>CM064861.1:18649566-19137066 GCA_032719365.1 Prinsepia uniflora | reverse complement strand
ACCCAAAAACTTCAATGAATTAAAAACCCAAAAACTTCAATGGAGGATTGAATCAAAAAACTCAGTTTCTAAACCAATCCATATCTCAATCCACAAATTAATTACAACAAAGAATTAATCAAAACCCAAAATGAAAAAAATGAAAAGAGAGCATCAGAGTCATCAACGGTACTTTCCTCAACGGGACCCAGCCATGGCTTTCACCTCCGTCGGCGACTGTGGGAAAGGTTCGAGTAAGATGTGGGAGGATGGGGTGCACAACGGCAAGATGGACAAGCTTCTTGTAGTGTTGGGGTACAAGGTGAAGTCGTCGAACATGGCAGAGGTGGCCCAAAAGTTTGAACAACTTGAATAATTCATGGGTATTGCTCATGAAGATGTGATTTCCCAGCTTGCTACTAATACTGTTCATTATAATCCATCAAATTTGTCCATGTGGCTCGTGAACATGATTCATGAGATCAACCCGCCTTCCCATTTCGACCCATTAAAGGTCGTTGTGGCTCCGCCTTTGAATCATTAGAAATTTCAAATAGTGGATGACCCATTTTAGCTTTGACAGAGTCATCCACCGTCACCTCCATCGATTTCCCAGATCGACAGAATAACAGCAAATCGTTAAGCCCATTAGGCACACAAACTCAATCTCATAATCTTATTGTGTTTGAAGACATAAACTCCTCATCCAATTACTACAACCTCAAAGCTCTTCCCACCAAAAAACCCATTTTCACCCAAACCTAGCATGATTCTACAACCCGAGAGGCCAAGCGACTCAAACACTGTAACGACCCGTCCCGAATTCCGGGATTATATTAGTAACTAATCATGTTTAGCGGGGTTAATCGGTGATTAGTTGGGCGAAATCGGACGATGCAAAATGACCGTTTTGCCCCTAGTCGTGGGTAAAATATTAACTTTTAATTCGGGCGGTCAAATGGACTTTAACTGATGACCGTGACGTAGTATGGGACGTCACGAGTTCATAGACGGGTGGCACGTTCGATTCCGACGTTCGAGGTGAAAGTTATGACGTTCGGAAGTTCAAGGGCATTTTCGTAATTTGGACAAAAAAGGGGGAAATGTTGACTTTTCGACCGGGAGGCCGATGGCCGATGGCCGAGGACCGTTAGGAAGGTCTCGATGCCCTGAGTCCGTAGACAGGCGGCACACATCATTCGGAGTTTGAATGACCAAGTTACTGGTCTAGATGCGTGAGGGGCATTTTGGTAATTTGTCAAGTGAGGGCAAAATGGTAATTTGGCTGTTGATTTTGGGACAGCCGTGTATAATTCTGTGGGTTCTTTTCAGAAACAGGGCACATGTTAGGCATTGTTTATGGAACCTTGCTTGGGCTGAGTGCTAATGGATTGAGTGGAGAAAACACAGAGCACTGAGAGGATTGTTTATGCATTTGAGTGGGATGCAGCATGCCTGGGATGGTGAAGTGCAGAGCACGGGCAAAAATTGTTTTATTCCATTGAGAATTTGAACAGAGCACTGGTCAGGTTGGATGGATTAATGGGATAGATTGATCCATTTCTGGGACGTTTAAGAGTGACATAGAACTAGAGAGAACCAGAGAGAGGAGTTAGAGAGGAGAAACAGGGAGACTGAGTGGAAATGCACCCAGAAACCCGAAACCGTGTTTGAACAAATTCAAAATTCCAATTCGAAATGTAGGCCAACCCAAGGCAATTTAAGGCTCAATTCAGTCTTCTGGGACCTCCCTTAGTCGATCCAGATCAAGGGATCGAAGCTTGAAGCCCTGGGAAGCCTTGGACAGACACGACAGAGTTCAGAAAAATTGAGGATTGAGTCGTGTAATTGGAGGGGTTAGAAGATGCAATTGAGCTTGGAAACTAGCTTAGGATAATCAGACGAAGCTATTGGCTGGATCAATTGATTAAAATCAGACGACATTGATGGAATTCGATGAAGGAACAATACCCAGGTGTTCTTCGATGTTCATCGTCGAATCGTTTGACTTTAGGTAAGTATTCATAAAATTAAGGTTACAGAACTGTAATTGGACTTAAAACGAAGATGTTTGAATGCTCAATTGAAAGAATTGAGGTTGAATTGACAGTGAACTGATCGGGTCGTCTCGCGGGTTGCAGGACCCGTTTTACAGACAAACGGGTTGGGACGATGACACTGTAGCAGGCGCGTGGGTTTCACACGCAGCCACTCAAGGCGGCGCGTGACGGCACGTGGGTATGAATCCCAAGGTGAGTTCAACATGACTTTTGTCCTATGCGATGTAACAAACATTTTAGAGTTGGTTTCGAATTAACCGGACATCGTTTCGATGTTGTTTCGAGGGTCCGAAGGTTTACGTTACGTTTTTAACTAACGTTTAATTCCCGGAAAATTAGGGGAAATTAGTATGTTGTTATTTGAGTCCTTAGTGACACTAAAGTATGTTTTCGGACAATATTTGAGATTTCTGGAAATTGTCAGAAATTACGAGAACGCGTGCAGCGCGAAAACGAGCGTTATGGACGGTGTGTGAGTGGACTTTGCTTTCAAAATTTAATGCATGCATAAATATTTCTATGATTTCTATGATTATTATTATGACTTGTGATAATTTCAATTTCCGTATTTTTACGTATTTTTTATATGCATACGAAATTGCACGTATTTCGAGACTATGGTTTCTCTTATGCTTCGATGATGGTTTAATGAATGATTTTATATGTTTTGTGCGTATCATGTTTTAACGATTTTTCGATTACGATTGCGAGTATGATTTACGGTTTTGACACGTATTTCGAGAATGACACGGATTTGCACGTTTTACGAGATTTCGAGTATGATGTGGTTTGACCGTGATTTTGGTGATTTGATTATGGTTTTGATGCTTTGACCTTGGGATTTGAGATATGATGTGATTTCAAGGATTTAAAACGGATTTTGAAAAAGGTTATTTCGGGCTTAATGCCCAGGGCGTAAAAGTAATTTTGATGAACGAGATTTCGGTTTTGGATTTGAAAAGGTAAACTCGGGTTTGAGACCCCTTTTTTTTTGGAAACCCTTGGACTCGAAGTCCTTTCAGTGTCGTTCTCGGGCTAGAGGCCCAATTGGTTCTTGAATCGATTTCGAATTGAAATATGGACCGAGAACGAGACCCATTTGATTTATGAACTCTCGGACTTGAAGTCCATTTGATTCACAGGGCATCGGGCTGGACGCCTAATTGGTTTACATATCGGGTCCTCGACCCAGTTGGTTTCAAATCGGGCTCAGAGCCCAGTTGACTTACGTATCGGGCATGAGGCCCATTTGGTTTACGATATCGGGCACGAGGCCCATTTAGCATATGAATCGAGCACGAGGCCCTGTTGATTTACGATTCGGGCCTGTGGCCCAGTTTGTATGTGGATTCGAGCTTAGGGCCGAGTTACATTTTAAGATTGTGCTTTCGGGTCAGGGACCCATAAATGATTTTTATGGTTCATAACGGTTTATGGGAACTGGCATGAACCCTTGAAAGGATTTTATGGTTCATGACGGCTTATGGGGGTCGGGCATGAATCCTTGAAAGGTTTAAAGAATGATTTCAAAAGGTTTTTCGTATGCCATCCTTTATATATGATTGTCTCCTCCGGGGAGGGTCGTTGGCCTGGGTGGACCCCGGAGTAGTCACGAAATACTAGCTGAGTGGAGTCACCCCCAGTTGGGTTCCTTACTCTCAGAAAGGATATGGTTCGTAACCTCCAGGAAGGGTCATTGATCTACGGACATTGACCTGGGTGGACCCTGGAGAGACTTGGGTTTGAGATCCCAGGTAGCACGCACGTAGCTTTAGATTACCGTGATAGTTTTGGTGATATGAAATATATGGATGAACATGATTTCAAATGGTTTGGGAAATTGTGTTTTATGATGATAAATGGATTTGGGCCGAGATCCCACATATGTTTACTATGTTATGGTTTTCTGTAAATGGTTTGGGCAGGAGCCCGTATGATTATGGTTGTTTAAACATATGTGATTGGATAAATGGTTTTACTATGCATGCCTGCTTTTTAGTGAAGGGTATAAAGGTCTTTTATAAAGGTGTTTTACGAAACTTATTACTTTTTGTCCACTCACAGTCCTTCTGTTTTCAATACCCTTCAGGTTGAATACGATGCGGACTGTAGTAGAGACCAAGATATCACACACTTCCTCCGGATCCTGTGTCAGGACTCGTCCCAAATATCACCTCGATACCCGGGACGAACCCTGCTCCCGTCTGACAATCACACTTAAAGTACCCAAAATAACCTTAATACCACCATAAGCATAACTATCAGACGAAGGAGTAAATATAATACAACTGTCATTCAGAGCATAGTTCTACAAAATGGGCACAAAATCTTACTATGCTAATCTCGCAACGGAAGGACGTTAAAAGCTCTATGCCTCGATCCCTGCCTCAACGTTCACCCCAGCGCTATCACCACGACCTGGAGGGAAAATTTAAAACCAAAAAGTGTGAGTGGACTAGAATAAATAAAAGTTTCAACACGATTTAGAAGTAAAATAGTTTAAAGAAAACAATAAGGTTTGTTCCCTCCGTTTTGAAAACATGCATGCTCAACTAAGTATCAGAAAACCACAACGTAAAACAGCATAACAAGATCACCTCATAAAACCAAATCCACAATTATCCAAGTTTGATCAAACCTGCTGGGTCTATCCGAGTCTTTAAACTCAATCAGGCCTCAAATGTAATCCGAGTCTTTAAACTCCCGAGTCTTTAAACTCAATAGGCCTACGGGGTAATATCATAAATATCTGAGTCTTTAAACTCCCGAGTCTTTAAACTCAATCCGGGCCCATCCCCCGTCAATCAGAATCCGGGTCTTTAAACCCAATATCCAGATCCAACAAATCCAATCCAAATTCAATGTAAAACCATTTCTAAATCCATAGCCAAACTCGAATTCGAAATCTCCGGTTCGAAGCCCTTCCGGCGTTCAGAACCGTCATTCCGAACCCAAATCCGGAAATCCACTTTTTAAACCAAAACCCGCGATTATCAAAAATCATGTTTCATAATCGATTTATCATCATCAGAGAACAATTATAAATTGAAATCCCTAAGTATGGCATCAAAATTCGAAATCCAGCTTTTTCTCGAAAAACGTGCGAAAATCCGAAAATGCCTTGAAAAACGTGCAAGCATATCAATCACATATAATCACATATAAACATCATTAAAAAGCATAAAAACATACTTAAAATAATAAAACATAATTAAAAACAGTTAGGCATGCTTGAAAGAAAAGAAAGAGTCCACACACGAATCTGAACGAGTCAATCGCGCTCTGTGCGCTCCTCAACCGTCTCAGGCGTCTCCCGTCCTGTCAATGTGCACCAAATAGGGTCACAAATACTTCAAGGATACTAACCCTAATTTCCCCAATTTTTCGGGAATTTATACATATTTTAATCTTAGACCCTAAACCGTCTGGATTCCCGAACTATCTCATAACATCGTCCGAATAACCCGAAACTCACACCAATGGATTCCTTAGGACATTTAGAACCAAAACCATGTTGGAAGTTTGGCCAGACTCCTCCCCACGCGCCCCTCCGCGCCGCCCAAAGTGGCTGCGCGTGGGCCTCACGCGCCGCCCAAAGTGGCTGCACGTGGGCCTCACGCGCCTGCTACAGTTCTTCTTCTTCCTCGAGTCACCCGGTTCAACTGTGTTGAACCGGCGTGACCGGTTCTCTGTCATTCCTCCACCATTTCAATTCCTTTCAATCCCAATAGCCTCGTCCAGTCTTTAGCAATCTAACCCTGTCCTAACATCGAAGAATCACGGCCTAAAACCCCTCGACTTCACCCTCGAAACAGACGGCCTGTGAGCCCTGTTTTGGCCGCCGGCCACCCAGGTCCTCCCCTGTCACGGCGACCATCCTAGACGACTCCTAGGACCGCCCTGAACCTCACTTCACTCACCAATTCCCTTGACTCTAGCCCAGAGTCCACGATTATTGAAAAGAAAATCACGGGAAAAACAGGGGATTCGATGCTTACCTTCGAGTCGTCCACCGCCGTCTGCACCGCCGTGTGCCACGGTGCTCGTTGAGTCCCCTGCAGTCTCCTGAGCCTCCTATTGCCTTGGTTTGAGCCACCAAACGGCACAACCACCGCCACAGTGCCACCGCCTCTCTGTTTTCTCAGAAAATCAATCGTCCACCGCCGTGTCTCCGTGCACGATTTTCACTCCCTAAACACGATCACCTACTCACTCTCCTCTCTCTGTCACTCTAACAATCCACCAAACTCTTCCACACACCCTGAATCGATCACCCACGCTCAATTTCTTCCTCTCTGTTTCTCTGTGTCGAAGCCAAATGCACGGGATCAAATTGGACAATTTGTGGCCGTGCATATTTTAGACCTGCCTAGAACCCTCTGGTTCTCTCCCACGTGTTCACATTCCCATGGACAGAGAACAAATATCCCAATCCTTTATTGCCACTTGTTCTGATCTGATTGGGCATAAGGGAAAAGACCAAATTGCCCCTAGTTATAAAAATTAGCTTTTTTGCCCTCACACTTTCCAGACCCGCAACTATTCCATCCGACGTCCGATGACAGCGTGCCGCCTGTCGTTGTACTCAGGACGTCGAGACCTATCTAACGGTCCTCGGTCTACGAGAAAACCACAAGTCCACTAAAAAGTCAACATTTTCCTCAATTAGTCAAAATTACGGTAACGCCCTCAATCTTCCGAACGTCATAACTTTTCCTCCGATTGTCCGAATCGAACCTGCCACCTGTCTACGGACTCGTGGCGTCCTAAACTACGTCACGGTAAATGTTCAACACTCATCCAACCGGTCTATCAAAAAGTCACTATTCACAAGGGCAAAATCGTCCTTTTATACAAAACTTTTACAATAGTACATTTTTACCCTTCCCGAAGGTATGGGTTGTTACAATCTACCCCCCTAAAAAGAATTTCGTCCCCGAAATTCAGTGAAACAAGTAAGGGTACTGCTCGCGCTTTAAGGCCTCGGGTTCCCAGGTAGCTTCTTCCACCTGATGATTCCTCCACAATACCTTAACCAAGGGAACCGTCTTCCTCCGTAAGACTTTGTCCTTCCGATCCAAAATCGCTACTGGCTGCTCTTCAAAGCTCAAGTCTTCTCTAAGTTCCACAGGTTGTGCTTCCAGAACATGTGAATCATCCCGTATATACTTCCGAAGCATAGATACATGAAAAACATTATGTACCTTTTCCAGGTCTGCTGGTAAAGCCAATCGATAAGCAACAGGACCAATCCGCTCTAAGATCTCATAAGGTCCAATGTAACGAGGACTCAACTTCCCTCGTCTGCCAAAACCGTACGATTCCCTTCCAAGGAGATAACTTCAAGAAAACCCAGTCTCCTACTGCAAATTCCAAATCCCTTATCCTACGGTCGGCGTAGCTCTTCTGTCGGTCCTGAGCTGCCTTCAGTCGATCTCGAATCAGTGCCACTTTTTCCTGTGTAAGATCTACCAGCTCAGAAGTAGTCAATCTCCTCTCACCAATCTCGGTCCAACACAACGGAGTCCGACACTGTCGCCCGTACAAAGCCTCGTAAGGAGCCATCCCAATACTCTCCTGATAACTGTTATTGTAGGCGAACTCCATCAAAGGTAGATGTGATTCCCAAGTACCCTGAAATTGTAAGACACACGCTCTCATCATGTCCTCGAGAATCTGGATGGTCCGCTCAGACTGTCCATCAGTCTGAGGATGAAATGCAGTACTGAAATGCAACTTTGTCCCAAAAGCTTCCTGAAAGCTCTGCCAAAACCGGGAAGTAAATCTCGGATCTCTGTCGGATACTATCGATTCTGGAGTCCCATGCAGCCGAATAATCTCGTCAATGAACAACTGTGCAAACTGCGCCAACCTGAAGTTCTCCCGTACTGGCAAGAAATGAGCAGACTTCGTAAGTCTATCCACGATCACCCACACGCCATCGTGTCCCTTCGGTGTTCTAGGAAGCTTGAATACAAAATCCATCGTCAGGTGATCCTATTTCCACTCGGGAATCGGCAAAGGTTGCATGGCTCCATAAGTCTCTGCCGCTCAGCTTTCACCTGTTGACAGATCAAGCATCTATTGACATACTCTGCAATCTCACGTTTCATACTTGACCACCAGTAATGCTCACGAAGTGTACGATACATCTTGGTCCCACCAGGATGCATCGCATAAGCTGAACAGTGAGCCTCATCCAGTATCACCTTCTTCAAGGTTTCATTCTCGGGTACACACAACCGTCCATCCTTAATCAAAACTCCATCCTCGTGAATCTCAAAGTCCTGTCTCTCTCCAGCCTCGACCTCAATCCGTATGATGCCCAAAATGGGGTCCTCAAACTGAGCATCAATAACCTGATCAATCAAAACAGGTCGCACGTGGAAACTCGCTAGGAGTGCTCCCTGACCATCCACAGTCAACTCTACTCATAGTCTACGGAGTTCAACCAACAAAGGTAACGGGACCATCCTCAGATGCGACAAAGAACTAGCTGACTTCCTGCTCAAGGCATCGGCTACCACACTTGCCTTCCCTGGGTGATACTCAATAGTACAATCGTAGTCCTTGAGCAACTCCAACCATCGGCGTTGTCTCAGATTCAGTTCCTTCTGAGTGAACAAATACTTCAAGCTCTTGTGATCGGTGAAAATCCTGCACCTCTCGCCGTACAAATAATATCGCCAAATCTTCAGTGCATGAACCACCGCAGCCAGTTCCAAGTCATGTGTAGGGTAGTTCATCTCATGGGGTTTCAACTGTCGGGAAGCATAAGCAATCACTTTCCCATGCTGCATCAACACACAGCCCAAACCCTGAAATGAAGCGTCACTATACACCTCGAACTCCCCACTGTCGTCTGGAAGG
Organism: Prinsepia uniflora; assembly: GCA_032719365.1. Taxonomy (NCBI): domain Eukaryota; kingdom Viridiplantae; phylum Streptophyta; class Magnoliopsida; order Rosales; family Rosaceae; genus Prinsepia; species Prinsepia uniflora. The sequence goes on along the minus strand of CM064861.1, from coordinate 19,128,157 downwards.
GCCAACACAGGAGCCGATGTCAACCGCCTCTTAAGCTCCTGGAAACTCTGCTCACAGTTCTCATCCCATTCAAACCGAACTCCTTTCCGAGTCAACCGTGTCAACGGAGCAGCAAGAATAGAAAAACCCTCAATAAAACGCCGATAATAACCTGCTAAACCCAGAAAACTCCTGATTTCTGTCACCGTCTTGGGCTGTTCCCAATTTGCTACCGCCTCAACCTTCTGAGGATCCACTCTGATGCCCTCGGCTGAAATCACATGACCTAGAAATCCAACACTGGTCAACCAAAACTTACACTTGCTCAACTTCGCATACAACTGATGCTCTCTTAGGGTCTTAAGCACTATTCTCAGATGTTTCTCGTGCGCCTTTGCACTCTTCGAATACACCAAAATTTCATCAATGAAGACAATCACAAAACGATCCAAATACGACCGGAACACTCGGTTCATGAGGTCCATAAAAGCTGCTGGGGCATTAGTCAATCCAAAAGGCATCACAACAAACTCGTAATGACCGTACCTGGTCCGAAAGGCCGTCTTGGGTACATCCTCCTCTTTGACCCGTAACTGATGGTAGCCGGAGCGAAGATCAATCTTCGAAAAGTACTGTGCTCGGTTCAACTGGTCAAACAAATCATCAATCCGGGGTAAGGGATACTTATTCAGAATGGTTACCTTATTCAACTGTCTGTAGTCAACACACAATCTCAAACCTCCGTCCTTTTTCTTTACAAACAGTACCGGCGCTCCCCAAGGTGACATACTCGGTCGAATGAATCCTATATCGACCAACTCTTGCAACTGGGCCTTAAGTTCCCTCAATTCTGCCGGTGCCATGCGGTAAGGAGTCTGTGAAATAGGATGTGTACCTGGTAAAAGATCAATCGTTAACTCGATATCTCGCTGAGGTGGTAATCCTGGCAACTCCTCTGGGAAAACATCGGGAAACTCCTGTACCACTGGTATATCCTCCGCCCTTACTGGCGTTGCACGTGTATCCACTACATGAGCTATGTAACCCTGACATCCCTTACGCAACAACTTGCTAGCCTCAAGTGCCGAAATAACTCCAATAGGGAGTGCACGCTGATCCCCCTGAAACGTAGTCTCTGGTAATCCTGGACTCCGAAAAGTCACTCTCCTGTCAAAGCACTCGATAGAAGCATGATGTCTCGTCAACCAGTCCATACCCAAGATAACATCGAAATCCCGTAACTCCAACAGTAGCAAGTCCGCCACTAACTCAACCTCACCTACCATCACCGGACACTCTCTCAGAACCTGAGTCACTACCAACACCTCCCTAGTAGGTGTACTCACCCCTAAGGCACAATCCAAGGTAGACACCTCCCTCTCCATCACCAAACTACAACTCCGGGCTATAAACGAATGAGTAGCCCCGGGATCTATCAAAGCAAAAACAGTGTGACCATATATGGTAAGTGTACCTGTCACCACTCCCGGTGCTGATCTGGCCTCCTGCTGGGTCATAGCAAAAACTCGCGCCTGAGGTCCTGATGATCTACCGCGCCCTCTAGAACTGCTCGTGGCACCACCGCCACCCCTAGGGCCTGCTGCCCCTGACACTGAAGCAGTACTCAGCCCGGGTTCTGCTGTACCTCGGCCTACTCCACCCTCCTGAGCTAACAATGGGCACTCCCTTCGAAAGTTTCCTCGCTCTCCACAGTAGTAGCAAGCATCTCTACCGGGTCCACCAGTCTGTCTCCCAGTAGAAGCAACAGAAGTAGCACTCGCCTGAGGAGTCGGCTGTGCTCTAGCTCCCCGAATTCTTGAGCATTGAAAACTGCCTGGTCTGCCAAACCGGGCACCACCAGCCGAGGATGAACCACCAAAATTGCCCCCCTTCGGGGTCCTCTGACTCGATGCTCCAGGAAAAGAATGCTCTCGGCGTCGCACACTGCCCCAATACTGTGGCCTGGCAGGCAAACTGGCCTCCACTCTAAGAGCAGCATCAGACAACTCCCGGAATGTAGCAAATGAGCCGGCTGTCACAATGGCTCTAATCTCTCCCCGAAGGCCCAACTCAAATCGACGACACTTCTCCGCCTCAGTAGCCACAAATGCAAGAGCGAATCGGGATAGCATCTGGAACCTCTGCTCATACTCAGCCACTGTCATGTTCCCTTGCTTCAACTGAAGAAATTCCGCCTCTTTAGCATCCCGAAAAGAGCGAGGATAATACTGGTCCAAGAACCGCTCCCGGAAAGTTTCCCACGTCACAGTATGTGCATCCCAGCCGGAAAACTCCAGCGTATACCACCACTCATACGCTGCTCCATCTAGCAGAAACGTAGCCAACAAGACCCGGTCCTCTGGAGGACAATGCATCACCCCAAAAATACGCTCGAGCCGGGTGATCCATCGGTGAGCTTCCCCTGGATCTGCCCCACTGCTGAAAGTAGTAGCCCCAAGTCGCTGGGCTCGCTCAATCGAAGCGCTCTCAGTCCCTCTCGCCGCTTCGTCTTCAGGTCGTGGAGGGGGTTCACGTCTCGGAGGCATGATCGATCGTACGCTGAAAGAGGCATAGAGTTAGTAAAACAACCTAAATCCGACACAAACCGACAAACCTATGCTCTGATACCAATTGTCAGGACCCGTCCCAAATATCACCTCGATACCCGGGACGAACCCTGCTCCCGTCTGACAATCACACTTAAAGTACCCAAAATAACCTTAATACCACCATAAGCATAACTATCAGACGAAGGAGTAAATATAATACAACTGTCAGTCAGAGCATAGTTCTACAAAATGGGCACAAAATCCTACTATGCTAATCTCGCAACGGAAGGACGTTAAAAGCTCTATGCCTCGATCCCTGCCTCAACGTTCACCCCAGCGCTATCACCACGACCTGGAGGGAAAATTTAAAACCAAAAAGTGTGAATGGACTAGAATAAATAAAAGTTTCAACACGATTTAGAAGTAAAACAGTTTAAAGAAAACAATAAGGTTTGTTCCCTCCGTTTTGAAAACATGCATGCCCAACTAAGTATCAGAAAACCACAACGTAAAACAGCATAACAAGATCACCTCATAAAACCAAATCCACAATTATCCAAGTCTGATCAAACCTGCTGGGTCTATCCGAGTCTTTAAACTCCCGAGTCTTTAAACTCAATAGGCCTACGGGGGTAATATCGTAAATATCCGAGTCTTTAAACTCCCGAGTCTTTAAACTCAATCCGGGCCCGTCCCCCGTCAATCAGAATCCGGGTCTTCAAACCCAATATCCAGATCCAACAAATCCAATCCAAATTCAATGTAAAACCATTTCTAAATCCATAGCCAAACTGAATTCGAAATCTCCGGTTCGAAGCCCTTCCGGCGTTCAGAACCGTCATTCCGAACCCAAATCCGGAAATCCACTTTTTAAACCAAAACCCGCGATTATCAAAAATCATGTTTCATAATCCATTTATCATCATCAGAGAACAATTATAAATTGAAATCCCTAAGTATGGCATCAAAATCCGAAATCCAGCTTTTTCTCGAAAAACGTGCGAAAATCCGAAAATGCCTCGAAAAACGTGCAAGTATATCAATCACATATAATCACATATAAACATCATTAAAAAGAATAAAAACATACTTAAAATAATAAAACATAATTAAAAACAGTTAGGCATGCTTGAAAGAAAAGAAAGAGTCCACTCACGAATCTGAACGAGTCAATCGCGCTCCGTGCGCTCCTCGACCGTCTCAGGCGTCTCCCGTCCTGTCAATGTGCACCAAATAGGGTCACAAATACTTCAAGGATACTAACCCTAATTTCCCCAATTTTTCGGGAATTTATTCATATTTTAATCTTAGACCCTAAACCGTCCGGATTCCCGAACTATCTCAGAACATCGTCCGATTAACCCGAAACTCACACCAATGGATTCCTTAGGACATTTAGAACCAAAACCATGTTGGAAGTTTGGCCGGACGCCTCCCCACGCGCCCCCACGGGCCGTCCAAAGTGGCTGCGTGTGGGCCTCACGCGCCTGCTACAGTTCTTCTTCTTCTTCCTCGAGTCACCCAGTTCAACTATGTTGAACCGGCGTGACCGGTTCTCTGTCATTCCTCCACCATTTCAGTTCCTTTCAATCCCAATAGCCTCGTCCAGTCCTTAGAAATCTAACCCCGTCCTAACATCGAAGAATCACTGCCTAAAACCCCTCGATTTCACCCTCGAAACAGACGGCCTGTGAGCCCTGTTTTGGCCGCCGGCCACCCAGGTCCTCCCCCGCCACGACGACCATCCTAGATGACTCCTAGGACCGTCCTGAACCTCAGTTCACTCACCAATTCCCTCGACTCTAGCCCAGAGTCCTCAATTATTGAAATGAAAATCACGAGAAAAACAGAGGATTCGATGCTTACCTCCGAGTCGTCCACCGCCGTCTGCACCGCCGTGTGCCACGGTGCTCGTTGAGTCCCCTACAGTCTCCTGAGCCTCCTATTGCCTTGGTTTGAGCCACCAAACGGCACAACCACAACCACAGTGCCACCACCTCTCTGTTTTCTTAGAAAATCAATCGTCCACCGCCGTGTCTCCGTGCACGATTTTCATTCCCTAAACACGATCACCTACTCACTCTCCTCTCTCTGTCACTCTAACAATCCACCAAACTCTTCCACACACCCTGAATCGATCACCCACGCTCAATTTCTTCCTCTCTGTTTCTCTGTGTCGAAGCCAAATGCACGGGATCAAATTGGACAATTTGTGGCCGTGCACATTTTAGACCTGCCTAGAACCCTCTGGTTCTCTCCCACGTGTCCACATTCCCATGGACAGAGAACAAATATCCCAATCCACTATTGCCACTTGTTCTGATCTGATTGGGCATAAGGGAAAAGACCAAATTGCCCCTAGTTATAAAAATTACCTTTTTTGCCCTCACACTTTCCAGACCCGTAACTATTCCATCCGACGTCTGATGACAGCGTGCCGCCTGTCGTTGTACTCAGGACGTCGAGACCTATCTAACGGTCCTCGGTCTACGAGAAAATCACAAGTCCATTAAAAATTCAACATTTTCCTCAATTAGTCAAAATTACGGTAACACCCTCAATCTTCCGAACGTCATAACTTTTCCTCCGATTGTCCGAATCGAACCTGCCACCTGTCTACGGACTCGTGACGTCCTAAACTACGTCACGGTCAATGGTCAACACTCATCCAACCGGTCAATCAAAAAGTCAACTTCTGACCCACTATTCACAAGGGCAAAATCGTCCTTTTATACAAAACTTTTACAACAGTACATTTTTACCCTTCCCGAAGGTACAGGTTGTTACATTCTGGCGTACTCTAGAAGCCTTCAGGCTATAGGTTTTAATTTTTTCTGGTCTGACACTCCGTGTCAGACGGGATTAGGAGCGTTCCTCGTTAATCCCGGGGGGATTGGGGACGAGTCTTGACAAGTGGTATTAGAGCGGGGTTGTCTCAATTTGAGCAACCGTATAGCTCTTGGAATGATGCACAGGTCGAGGATGTGATGTCTCAATGGGCTACAGTTTGTTAGCAACCTGATAGTTAGGAATGCCGGTTCGATAGTTAGTAGGATTGAATCGTGATTCGTTTTGGTTCGGTACTCGATGCCGGGATTGCCATAGTTCTGTCGTGGTTGACAATGTGGGACCCTACAGAAGGATGAACGTAACAGTACTTTAAAGTTGTGATCATGTGACGGTTAGTTGGGATTGTCCTCCATGATGTCGGAGGATCGATTTGACGAAAGTTCGGTGTTGTGACCATTAGATGGTCGGATCTTGTTGAGTTTGGTGACTATACTGCTTGGAGCAGCCGAGTTCGAGGAAAATCTAGTTGAACTTACAGTAGGATTGGATTAACGTCCTTACGATGTCGAGACCGCGTGGTTGGTCAAATTATGGCTTATACTACTTCCTGCAGTTAGGTTCAAAGGAACCCATGGTAGTGATCGTGGAGCCCTAAGGTAGGGTGTATGGTTCAGAAAGGTTAGCTGGCGAGTGGTTTGACTTTCACGACTTTTTGGAGTCGAGACCGACCGTCGGTCATGTCAGGTCATGTCATGTCAGCTTTAGTGACGGGATTGCATTCCGCAGACGAGGTTGTAGTAATCGATTAGACCTAGTTGGTTGTCATACTACTTAGTTGTGATGGATTGTTGGTGCAACTAAGGTCATGGACGACCTGGTAGACGACATTGGTTGAGTCGAATGACGTTTGGCTAGGGTTTGGTTGGACAAGTTACCATGGTTTGGTACTTGGCGATGGAATCCCAGAGTGGGGATACTGAGTAAATAGTACGGGCAGTTGATTCCGTTGGGTGCGGAATCTCGATAACGAGGTTTGGTGGTTAGGTCTGCACGAGTCGATGACAGGTACTACTACTGAGAGTGGTCGTAGTTACGGTTGTTCTGAATCGGGAATGTTCGTGGAACGTTTCCTTTTCTCGTATGAGTTGTCAAGGTGACTGTACCCAGAGTTGTTGGGTACGACGGAGACAGAGTTTCTCCCATTCGAGCCGGGGTACGGGGTCGTCGCTCGTTATGAGCGGAGATCCAGGGTTGTCAGTTTTACACACGGTGTGCAGTTTTTTTTATAGTGCTGATACCGGTGCTAGTGTGCTGATACTAGCGTGGATGCTCGTGTGCTGACACTAGTGTGGATGCTTGTGTGCGGGTACAAGTGCTGGTGTTGGTGCTAGTGATTGTGATGACGGTGAGTCAAGAGTCAGGAGGTGAATCTGTCGAGATGGGCATGTGGTTGATATTTGTGGTCTGGAAGTGGATCACGGATAGTGATGGGCTGGATTGGATCCAGCAATACTTGAGACGTGAGGGTCGAGTACTATTGTGGGGACCAGCGGCAAACTGGTCAGAATTGGTCAGATATGTTGGTAGGCAGAGATTTGATTACGGATCACAGCAGGAATCTGTTGTGACTCTTCAGCCGAGCGGTACCTCGGGGTAGGATGAATTGACATCCTTTTGGATGTGCATAAACGGTGTAACCGATATGCAAACTTGATAGTGAGTTAGACTTGTTAAGAACACGTGGTTGATGTTCGAGTGTGTTGGTTCCGATATGATTGGAACTTCGAAATCGAGAGAGTTGTGATTGAGGTGACAATAGGAGTGTGGGATTTCCGCATTGGTAATGGGTATTCGAAGTCATTTGGGTGATTTCGCAGGTTCTACCATGTTAGATGAGGTAGATGGTGTAGATGATGGTTGTGTCACCAGTACGTTGATCGTTATTGGTCGGTGGACCCGGGATTTATCTTGGGTCGTCAGGAGGAGTTGAGTATATCGAAGTTAGGTGAAGGAGATTTTCTCATTTTCTTCTTGGTGGCGGATGATGTTGGTTACATGGTGTAGTTAGTACAACGAGTTTTGTTTGCATTCACGTAGGATGGATTTTGTTGTCATTGTGTTGGATCATCCTTGGTTCTTCCTAGGTGGAATGACAAGGATCGACACGAGGTAATTAGAGAGAACCTACAGTCTAGACGTGTCTCGTCGTTGACTGATTTGTTTAAATGTAGGAATTGGTTGAAGAGTGATGTGACTGACGAAGGAGTCAGGAGGGTGTAAGACCCTATGATCGGATCTCAGGTGGATTGTTAGCTGAGTGAGCTTGTGGGGATCCTAGGTGGATCGGGATTGTGATGTTATAGACCTTGGGTATTGGGACCATCGAGGATCGTGATCATGATGGTACAGATAGGTGGAGAGTTTATCGCTCTTACTTGGAGGTGTGAGTTGAGGATGTTGGGACTGAACTTCTCTTCGAAGTGAATCCCGTATGATATATGACTCGGGCGAGTAGATTCCGACGAGGTTAGATTTTGTCAGCCTTAGAGATGTGTGAGTATTGTGATTGGCTTTCTTATGAAGTCAATCGAACGGATTGAGGTAATCGTTTGAGCAGGTAACCGAAAGGTTCAAAATTGGTGTGTCTCGGTAGACGAGAACGAGATTTCGGGTTTTGGAATCGGATTTCAAGATGACGATTCAGGATTCGATTTTGGAACTTGAAAGTGGATTTCTGGATTTGGGTTCGGAATGGTTATTACAGATGCTAGCTTACGAAATGATGATTTCAGATTCGGATTTGGAATTGGACGATGGGTTGGAGTATCGATTTGTCTACTCCTGGATTGGACAGATGGACTCCAGAATTGGAACGTGATTGGCTACGACCTAGGTTGTTGTTGTTATTGTCGTTGTTATTGTTGTAGTCTGGTTGGTAATGGATGTAGGTGCCTTGTACGTTGTTCAAGGTACGATATTGGGCAGACTTGTGGTGCCTGGTGACGATATATAGGATGTACCATGGGTACGTTGGTGAGCGTGTTGGTAGTCGACTTAGTTCCAATACCATTGGATACCATGCACTAGGTCATAGTGATTCTGATGGGGTCCATTTACACACAGGTCGAGTGTCTTATTGGTTTACGTATACCCAGATTGAGTGAGTTGGTGGTTAGATAAACCACAAGTAAGCATAATGTCAGTTTTCGACTGGCGACTGTAAAGTGGTGACAGTTTGTCGGATGTTTCAACGTGGATCATTGAGTGAGGTCTGGTGACTCCCAGTGGGAGCAGACGTCAGGATAGATTGGTAATTAAAGAAGGAACCGTCGAGTTGTTTGTGTCAGCGAATCGGTAGATCTGACAAGTGGTTAGCTCATAGGATACTCAAGCTGCTCTGATACTGACAAGTGGTGTCAGTTCGGAACGCACGATTACTGTCATTCGACGTGGTTGAACGTAGTTGATACGACATGAGTATTAGTGGAACGTCTGGGTGCAGACAAGTTTTGTGTTGACTAGTGGGTGTACTAGTGTATACGTGTCGTGAGATCGGATTATTTCATCGAGGTGGATGTGGATTCAGGATAGATGGAATTTCGAGGACGAAATTAATTAAGGAGGGAAGGTTGTAACGACCCGTCCCGAATTCCGGGATTAGATCAGTGACTAATCATGATTAGTGAGATTAATCGGTGATTAGTGGGGTACTTTCGGACGAACGATGTAAAATGACCGTTTTACCCCTAGTCGTGGGCAAAACGTTGACTTTACATTCAAATGGTCAAATGGACTTTGACCAATTGCTGTGACGTAGTTCGGGACGTCACGAGTGCATAGACAGGTGGCACGTTCGATTCCGACGTTCGAGGAAAAAGTTATGACGTTCGGAAGTTCAAGGGTAAATTGGTAATTTTGTTTAAAAGGGGGCAAATAGTTGACTTTTGACCTGGGAGGTTCGATGGCCGAGGGTCGAGAACCGTTATGTAGATCGGGTCGATATGAATCAGTAGACAAGCGGCACGCTGAAATCGGACTTCGAACGGAAGAGATATGAGTCACAAAAATTCGGTTTCACTATGCACGTATATCGAGGCGATGAATAGGTGGCATATTCTGATAGGTCAGATATTTTGGTGAGACCCATGGTGTCACTCATCCCATTAGTCAATTTCCCTAATTTTTGGATATACATAATTAAATATTATTATAATTATTTTTTTATTAATCCACCCACCACTCAATCCTAGCCCTCCATCTAATCTAAACTCTCAATCCTCACCATTCATCTCATTCTCCCCTCTCTCATCTGATCATCATCAGATACCATCCTCATTCTTTTTCCCTTAAACCAAAACACCATTTTCTTATTCTTCAAACAAAACCCGAGCACCCCTCATCCATACAAAACACACAAACCACACCACCCCTCACCACCACCATCACCTTGCATCAACATGACCGTGTGAGGAGTGATGAAGGACGGAGGGACACAGGGACGGTGGTCCACGGCGGCTCGCGGCGGAGGAGAAACCCGAGAAGGTAGGTTTTCTTTTTGAAATTTGAAACTTGGTCCTTGTGAGTTTTTGATCGATTCTAACGTATGGGCTGGCTTTCTGGTGATCATAAGGACCTTATGGAATCAATTTCGAGGGCTTGGACGACCAGGAATGACGGTGGACGGTGGAGGAACGCACCACCGCCATGGTTGATCTTGGAGGTACAGTTTCCTTCGAGTTTTGGTGTTGTTAATAACTAAAAAGATAGGAAATGAGATTAGGAAGCTTTAGAGATTAAAATGGGACAAAATGGATTGAAAATATGAAGGTTATAGCCCTGAATCGGTCCAGACCAGTTCGGCCGATTCAGAATCAGTCAAACCCGGTTCAGCCGATCGGAGAAGAAGATGAATAGTGCGGCGTGGGGGCTCACGCGCAGAAGCTTTTTTGGGCGCGTGGGGGAGCTTGATGGACATTTTGGGGATGTCTTCAACACGTGAAATCTTCTATTCGATGTAACGAACATTTTGGGACTGGTTTCGTGTCGATCAGACACCGTCTCTATAATGTTTGGGGCATTGGAAAGTTTAGGTTCGAGCTTTAAAATAGTTAAAAATTCGGAAAAATTACGGGGCTTCAATGAGAGGTTAATAAGGTAGTTAGAAACCCTCTATATTGATTTGGATAGGTTTTGGAGTCCCGGTGACGACGATTTGGCCAGTGAGGCTTACGGCATGCAAACCGAGGCAACAACTTAGGACGGTCTGTGAGTGGACCTTGATTTCTAAACGGTGATGCATGCATAAATGTTTTATATGGATTATGAATGTGATTCTATAATTTTGATTTGGATATCAGTGAATTATATGATTTCACGCATTTCGAGGCGATTTACGTGCTTGCACGTAAATCGAGATTTTCCAGTTTTACACTGATTTTCCGTACTTATAGTTTTGGATATGATTTCATGAAATGGTTTTGGATTTGAAAAGGTAAACTCGGGTTCGAGACCCCTTTGTTTTGGAAACCCTCAGACTCGATGTCCTTTCAGTGACGTTCTCGGTCTAGAGGCCCAATTGGTTCTTGAATCGATTTCGGATTGAAATGTGGACCGGGCACGAGACGCATTTGATTTATGAACTCTCAGGCTTGAAGTCCATTTAATTTCACAGGGAATCAGGCCGGAGGCCCAATTGGTTTACGTATCGTGACAGGACCCACCCCGAGTATCACCTCGATACTCGGGAAGCATCCTACTCCCGTCTGACAATAAGGTGCAATCCATGACTTCACTAATGAACATTCAAATGATTTCAAATTTCTAATCTCTTTCAATTCGACTTAACTTTCTAATTAATTGATACAGAAGCATCCTAAGACTGAAATAAACGTTCTGCACCAATCAATTGCACCAATACTTACCTGTAGATAGTCGTACTCAATCTCGACGGTGAAAGTAAATGTTTGATGTGAAGGAAGGGTAAAAAGGGTAATTAGACGGTGAAAGTTAATGTTTGGGTTAGCCGTGTATTTCATTAAGGGATAGACTTGGTAGCCGCTTGAATTCTTCAAATAATGCAATGGATAGCTGAATCATGGATTAAGAAATTGATTAAGTGACAATTGTCACTAAGAGGAGATGGATTAGTGGGTCGGTGAAGGATGAATAGGAACACAGGTGTGACCGTGGGAGCCTTAGCACCGTTTCCATTCGGAATTGATCATGGTAAGTGAATTAGTGATCGAAGTTGTTGTAAGGAACTGAGAGAAGACAGAGAGATACTAGAGAGATGGAGAGATTAACTAGGAAAATAAATTCAGAACACAGAGAGTGACAGAACCAGAAAATCGTGAATTTCATAAAAATAGAGGGAAAATTCAAAGTTTAAATTGTGAGTCGAGAGGAGCCAAACCAAGACTAAAACCAGCTTTTTGGAGTCAATTCGAGTCTAACCACATCAAAATTGAAGGCAATCGTTTTGACCAAGAACCAAAGTTCTAAATTCTGGAAAAATTCGAGATTGAGTACGACTATCTACAGGTAAGTATTGGTGCAATTGATTGGTGCAGAACGTTTATTTCAGTCTTAGGATGTTTCTGTATCAATTAATTAGAAAGTTAAGTCGAATTGAAAGAGATTAGAAATTTGAAACAATTTGAATGTTCATTAGGGAAGTCATGGATTAAGAGCTTGATTAGTGTACTTAATGATAAAGAACTTAAATTAAGATAGCATAGATGAAATTCGGTGGAAGAATTACAAGAATTGAAGTCGAATTGAAGGGAATTGGAACGGGTCTCATCGCGGGTTCGTGACCCGGTTAGCAGGAAATCGGGCAGAGAAGATGATACTGTACAGGGCGCGTGTGGGCGCATGAGGCAACTTTTCCGGTCAACTTCAACATGTGATTTCTCCTTTCATTGTAACGAATATTTTAAAACAAGTTTCGAGTCAATCAGACGTTGTTTCGGGATAGTTGTGAGTGTTCCAACGTTTAGGATATTATTTAAACTACGTTGAAAAATCCCGAAAAATTGGGGAAATTAATGTAAGCTTATTGGGAGTAATTGTGACCCGAAATTGTGATCTTTGGCAGGCAAGAACATTACTGAGGAGTCCGGGGAACGTGCAGGACACAAGTGACGCTTTTGGACTTCGTGAGTGGACTTTTGTTTTCTAATCGAGCTTGCACAACTGTTTTTACTCGCTTATTTTCTATTTCTATATATGATTTCATGATTGTGGTTATGACATTCCTGCTTTACGTAATGGCACGCTTTTTGATATGACTTATCAAAATTTTACGTACTTCGAGATTTTGATTTCTCTTATGTTTTGATAGGAACAGCCAAAGACAGTCACTGAAGTCAGAAGTTTTTTAGGGTTAGCTGGTTATTACAGGCGTTTTGTAGAAGGATTTTCTACCATTGCTGCTCCGTTGACACGACTGACAAGGAGGGGAGTTAAATTTATTTGGAATGAGGATTGTGAACAGAGTTTTCAGGAGCTGAAGAAAAGGTTGACATCCGTTCTTGGTCAAAACGCGATCAATTGCCTTCAATTTTGATGTGGTTAGACTCGAATTGACTCCAGAAAGCTGGTTTTAGTCTTGGTTTGGCTCCTCTCGACTCACAATTTAAACTTCGAATTTTCCCTCTACTTTTCTGAAATTCACGATTTTCTGCTTCTGTCACTCTCTGTGTTCTGAATTTATTTTCCTAGTTAATCTCTCAATCTCTCTAGTATCTCTGTGTTCCTTACAACAACTTCGATCACTAATTCACTTACCATGATCAATTCCGAATGGAAACGGTGCTAAGGCTCCCACGGTCACACCTGTGTTCATATTCATCCTTCATCGACCCACTACCAAGTCTTATTTGAAGAATTCAAGCGGCTACCAAGTCTATCCCTTAATGAAATACACGACTAACCCAAACATTTAATTTCACCGTCTAATTACCCTTTTACCCTTCCTTCACATCATTAATTACCAAAATGTCCTTCCTCCTGAACCATAACTCCTTCATCCAAAGCCCGATTTCAGCGTGCCACCTGTCTACGGACTCAGGGAGTCGAAATCTACCTAATGGTCCTCGTATTACGTGAAAAACACATGTCATATAAAAAGTCAACTTTGACCACATTATATCCAAGGGTAAAAACGTCATTTTATATATTAGTTTACAAATTTACATTCTTTGAATTTCCGGGGCGTTACATATCGGGTCGGAGGCCCAGTTGGTTTACGAATCGGGCTCGGAGCCCAGTTGACTTACGTATCGGGCATGCGGCCCATTTGGTTTACGATATCGGGCACAAGGCCCATTTAGCATACGAATCGGGCACAAGGCCCAGTTGATTTACGATTCGGGCCTGAGGCCCAGTTTATATGTGGATTCAGGCTTAAGGCCCAGTTACGTTTTAAGATTGTGCTTTCGGGTCAGGGACCCATAAATGGTTTTTATGGTTCATGACTGTTTATGGTAACCGACATGAACTCTTGAAAAGATTTTATGGTTCATGACGGCTTATGGGGGTCCGGCATGAATCCTTAAAAGTTTTAAAGAATGATTTCAAAAGGTTTTTCGTATGCCATCCTTTATATATGATTGTCTCCTCCGGGGAGGGTCATTAGCTTGGGTGGACCCCGGAGTAGTCACAGAGCACTGACTGAATGGAGTCGCCCCCCAGTTGGGTTTCTTACTCTCAGAAAGACTATGGTTCATAACCTCCAGGGAGGGTCATTGATCTACGGACATTAACCTGGGTGGACCCTGGAGAGATTTGGGTTTGAGATCCCGGGTAGCACGCGCGTAGCTCTAGATTACCGTGACAGGTTTTGTGATATGAAATATATGGATGAACATGATTTCAAATTGTTTGGGAAATTGTGTTTTATGATGATAAATGGATTTGGGATGAGATCCCACATATTTTTACTATATTATGGTTTTCTGTAAATGGTTTGGGTAGGAGCCCGTATGATTATGGTTGTTTAAACATATGTGATTGGATAAATGGTTTTACTATGCATGCATGCTTTTTAGTAAAGGGTATAAAGGTCTTTTATAAAGGTGTTTTACGAAAATTATTACTTTTTGTCTACTCACAGTCTTTCTGTTTTCAATACCCTTCAGGTTGAATACGATGCGGATTGTAGCAGAGACTGAGATATCACATGCCTCCTCCGGATCCTGGCGTACTCTGGAAGCCTTCGGGCTAAAGGTTTTAATTTTCCCTGATCTGACACTCCGTGTCAGACGGGATCAGGAGCGTTCTTCGTTAATCCCGGGGAGATTGGGGACGGGTCCGGACAAATGGTATCAGAACGGGGTTGTCTCAATTCGAGAAACCGTATAGCTCTTGGTGACACGACCCATCCCAATCCCCCCGGGATTACCATGGAATGTGACGTGCTCCCGTCTGACAAGAGGCGTCAGACAAGGGATAACCGATTGCCATTGCCCAAACGGGCTTCCAGAGTGCGTAAGGATCGATGGAGGAGGTGTGCGATGCTCAAGTCTCTGCTGCAGTCGTATCCGGAATCAACCTGAAGGGCATTGAAAACAAAAGCTGTGAGTGGACGAAAATAAACAAGTCTGCTTAAAACATTTATAAGACATTTATGCCCCTCAGTAAAATCATATGCATGCACCAAAACCAATAATCCCATATTTATTTAGAAATAACCATTAGGGCCTTAGCCCGGAAACCAAAGCATAGTTTCAATTTCCAAAAGTAAATCCAAGAGTTATTTCATAAATCCAGTAATATGAACCATAAGGCATATAATATAAACCATAACCATTATTTTAGCCACTGCACTATACACTCCAATCCGACATCCCTGATGTCTGACGTCCCTGACGTCAATAAGGTCACAATCACAAGGCTACGCGTGCCACTCGGGTCTCAATTTCCGAGTTCAATCCCCGAACCCCGTTCGGGTACAGCATCCCCGATGCTTAGCGTCATAGACGCTGGACGTACTAGACGTCCGTGACCTCTCCGGGGTACCACATCCGGAGGAGACAATATAATATGGAAGGATCTATACAGTGCAGTACCAAATACATTTTATTGATATCCACATGCAAGGCATATATATGCCTAGATAAAATCCGAAACAATCATTAAGTTTCATCAAACGGGTCTCATGCCCAAATACCGTGAAACGTGTCATAACCGAAATATCATCAAAACCATTTATTGATTCCAGCATGTGAACATATATAAAATGTAAGTCAGAAAACATTTATTCAATTCCATTTTAGGGTCCCCGACCCGCAATCACATGTAGAAATCAACTGGGCCCCTGGCCCGATTCCACAAGTTAACTGGGCCCCTGGCCCGATTTCATAGTTCAACTGGGCCCCTGGCCCGATTTTACTTTATTCAAGTTCGTAACCGTTTCATGAAATCATATTCAACCACATTTATGGAAATCGGTGAAAATCCAGAAAATCTCGGTTTACGTGCAAATACGTAATTCACCTCGAAATACGTGAAATCATTTTAAATTCACCGATATCCAAAGTAAATCATTTAATCATAATTATAACAATCATAAGACAGTTATTCATGCATCGAATTTATGAAACCAATGTCCACTCACAGACCGTTTAACCGAGCACCTCGATACGCGTGCCATAGGCCTTCCCGGGCCACACCACTATCACTGGGACTCCCAATCCTGTTCAAATCACATTAGAGGATTACTAATCTCATCATTAACATCCTATTCAAGTCCCGTAATTTTCCCGAATTTTTAAGTATTTTTAAACTGGATTTAAAACCTTCGGACATCCCGAACAATAACGAAACGGTGTCCGATCGACACGAAACCAATTCCAAAATGTTCGTTACATTAAATAGGACAGAAGTCATGTTGACCTCACCTCGAGATTCGTGCCCACGCGCCGTCATGCGCCGCCGTGAGTGGCTGCGCGTGAAAGCCACGCGCCTGCTACAGTGTCACCAGCCTAACCCGTATGTCTGGTAAACGGGTCCAAACAGCCCGCGAGACGACCCGGTTCAAAGTCCATCAATTCAACCCTAAATCTTCCAATTGATCATTCACTTAGTTTCGTTTTAAATTCAATTTAAGTTCTGTAAACTCAAATACACAATTCCTTACCTACAATTCCACGATTCGATGATGAACACCAAGAACACTCCGGTTACTGTTCGTTCATGGAATTCCTTCAATTCCAATTGATTTCCTTAAATTGATTCAACCAGAAGCTTCCATGGACTCCGTTAAGCATTTCCCCCAACTCAATTGCTTCAATCCCGCGCTCAATCGTCACGACTCAAGCACGAACACCGTCACTGTTCAACCATGGAGTTCTGTCAACCACAGCCGTTTTCTTTCAATTGACGAACCCAGAAGCATCGTGGGATCATGAGAAGTAGTTTCCCCACCTCAATTCCGTCATCTAAACACTCCACGATCACGACTCAACCTCGATTTTCTTCCTCTGTCACCAAGCTCGATCAGAGCCAAAACGACATCAATTCATCTCGTTTCTTCGACAATTATGATCGTTGTGATCCCAAGAAGCTGAATGTGAGCTCAATTGCGATCCTCACGGCCTAATTCTCCCAATTCGAATTTCCCTCCCAAAAATCAAATTTCCGAATTCCAGTTCTACGGTCCCCCTCAATCCCTCGTGTTTCCCTCACTAAATCCGTCTCTGAATTGTCTCCAATTTGCACACTCAAGATCAGCTGATGGAGAGGAGATTAAGGGTGGAATGAATTGTGGTTTTGGGTAGTACACGGTTAGGAAATTAGAAGAGGTTTAATGGAAATTAAACAATAATTAAACATAATTAATTAATAAAACATAATCATAATGTTCCCTCAAAACATGGATCCTGGTCTTAAGCCTGAAATTAAGGGATGAGTGACACTTGTCACTGGTTACTGTTCATTATTATATTATTATTTTAATCGGAGCCTCGGTTCGTAAATTCGTTTCCTTGACCATAACTTTGTCGTCGAATCTCCGATTTCGGCATGCCACCTGTCGTTGGATTCGTATCGACGATACCTACGTAACGGTCCTTGGCCCTCGTCCATCGGACCTCCCGGTCAAAAAATCAACATTTGGCCCCTAATATGCCAAATTACAAAAATGCCCTTGCACTTCCATACATCATAACTTTCACCACGAACGTTGGAATCAAACGTGTCGCCTGTCTATGAACTCGTGACGTCCCGAACTACGTCACGGTCATCGGTCAAAGTGTAACGACCCGTCCCGAATTTCGGGATTAGTTTAGTGACTAATCTTGATTAGCGAAGTTGAACGGTGGTTAGTAGGGCGGAATCGGACAAATTGTGCAAAATGACCGTTTTGCCCCTGGTCGTGGGCAAAATGTTGACTTTTTGTTCGGAGCGGTCAAATGGACTTTGACCGATGACCGTGACGTAGTTCGGGACGTCACGAGTTCATAGAGAGGTGGCACGTTCGATTCCGACATTCGTAGAGAAAGTTATGGTGTTCGGAAGTTGAGGGGTATTTTGGTAATTTGGCTTATTAGGGGCCAAATGTTGACTTTCTGATCGGGAGGTCCGATGGGCGAGGGCCAAGGACCGTTACGTAGGTATCGTCGATACGAATCCAACGACAGGCGGCATACCGAAATCGGAGATTCGACGACGAAGTTATGGTCAAGGACGTAAAACGCGATTAACCGAGACTCGGAATAAAATAATAATATAATAATAATATCTGATTACTTTAATCCAAACCAATCTGGACCCTTGATGAGTGACACATGTCATCATCCCCTTCATTCCCTAATTCAGGGATCTATGTTGGCCATTTAAATTAATTAATCTTTCCTCTCCTCAAATCCTCACCATTGGTTCTAAGCCCAGATTCAATCCAGGCCATTGATCTCATCTGCACCTTCTGATTTAAACCATCAAATATCATTCTCTCATTTTTCATTCCTCCAACCCGTGCACTCTCACTCTCTGCACGATCACTCCATCACCTCACAGCCCAGCCTCACACACCAGTCAGCCCTAGATGAACCCCAGCCACCTTCAGACGCCGGCCACCACCACCACGGCCGCCCTGCACGGCCGAAAACTCCCCAGACCCGAGAGGAACCCGAACAGCCCAAATCGATCCAACCATGCAAACCTTCATACCTGGACTCGAACCAACGTAGGGATAGGACCACTGGAACCTTAGGACGACTCAGACCACGACTGGACGAGCCACGGCGGCGCCACGGCGACGATATGCCCAGAAACCCGAGAAGGTTTGATTTTCTTCCCTGTTTCGAAACACTGGTTTTTGACGTTGGGATTGCTTGCTTACTTCTAAAACATGTCCTAGGAACCTAGACGACCATTTTGGACCACGAACCACGGCCGGAATCTCGACGAGTCGCCGGAGTTGATGACCTGAGTTCTCAGTCGATTTTCCTGTCAGTTTTCAGGTAGTTTAATCCACCTAAAAATTAGTTTGGATGTCACAGAACCGTAGAGGAGGTTATGACGAGTCCATAGGATCAAACCGCATCAAAAATGGTGGTCTGGAACTCGATCTGTGATCGGGTCAAGCCGCGGGTCGACGGCGACCCGATTACAGACCCGGTTTCAGAACCCGGTTACTGTAGCATGACGTCATCATTGTTGACCTGAATGTTGACCTGGCGCGTGGGGGCGCGTGAAGGGTATTTTGGGGAAACTTCCAACATGACTTTTAATCTATTCGATGTAACGGACATTTTGGGATTGGTTTCGTGTCGATCGGACACCGTCTCGATAGTGTTCGGGATGTCCGAAGGTTTTAAATTAAGTTTAAAAATAAGTAAAAATTCGGGAAAATTACGGGACTTTGATAGGATGTTAATAATGAGGTTAGTGACCCTCTAATGTGATTTGGACAGGATTGGGAGTCCCGGTGATAGTGGTGTGGCCCGGGAGGGCCGGTGGCACGCGTATCGAGGCACACGGTTAAAACGGTCTGTGAGTGGACTTTGGTTTTATAAATCCTATGCATGTTTAAATGTGTTATATGGTTTATATACATGATTTCTATGATGGTATTTGTGAGCATTGATTTTGGGTATGTTGCACGTATTTCGAGGTGTTTTCCGTATTTCACGTATATCGGGATTAACGGTTTATTTGTGATTTTGCGTGTTTGTGGTTAAATAAATAATATGATAAAATGGTTTTTATATTGGAAAGATGAATTCGGGCTTGAGGCCCACTTGTTTTGGAAATCTCGGACTTGGAGTCCATTTGAGTACGTAAGTCGGGCTGCGGGCCCAGTTGGTTTACAAATCGGGCCGTGGGCCCAGTGGTTCATAAAGTCGGGCATGAGGCCCAGTTGGATTTAAATGATGATTTCGGGTCAAGGGCCCTATATTTAATAAATGTGGTTTCGGGTCAGGGATCCTAAATGGAAATGTGTTGTTTTATGGAAAATTCGGGCAGGGCCCATTGTGATGTTGTGAAATGAGTTAATAAAACTGTTTTTCCATATACCATTTGTACACATGGATATATGATGGTCTCCTCCAGATGTCTGGGACACTGGGGAAGTCACGGTGCATTGCCTGTGAAGGGTCACCATACGGAGCAGCCGGACCGTATGATGACTCAGGAGCAGGATTGCTATGATTGACGTCAGGGACGTCAGACATATGGACCCGGAGAGACCCCGGGCAGCACGCGTAGCTTATGAAACCGTGAGACATGACGTCAGGGACGTCTAGCATCAGGGATGCTGGTGATGGTAATGGTAAAATACGAATTAATGAAATGGCTTTCCGGGTGGATTTATGATTGTGTGATTTTAATGAATTGATGTTCATTTATGGTCATGGGTGGTGACCCACATGGTTTTAATATGTATGGTGGTGGTATTCCACAGTTTTGGGCTGAGTTCCCACACTTGGTTTTTGGTTAACGGTTTTTGGGCTAAGGCCCTAATGGCTCGGTTGAGCAAACGTTTTGGTTACTGGTTTTGGTGGCATGCTTACGTTTTTATTGGAGGGCATAAATGTCTTATAAATGTATTTGATGAACTTATTGGTTTTGTCCACTCACAGCTTTTGGTTTTAATGCCCTTCAGGTTGATTACGGATGCGATTGCAGCAGAGACTGGGACATTGCACACCTCCTCCATCGATCCTTGCGCACTCTGGAAGCCCCGTTTGGGCAGTGGCTCGTGGTTATCCCTTGTCTGACACCCCTTGTTGGACGGGAGCAGGGCACATTCCACGGTAATCCCGGGGGGATTGGGATGGGTCCTGTCACAAAGTCCATTTGACCATCCGAAATAAAAGTCAACGTTTTGCCCACGCCCAGGGGAAAAACGGTCATTTTGCACAATTCGTCCGAAATCACCCAACTAATCCCAGATTAGTAAATCATAATTAAATATTATTAAATCCCGATATTCGGGACGGGTCGTTACAACCTTCCCTCCTTAAAGAATTTCGTCCTCGAAATTACCAACAACCTTATTCCACAACCACCTTGTGGAAAACATTTCGACCACATACCATGTGTACACCTGTACACCCACATACTGGAACAACACCAGTCTCGTCTGCACCCAGACATCCCATCACAGTCATACGTCATAACAACAACACTCGACCACCTCGAGTGGAATTGATCACCTGATCCGCGATAAAATCGCTTAACCATTAAGCTGACTCCTTCAGCTAGATGGTTCCTTTCCATTATCAATATATCCTTACATTTGCTCCCATTGGGAGTCACCAAGTCTCATTTGTCAGTCCATGCTGACACCATCAGTCAACTGTCATCACAAAACTTACCACCCTGGTAAGGCTCCAACCATCTGTCCGTCGGTGACAACACCACGTACTACATCACTCCCGATGTAGCGTAGGATCAATTACATGATCACAATTCGCAGGGCAAACCCATTCCTGCAACATAAATAAATCTCAATGTCCATAATCGCCGACTCCCTCAGCGAACCAAAACGCTGGGAAATCACGGTGTGATCAAGTCACACAAGGCTACTCGTGGTTACTCAGACCACCAATTCACTCATCCTGAGTGTACGTACACCGTCAACTTACACAATCAAGTGGTGTAACTGGTACATATTGAATACCAGCCCAGCAGTGACCACACATCTCGATACTAGGGTTCCACAAGCCAACCATGGCTAAGAGCACCTGCTCATACAATCACTGAACCCGACAAAATCACTCTGCACAGCGCACAGTATCCAATGTCCAGTCCACAATCACAACCAAACAAATGATAACGGAACCAAGCCGATTACCAACCCGTTTAATTACACACCACTGGTACATCCCATGTACCGCCATTAGGCACCACTTAGCCTAACCAGTATCAATCCTCGCACAACGTACCCTGTACGTACATCAATCCATCAATCCGCCTACAACCACCTAGGTCGTAGCCAAACACGTTCCAATAATGAAGTACCTTTGTCCAAACCATCATGAGACAAAACGAACTCCACCCATCATCTAGTTCCAATTCCGAATCCGAATCCGCAATTTCGTAAGAAATCCCGAATCCGAACCCAAACATCATATTTTATTCCATTTCCAAATCCGAATCCGAAATCATTATTCCGTAAGCTAGCATTGGAATAATCATTCCGCACCCAAATCCAGTAACCACTTTCGAGCTTCGCAATCGAATCCTGAATCGTCACCCAGAAATTCGATTCCAAAACCCAAAACTCGTTTACGTCCATCAAGACGTAACGTAACCGAATCTATCGGTTGCCTCTCCAAAACACTCGATTGACTTCATAGGGAAGCCAATCCCAATATCCACACGTCAATGGATGACAAAATCCGACCACATCGGAAACCTACTCAACCAAGTCACAAACCATATGGACTTCACTCCGAAAAGAAGTTCAGTCCCGTCATTTACGACTCGCATACCAAGGTAAGAGTGATAAACTCTCCACCTATCTGGATCATCAAGATCACGATCCATATCCATCGCTACGTCACCCGACAAGTAACATCACGATCCTAGATCGTCACATCGACCAAAGTCGACAACATCACAAATCAGATCCACCTAGGATCCACACATGCTCACATAGCTAACAATCCATCTGGACGCTGATCGTAGGGTCTTACACCCTCAATTGAATCCTTCGCCAAATTTCCCTTGGTGGAAAGATGACCTCGCATTTCACCACCAAATCCAAAATCATACATAACTGCTTGTGTCTAATGACCCCAAGCCAAACATGGGTCCACCAACCAATACACACTCAACGTACTGGTAGCAACAATCATCATCTGCCACGGCAGGAAAATAAGAAGTCAACCCTAATGACTTCGGAATACCAATCACTGATGCGGAAACGAGCACTCCTCTCGTCTCCCAATCACAACTCTCCCCAAATCGGGAGTTCCAACCATGTTGGAAACAGACATGCTCCCAATGAGATGTTAAGTCCAACCACTGGACTGCCCACGTCCTTACCTCACTTGGACCACCACGTGTCCAAAATCAATTCATTACTCGGACCTCACGTCCGCCAATACTCATGTATGCACACGCCCCGATTCCGAACGGGAAATCCACAACTTTGCCCGAATGTGCATACCATACTGCCTTTGTCTCACATCTCAACCTTTACAGGTTCAATCCTCAGGTTCCAAGTGATTCACAATCACAAAATCACACATCAATACCACGAATGGTTTCCCCGACTTTTCCAATCTCAATAATTTCCTTGTACCCTCTGAGGATATTAGAGGTAAACAATCTTACCAATCTCGGAGTTGACAACAACTCCCCAAATCCACTGATTCTCATAACGTAGGGAACAGCATCCCAAATTTCCCCAAATTTTCAATCATACCTTTTTATCCATTCATCACTTGTCATCATAAATCTGTTGGGTCTTATCCCAACACGACACAACCTCCACTGGATCCCATCCAGTCCAAGACTCAACCACCACTGAGTCGCAGATACCGATCATATGTCCATCATGACAGAGTCACACCCCAAATGGTGGCTCATCGTCGACACAATTACTGACACCAGCACCAGCGCTAGTATCAGCACCAACGCACCATCATCAACACTAGTATCAGCACACAGGCATCCATACTAGTATTGGCATAAAGGTATCACCATACCAACATCCATGCTAGCACACTGTGTGCAAAGTTGTTACCCTGGATCTCCGTTCATTCCGAACGACGATCCCGTAACACCACTCGTACCCCACGACTATGGGTACCTCCAATTTGACCACTGGCACATCAGGATAATGGACGTTCCCTGAACATCCCCTGATCCCCAAGTGTGAAAGCCACACTAAATACTCTCGATAGCCAGTCATCTCGACACAACTGTCGACCAACAGTCATCGTTGTCAAGATCCGTAACCACACCTCACACTAATATTCGATCCAACACGGGATTCCATATTTTATCTCATAACCGCATCCGTGGATCGAAACCCATAAGACTCACTAGAGTCATCCATATGGTCATCCACGACCTCAGCCGCACGTCGCAGCACAAGTTCTCATTTAAGGTTCACTTTTCCAGTCCATCGATTATAAATTAGGGTTCCAATACCACACCCTAGGGTTCCACCGAACCCAACTGCCTTCTGCAGTAAAATCCACAACCTGAACGACCCCGCGGTCCTGACATCGTATAGACGTCAAATCCAATCCAATCATCAACTCAATATGGGTTCCATCGTGGATTCCACCACGAAGGTCATCGGCTAACTCCGATGCACCAACACCCCGTACACTAGCCAACACTACTAGGGTCCAAAACTTAGACCAATACTCAACTGAGTTTCGTACTTCCATAACATTATTCCAATGGGGTTCCCTGAACCCGGCTGTGCCCAGTGGCACAACAATCCATCATCGCATGACCGAACCGACGGTCCCACATTACCAGTTAATCGTATACAACCCCACATGGGTTGAATCGCATCAATGCACGGCGTATCGGGCCAAACACACCCAATCTACCAAAACTATCTATCAGGTTGACAACGGAACAGCAGCCCAAAGAGACATCACACCCTCGTCCTTTGCGCACAAAAGAGCAAAACCTGCTCTGATACCACTTGACACGACCCATCCCAATCCCCCCGGGATTACCATGGAATGTGACGTGCTCCCGTCTGACAAGAGGCGTCAGACAAGGGATAACCGATTGCCATTGCCCAAACGGGCTTCCAGAGTGCGTAAGGATCGATGGAGGAGGTGTGCGATGCTCAAGTCTCTGCTGCAGTCGTATCCGGTATCAACCTGAAGGGCATTGAAAACAAAAGCTGTGAGTGGACGAAAATAAACAAGTCTGCTTAAAAATTTATAAGACATTTATGCACCTCAGTAAAATCATATGCATGCACCAAAACCAATAATCCCATATTTATTTAGAAATAACCATTAGGGCCTTAGCCCGGAAACCAAAGCATAGTTTCAATTTCCAAAAGTAAATCCAAGAGTTATTTCATAAATCCAGTAATATGAACCATAAGGCATATAATATAAACCATAACCATTATTTTAGCCACTGAACTATACACTCCAATCCGACATCCCTGATGTCTGACGTCCCTGACGTCAATAAGGTCACAATCACAAGGCTACGCGTGCCACTCGGGTCTCAATTTCCGAGTTCAATCCCCGAACCCCGTTCGGGTACAGCATCCCCGATGCTTAGCGTCATAGACGCTGGACGTACTAGACGTCCGTGACCTCTCCGGGGTACCTCATCCGGAGGAGACAATATAATATGGAAGGATCTATACAGTGCAGTACCAAATACATTTTATTGATATCCACATGCAAGGCATATATATGCCTAGATAAAATCCGAAACAATCATTAAGTTTCATCAAACGGGTCTCATGCCCAAATACCGTGAAACGTGTCATAACCGAAATATCATCAAAACCATTTATTGATTCCAGCATGTGAACATATATAAAATGTAAGCCAGAAAACATTTATTCAATTCCATTTTAGGGTCCCCGACCCGCAATCACATGTAGAAATCAACTGGGCCCCTGGCCCGATTCCACAAGTTAACTGGGCCCCTGGCCCGATTTCATAGTTCAACTGGGCCCCTGGCCCGATTTTACTTTATTCAAGTTCGTAACCGTTTCATGAAATCATATTCAACCACATTTATGGAAATCGGTGAAAATCCAGAAAATCTCGGTTTACGTGCAAATACGTAATTCACCTCGAAATACGTGAAATCATTTTAAATTCACCGATATCCAAAGTAAATCATTTAATCATAATTATAACAATCATAAGACAGTTATTCATGCATCGAATTTATGAAACCAATGTCCACTCACAGACCGTTTAACCGAGCGCCTCGATACGCGTGCCATAGGCCTTCCCGGGCCACACCACTATCACCGGGACTCCCAATCCTGTTCAAATCACATTAGAGGATTACTAATCTCATCATTAACATCCTATTCAAGTCCCGTAATTTTCCCGAATTTTTAAGTATTTTTAAACTGGATTTAAAACCTTCGGACATCCCGAACAATAACGAAACGGTGTCCGATCGACACGAAACCAATTCCAAAATGTTCGTTACATTAAATAGGACAGAAGTCATGTTGACCTCACCTCGAGATTCGTGCCCACGCGCCGTCACGCGCCGCCGTGAGTGGCTGCGCGTGAAAGCCACGCGCCTGCTACAGTGTCACCAGCCTAACCCGTATGTCTGGTAAACGGGTCCAAACAGCCCGCGAGACGACCCGGTTCAAAGTCCATCAATTCAACCCTAAATCTTCCAATTGATCATTCACTTAGTTTCGTTTTAAATTCAATTTAAGTTCTGTAAACTCAAATACAGAATTCCTTACCTACAATTCCACGATTCGATGATGAACACCAAGAACACTCCGGTTACTGTTCGTTCATGGAATTCCTTCAATTCCAATTGATTTCCTTAAATTGATTCAACCAGAAGCTTCCATGGACTCCGTTAAGCATTTCCCCCAACTCAATTGCTTCAATCCCGCGCTCAATCGTCACGACTCAAGCACGAACACCGTCACTGTTCAACCATGGAGTTCTGTCAACCACAGCCGTTTTCTTTCAATTGACGAACCCAGAAGCATCGTGGGATCATGAGAAGTAGTTTCCCCACCTCAATTCCGTCATCTAAACACTCCACGATCACGACTCAACCTCGATTTTCTTCCTCTGTCACCAAGCTCGATCAGAGCCAAAACGGCATCAATTCATCTCGTTTCTTCGACAATTATGATCGTTGTGATCCCAGGAAGCTGAATGTGAGCTCAATTGCGATCCTCACGGCCTAATTCTCCCAATTCGAATTTCCCTCCCAAAAATCAAATTTCCGAATTCCAGTTCTACGGTCCCCCTCAATCCCTCGTGTTTCCCTCACTAAATCCGTCTCTGAATTGTCTCCAATTTGCACACTCAAGATCAGCTGATGGAGAGGAGATTAAGGGTGGAATGAATTGTGGTTTTGGGTAGTACACGGTTAGGAAATTAGAAGAGGTTTAATGGAAATTAAACAATAATTAAACATAATTAATTAATAAAACATAATCATAATGTTCCCTCAAAACATGGATCCTGGTCTTATGCCTGAAATTAAGGGATGAGTGACACTTGTCACTCATCCAAGTGTGTTCAGTCACTGGTTACTGTTCATTATTATATTATTATTTTAATCGGAGCCTCGGTTCGTAAATTCGTTTCCTTGACCATAACTTTGTCATCGAATCTCCGATTTCGGCATGCCACCTGTCGTTGGATTCGTATCGACGATACCTACGTAACGGTCCTTGGCCCTCGTCCATCGGACCTCCCGGTCAATAAGTCAACATTTGGCCCCTAATATGCCAAATTACGAAAATGCCCTTGCACTTCCGTACATCATAACTTTCACCACGAACGTCGGAATCGAACGTGACGCCTGTCTATGAACTCGTGACGTCCCGAACTACGTCACGGTCATTGGTCAAAGTCCATTTGACCATCCGAAATAAAAGTCAACGTTTTACCCACGCCCAGGGGCAAAACGGTCATTTTGCACAATTCGTCCGAAATCACCCAACTAATCCCAGATTAGTAAATCATAATTAAATATTATTAAATTCCGATATTCGGGATTGGTCGTTACACTTGGAATGATGCACGGGTCGAGGATGTGATGTCTCAATGGGCTACAGTTCGTTAGCAACCTGATAGTTAGTAATTCCGGTTCGATAGTTAGTAGGATTGAATCGTGGTTCGTTTCTGTTTAGCACTCGATGCTGGGATTTCCATAGTTCGGTCGCGATTGACAGTGTGGGATCCTACGGAAGGATGAACGTAACAGTACTTTAGAGTTGTGATCGTGTGACGGTTAGTTGGGATCGTCCTCCACGATGTCGTAGGATCGATTTGACGACAGTTCGGTGTTGTGACCATTAGATGGTCGGATCTTGTTGAGTTCGGTGGCTATATTGCTGGGAGCAGCCGGGTTCGAGGAAAACCTAGTTGAACTTACGGTAGGATTGGATTGACGTCCTTACGATGTCGAGACTGCGTGGTTGGTAAAGTTATGGCTTATACTGCTTCATGCAGTTAGGTTCAGAGGAACCCTAGGTAGTGATCGTGGAACCCTAAGGTAGGGTGTATGGTTCGAAAAAGTGAGCTGGCGAGTGGTTTGACTTTGACGACTTTTCGGAGTCGAGACCGACCGTCGGGCATGTCAGCTTTAGTGACTGGACTGCATTCCGCACATTTCGGGGTGCATTTAGTCTGATCCTTTCAAGAGTTGAGTGGGTTAACTCGACCATTTAAGGATGTTAAGTGAACGAATAATCAGTTCAGGGTGTAAAGTGTAACGAATGTGTGAGTTCGGGGTGCATTTAGTCTAATAAGCCTTCAAATAAAATAACAGTATATATATATATATATATATATAAACCATGGGTCCAACCCAAAACCACATAAGCGCTAAGCCATTTTGAAAACCTTTACACATATCACGAGTATTGAAAGCCAAACTTGATCACGCTGATCCAACCAGCCATAAGTCAAACCTCGTCTCGCTGGTCTAACCAGCTCACAAGTCCAACTAGCATACCATTTGTACTATCGGTAGAAAACTACGGATCCACGGAGTTCAACTACGTCTGTACGTGTTGAGCCGCACTCTGACCACGTCCGAGTTCGTCTCTGGGTATCCACAGAGTCTAACTCTGGAGTGACGATCCAGTCGCCTGAGGTTGACTAATCCAGAACATATAACATAACCAAAATAGTAATATTTTGAAACCTGGGCACCACCCCAAAATAGTTTCCACAGGGGCACCAGCCTAAAACAGTTTTCATAAGGGCACCAACCTAAAACAGGATTTCCAAAACCACTATAACTCATTATTCAGAAATAACAATCATAAATACGTTTCAAATCCAAGCATATATTCACAATCATAATCATGCTAAACCATAGCATTAAACCAGTGAAAACATATAATCATGCATGCATGAAGGTTATGTAAGAAATTGTCCACTTATATACCGCTGGTCACTGAAAACACGAGTCGTAAGCCAAGCCGAAGCATCCAGGACGTCTGGGCATGTCCAAATCACACCTAATGGTCACTAAAAATCTATCTAAGTTCATACATAAATCTCCCAAATACCCCAGAATCGAAATCATGTCATGTTCATAGTTCCCGAGGAAAAAAACCTCCAAAACACCTATCAAACGATCTCTGATCGAGTTGAAACCACCACCACTAGATTCATGACGTCAAAATCTTTCGATCAAGATCGATTTCACATCGAAATTCGAGCCCATGTACGATCAAAGCTTACGTCATCCTGACATATGACATTTGACAATTTCCACAAGGCACCCCTTGGCTGGTTCCACATGTCACCCTTTAACATGTGCCACGTGACCCTGCTGATGTCATCACTACCACGTCAACACAAACAACCTCTGACATCTCGCCTCCTGGCGCCAACCATGGTCTGCCACGTGGCCTGACATGATGACATGGCATGCCACATCATCGTCGTCAACCTCTTGCGGGTTGACCCGCGACGACTGTAATGGGTTATTCGACCCAAATTGCAACCCGAATCGTTCTCCATCATTTCTTAACCATTTCTCTCCATTTTTGCACTATTTGACTCGTCTCTCACCCATGAATCGATCTACGACTTTAAAAGGGAGAAAACGCACCTGCAAATGCCTGGCCAAGTTCAAATCCTCATGGGTCACCTTCGAGCTTCCCCCTAAGCTCATCCCGGCGTTCATACTCTCTGTTTCTTGGCCCTACGAGCTCGCACGAACTCACATAAGGTAACCATGGCCTTAGTTTCATTTTACAACGTCTAAAGAAAAAAAATCGAAAATCCAACCGAAATGGGTTTTCAGGTTTTTACATGTTTCTCGATTTTCAGGAAGTCACTGTGGCTCCTCTATCCTCCACCGTCTCTCTCAGTCCCTCAGCCTCACTTTGGCTCCTCACAACAAAGGAGAAGAAGATGGTAGCATGAGGAGGAGGTGCGGGTTTGGCCGTGTATGTGTGTTTGAAATTTGAGAGAGAGATATTTTGTGATAAAAAGGTGAGCGCCATGCATATTAGCTTTTAAATTTTTAACGAGTAAGCTCAAAACTAGAAAAGCAATCCATTAATTGAGTGCTCTTATGGTATGAATTCTAGGGTCTCAGGCCTACAATTCCTAGGCATATTAATCCAATGTTGATGGAATTGATGGAGAGATACTAGGAGCAAGACCCATCATTGAGACCTGAATTCTCAGAAGTTGTAAATATGCCGCAACAAATAGCCAGGAAGGTAGGGCGCTTCCGGTAAGCAACTTTGAAAGTGTACGTAATAGTTTTGATGCAGGTTGCAAAAGGAAATGAGGATAGATAAAAGGGGAAATCATCCAAAGTTGTACCCACTTTCAAGCAAGCAATGAATGATATGTGAATATGACATGGTGCATGCCTAATGACAAAAGATGTTTCTGTTTATAAATATGGGACGCCTATAATGATCCTTGCTGTCCAAGAACACCACAGTGTAAGAAAACACAAATGAAAGCAGATTTAAGCACAACACCACGATGTAAGATAATGCAAGAACGAGATCAAAGTCCCTCGATGCCTTCACACCTGGGTGCTGCTGTTTTCATCTTTGATGTTCTACTTCTTGGCTGCCTTTCTTCTTCCATGTTTTTTTCCCTTCACTTTACTTCAAACATATATTTTTTTTTGGACAATTTTGTCCCTTACGTTTGACCGTATCTGTGAAATTAAACGTTTAGGGGACACATTGAGACTAAAATCGTATTTAGGAGGCATTCTTGGTTAAAATCATATTTAGGGCTATTTTGAGATTTAGCTCAATGTTTAGGGGCATATTGAATTAAAAACCTTTACATGATGAGAAACTTAGAAGACGAGAGATCATGCGTGGGAGCGATTACAAAGTTATTTGGCACTCACTTTGTTCGTTTTGTCAGTTAATGGACAATCAAGAATTCAAGGGGCAAGCTTTTTTTTGTATCAACAGAGAAAACTAAATTTCTATAAAATTTTCATTCACATAATTAATCCAATGCAGATGCCAAGAGACAATTAAGTAAATGTAAATTGTAACATGTACCATGTGACCATAAACATTTTGTTTATGATAATATTTTCTTCGTTTTGGCAGGCGTTGAAAAGCGTTGAAAATAGTAAGTTTGATTTTGTCTCAATTTTGTTTTCACTATAAATGAATTTGGGTCTAAGCAGTGTTGTAATCAGTAATTCATCTGTGTAAGAGTTTTTTTCAAATACTTAAAAACATAATTTAAATATAATTAAACTTATCATAATATTTATCAAATTAACTAAATTATATATATATATATATATATATATATATATAATATGACTGTCTTTGACGGATTCTCGAGTTTGAATTTTTTTTTTGATAAATCAAAATTGGATTAAAAGGCATGCCCCAAAAACCAAAGGGCAACAACAACAACAAACCCATACAGGGCTGAACCACACAACCCAAACAAACCCATACAGGGCTGAACCACACAACCCAAACAGGGAGGAACAACAACCAATCAACAAACCAAAAGCACCAGGTCAGACCTAGAACAAAGACAACAAAGCAAAGCAACCTACAAGCTAAGTAATGGGTAAATTTTAAGCTCTAACAACCTGAATATTACCAGCATTCATCTTAGAGTTTGAAATTCTTGCATGTCCAAGATAGACTATGATTTAATTGTTAAAATAAAATAGACATATGTAAAATTTTAAAAATTGGAAAAAAATAATAATTATAATACGAACTATATATTTCTATATCAAAATATTTATAGGATTTTTATAAATCATATATGTATCTATTAGAAAGCATGGGATTCAAATTGGTTAGAAATCCAAAAATAAACTACAATTATATAATAATTCACACTTATTAATAAATTTTTAATTAACTAAAGCATATTATCATATATCTTATATATATATATATATTATACTAAAATATATTAAAATCATTGATGACCCAAGATCCCCCGGCGCTACTGTGTCTCCGCCCTGGATCCAAGTACGAGTAGGTAATGATGTAGAATTGTAGATGGCCCTCTGCATACTTATGCATATCTATACATACGTCTGCATCAAAATAAGATGTGAGTTAGTAAAATGGACACATATGCACTTTCTTTAAATCTATATTTGACTAACTGTGTAACGACCCGTCCCGAATATCGGGATTTAATAATATTTAATTGTGATTTACTAAGCTGGGATTAGTTGGGCGATTTCGGACGAATTGTGCAAAATGACCGTTTTGCCCCTGGGCGTGGGCAAAACGTTGACTTTTAATTCTGATGGTCAAATGGACTTTGACCGATGACCGTGACGTAGTTCGGGACGTCACGAGTTCATAGACAGGTGGCACGTTCGATTCCGACGTTCGTGGTGGAAGTTATGATGTACGGAAGTGTAAGGGCATTTTCGTAATTTGGACGAAAGAAGGGGGAATGTTGACTTTTTGATCAGGGGGTCCGATGGCCAAGGACCGAGGACCGTTAGGAAGGTCTCGATTCCCTGAGTTCGTAGACAGGCGGCACGCATCAATCGGAGTCCGTATGACCGAGTTACGGGTCAGGATGCGTGAGGGGCATTTTGGTAATTTCCTGCACAAGGGCAGAAATGTAATTTCACACGGGACACTGTTCCATTGAACTGGCCGTGTAGTGGATGCTTTTTGCGATCGATCCCTTGATTGTTTATTAATTAAATGGCTGGATTGGGACGGTTTGAGGTGGAATTGCACATGGGGATTGAGTTGGCATCGATTGCACGATATGGGCACTGGGTTTTCTACTGTTTTCGGGACAGTGCAGGGGAACATTACACAGTGGAAATTGGACACTTTTGGATGCCTTTAACGGCTGATTGGGATTAAAGAAATGGTGTGTAAGTCGAGTGGGTTCCCCTGTGATTGAGAATGGAAGGATTGAGTGAGTTTGGAGTTGGATTTCTCTGAAAAACCCGAAACCGGTTACTGGGAAATTCAAATTCGAACTTCGGTTTTTAGGCCAGCCCAAGCCTAATTGATGGTGGATTGAGCTTCCTGGAACTTCAACGTGTCGAACCAGATCAAATGGGGCAAGCTTTGGGGCTCCTAGGGCCGTGAACGGACGAGGTGGACGGCCGGAAAACTCAAGCTTGAGTTGTGACGATTGAGGTATTTTCGAGTTCAATTAATCATGCTAATTGGTTCGTATTAGTCCTTATTAGCTTCCTGTGAAGTTAATTTGATAATGGTTGAGGATTGGAGGAGTTTTGGTGATCGACCCGTTTTGGGTGATCACGGGTTGTTGACACGATTGATCGATGGTTGATGTTGATCATTGACACAGAACTGAAATTGGTGGATTGATGATTGTTGTAGGATCAAGAACGGATTGAATTGATGTCGAATTGAGTGAGATTAAACCGGATCCTATCGCGGGCTTTTCGACCCGTTTACCAGACAAACGGGTGAAGGTGGTGACTGTAGCAGTCACTGTAGCAGGCGCGTGGCTTTCACGCGCAGCCACTCACGGCGGCGCGTGACGGCGCGTGGGCACGAATCTCGAGGTGAGGTCAACATGACTTTTAATCTATTCAATGTAACGAACATTTTGCCGTTGGTTTCGTGTCGATCGGATTCCGTTTCGATATTGTTCGGGATGTCCGAAGGTTTTAAATCCAGTTTAAAAATACTTAAAAATTCGGGAAAATTACGGGACTTGAAATGGATGTTAATGATGAGGTTAGTGATCCTCTAATGTGATTTGAACAGGATTGGGAGTCCCGGTGATAGTGGTGTGGCCCGGGAAGGCCTATGGCACGCGTATCGAGGCGCTCGGTTAAACGGTCTGTGAGTGGACATTGGTTTCATAAATTCGATGCATGCATAACTGTTTTATGATTGTTATAATTATGATTAAATGATTTACTTTGGATATCGGTGAATTTAAAATGATTTCACGTATTTCGAGGTGAATTACGTATTTGCACGTAAACCGAGGTTTTCTGGATTTGCACCGATTTCCATAAATGTGGTTGGTTATGATTTCATGAAACGGTTACGAACTTGAATAATGTAAAATCGGGCCAGGGGCCCAGTTGAACTATGAAATCGGGCCAGGGGCCCAGTTAACATGTGAATCGGGCCAGGGGCCCAGTTAACTTGTGAAATCGGGCCAGGGGCCCAGTTGATTTCTACATACGATGGCGGGTCGGGGACCCTAAAATGGAATTGAATAAATGTTTTCTGGCTTACATTTTATATATGTTCACATGCTGGAATCTATAAATAGTTTTGATGATATTTCGGTTATGGCACGTTTCACGGTATTTGGGCATGAGACCCGTTTGATGAAACGTAACGATTGGTTCGGATTTTATCTATGTATACCTATATGTTTTGCATGTGGATATCAATGAAATGTATTTAGTACTGCACTGTATAAATCCTTCCATATTATATTGTCTCCTCCGGATGAGGTACCCCGGAGAGGTCACGGACGTCTAGTACGTCCAGCGTCTATGACGCTAAGCATCGGGGATGCTGTACCCGAACGGGGTTCGGGGATTGAACTCGGAAATTGAGACCCGAGTGGCACGCGTAGCCTTGTGATTGTGACCTTATTGACGTCAGGGACGTCAGACATCAGGGATGTCGGATTGGAGTGTATAGTGCAGTGGCTAAAATTATGGTTATGGTTTATATTATATGCCTTATGGTTCATATTACTGGATTTATGAAATAATTCTTGGATTGACTTTTGGAAATTGAAACTATGCTTTGGTTTCCGGGCTAAGGCCCTAATGGTTATTTCTAAATAAATGTGTGATCATTGGTTTTTGGCGCATGCATATGGTTTTACTGAGGGGCATAAATGTCTTATAAATGTTTTAAACAGACTTGTTTATTTTCGTCCACTCACAGCTTTTGTTTTCAATGCCCTTCAGGTTGATTCCGGATGCGACTGCAGCAGAGACTTGAGCATCGCACACCTCCTCCATCGATCCTTACGCACTCTGGAAGCCCGTTTGGGCAGTGGCAATAGGTTATCCCTTGTCTGACACCTCTTGTCAGACGTGAGCATGGCACATTCCATGGCAATCCTAGGGGGATTGGGATGGGTCGTGTCAAACTGTATGTGCAATTTGGTGGAGGTTTGGATGTTGGAGGAGCTTGGCTGGAAATTGGAAATTGGAAATTTCCATCCCTACCGCGAGTTTCCAGGTGAATTGTAATGACCAATGCACACTTCAAGAAGAGTTCAGAGCATCCAACATTCATCCATTGGACAAACACACCGAGATAGAGAGGGGAGTAAGGGAGAGGGACACAAAGAGACAAGGTGTCAGAGATGAAGATGGTGGCGTCGGTCTTGAAGTCGTGGCGATGGAGCTTGGAGGGGGACTCGGCGGCATCGTACTGAATTTTGAGTTTCAATTTCTAGATTGCATAATTAATTTTCAAATTTTTTTTAATTGAAATCAGGTCAAATTGCTTAATTTCGGAATAACCGACCCCAAACGGATACGATCTTGATCCAGATATAGCCAAACTGATCGATCCAAAAATCCTTTCAGTAGTTCAGCCTAATTCCATACCCCAACTAGAAAATTCAAAATTGATACTGCAATAAAAAATCCTAAATTCCGAAATGAAATTTGAAAACTTTGACTTGGTTAATTGTGCGAAGAAGAGATGGTTGAGTTCATGGAGCAAGTTGTCTCCTTCGTTAGTCCATCTCCGAAGGTGAAGAACTGTTGAGATGTGAGGAAAATGTCCCACATCGGAAAAGCACAACTACAATTTGCGCCTTATAAGATCTTGGGTTACTCCCCCCATTGCCAATTGGTTTTGGGGTGAAACCTCAACTTCTTACATGGTATCAGAGCGGGGTTATCTCACGTGATTGGCTTAACCGTCACACGTGTCACACGTACCCAATCAATTCGTCACGTGATAGGCTGGAAAATCCGCCACACGTGAGGGGGCGTGTTAAGATGTGAGGAAAATGTCCCACATCGGAAAAGGGACATCGGAAAAGCACCCCTTATAAGATCTTGGGCTACTCCCCCCATTGCCAATTGGTTTTGAGGTGGAACCTCAACTTCTTACAAGAACCCACAAGGCATGGCAGGGTGAAATGGTGAAATGGCTGCCACAATCGATGGTGCCGATAAGGTGGAACCACATCATGATCTTACTTAATTTTGTCAAGATGTGAGGAAAATGTCTCATATCGGAAAAGGGACATCGGAAAAGCACCCCTTATAAGATCTTGGGCTACTCCCCCTATTGTCAATTGGTTTTGAGATGGAACCTCAACTTCTTACAAGAACTCACAAGGCATGGCACGGTGAAATGGCTGCCACAATCGATGGTGCCGATAAGGTGGAACCACATCATGATCTCACTTAATTTTGTCAAATTGTCAAAGGGTGTCGTTGGACATAGGAAGGTCAGACGGTGAGTGTCTTTTGTCAAATTGTCAAAGGGTGCCGTTGGACATATGAAGGTCAGACGGTGAGTGTAACGACCCGTCCCGAATTCCTAGATTAGATTAGTGACTAATAACGATTAGTGAGGTTAATCCGTGATTAGTTGGGCGAAATCGGACGAACGATGCGAAATGACCGTTTTGCCCCTAGTCGTGGCAAAATGTTGACTTTTCATTCGGGCGGTCAAACGGACTTTGACCAATGACCGTGACGTAGTTCGTGACGTCACGAGTTCGTAGACAGGTGGCACGTTCAATTCCTACGTTCGTAGAAGAAGTTATGACGTTGGGAAGTTTAGGGGCATTTTGGTAATTTTGGTTAAAAGGAAAAATAGTTGACTTTTTGACCGGGATGTCCGATGGCCGAGGACTATTACGTAGATAAGGACGATACGAATCCATAGACAGACGGCAGGCTGAAATCGGACTTTGAACGGGAGAGTTATAGGTCACGGAAGTTCGATTTCACTATGCACGTACTTCGAGGCGGGTATGATTTGGCGAAATCTGATTATGCAGATATTTTTTGTGGGTCCCATGGATGAGTGACAAGTGTCACTCATCCCATTGGACAATCCCCTAAATTGTGGATCTAATTAATTAAATAACATTATAATTATTATTATATAATTAATTTTAACAACTTAAAATCCTAACCATCCATTCCTTCTAATCTCTCAAATCCTCACCACTCATCTAATCATCTAATCCTCACTTCTCTCATCATCCATCAATATCATCACCTTCATTTCTTCTATTTTCTTCATCAAACCTGCACCCCCCCTATGTTCTTCATTCTTCCTTTTTCTTCAAAACACACAACCCACACATACCACCATGAACCCATATGCCGTGTGTGTGACCGTGAGAGGGTGATGAGAGACGAAGGACGGCGAGCCACGGCTGGGGAGGGTGGTGGCTCACGGTGGTGGACGGCGGAGCTCGGCCGTGAGGTAAGAAAACTTTGAAAATTCGAATTTGAGTTTTAATGGTTTTTACTCCATTTCGTTTATTGGGTAAGGTTTCTGGGGACCTTAGGAGTAGAATGGGATTAGTTTTCGGGCTTGGGATGACCGGACATGGCCGTGAACGGCCGGAGAAAATCCGGTCACCATTGATGGCGGATGGAAGCTCGGTTTCGGGTGGTTTTTCTTAGTTTTAGGGATTGGGTTAGATAGGAAATGAAGAAATAGGAATTTAGGGATTAAAATGGGACCAAACGGACCCCGAATCAGTCCGAAAATCCTAGAAAACCGTGCGATGAACAGTGTCCGTGAATAGTAACTGGTTCAGTTCTGAGGAAGATGACGATGAACAGTGTTTTCGACTTTCTAGGGGCTCGTGAGGGCCCGTGGACCATAATTTGAGAAAATGTTCAACACGGGAAATCTTCTATTCGATGTAACGAAAATTTTGGGACTGGTCTCGTGTCAATCGAACATCGTTTCGATAGCTTTCGGGGTGTCAGAAGGTTTAGGGTTGGTTTAAAAATAGTTAAAAGTTCGGGAAAATTACGGGGCTTTGATGGGAGGTTAATTAAGTAGTTATTAACCTTCTGTTAAAATTTGGACAGGTTTGGGAGTCCCGGTGATAGTGATCGGCTCGGGAGAGCCTATGGCACGCAAATCGAGGCGGTAGCTCGGACGGTCTGTGAGTGGACCTTGTTTTCTAAATTGGTGCATGCATAAATGTTTATTATATGTTTTAAATACTTTTTTGTGATGTCATGAGTGCATTTGGATGTGTGGTTACGTATAGGCACGTATTTCGAGGTTTCAGCCCTATACGGTGCCTATACGGGGCTGTATATCTTTACTGGTCTAAATGAAATGGTTTTGGATTTACAAATGGATTATGAATATGATTTTATGATGTTGATTTGGATGCTTGTGATTTATATGGTTTCACGTATTTCGAGGCGATTTACGTGCTTGCACGTAAATCGAGATTTTCCGATTTTACTCTGATTTTCCATTCTTATGGTTTTGGAAATAGTTTAATGAAATGGTTTTCGATTTGAAAAGGTAAACTCGGGTTCGAGACTGACACGACCCATCCCAATCCCCCCGGGATTACCATGGAATGTGACGTGCTCCCGTCTGACAAGAGGTGTCAGACAAGGGATAACCGATTGCCATTGCCCAAACGGGCTTCCAGAGTGCGTAAGGATCGATGGAGGAGGTGTGCGATGCTCAAGTCTCTGCTGCAGTCGTATCCGGAATCAACCTGAAGGGCATTGAAAACAAAAGCTGTGAGTGGACGAAAATAAACAAGTCTGTTTAAAACATTTATAAGACATTTATGCCCCTCAGTAAAATCATATGCATGCACCAAAACCAACAATCCCATATTTATTTAGAAATAACCATTAGGGCCTTAGCCCGGAAACCAAAGCATAGTTTCAATTTCCAAAAGTAAATCCAAGAGTTATTTCATAAATCCAGTAATATGAACCATAAGGCATATAATATAAACCATAACCATAATTTTAGCCACTGCACTATACACTCCAATCCGACATCCCTGATGTCTGACGTCCCTGACGTCAATAAGGTCACAATCACAAGGCTACGCGTGCCACTCGGGTCTCAATTTCCGAGTTCAATCCCCGAACCCCGTTCGGGTACAGCATCCCCGATGCTTAGCGTCATAGACGCTAGACGTACTAGACGTCCGTGACCTCTCCGGGGTACCTCATCCGGAGGAGACAATATAATATGGAAGGATTTATACAGTGCAGTATAAATACATTTTACTGATATCCACATGCAAAACATATAGGTATACATAGATAAAATCCGAACCGATCGTTACGTTTCATCAAACGGGTCTCATGCCCAAATACCGTGAAACGTGCCATAACCGAAATATCATCAAAACTATTTATTGATTCCAGCATGTGAACATATATAAAATGTAAACCAGAAAACATTTATTCAATTCCATTTTAGGGTCCCCGACCCGCAATCACATGTAGAAATCAACTGGGCCCCTGGCCCGATTTCACAAGTTAACTGGGCCCCTGGCCCGATCCACATGTTAACTGCGCCCCTAGCCCGATTTCATAGTTCAACTGGGCCCCTGGCCCAATTTTACATTATTTAAGTTCGTAACCGTTTCATGAAATCATATCCAACCATATTTATGGAAATCGGTGCAAATCCAGAAAATCTCGGTTTACGTGCAAATACGTAATTCACCTCGAAATACGTGAAATCATTTTAAATTCACCGATATCCAAAGTAAATCATTTAATCATAATTATAACAATCATAAAACAGTTATGCATGCATCGAATTTATGAAACCAATGTCCACTCACAGACCGTTTAACCGAGCGCCTCGATACGCGTGCCATAGGCCTTCCCGGGCCACACCACTATCACCGGGACTCCCAATCCTGTTCAAATCAATTTAGAGGATCACTAACCTCATCATTAACATCTTATTCAAGTCCCGCAATTTTCCCGAATTTTTAAGTATTTTTAAACTGGATTTAAAACCTTCGGACATCCCGAACAATAACGAAACGGGATCCGATCGACACGAAACCAATTCCAAAATGTTCGTTACATTAAATAGGACAGAAGTCATGTTGACCTCACCTCGAGATTCGTGCTCACGCGCCGTCACGCGCCGCCGTGAGTGGCTGCGCGTGAAAGCCACGCGCCTGCTACAGTGACTGCTACAATCACCATCCTCGCCCGTTTCTCTGGTAAACGGGTTGAAAAACCCGCGATAGGATCCGGTTCCAATCCTACCAATTCGACACTGATTCCATCAATTGAGCATTCAATTAGTTTCGTTATAAGTTCAATTAGGGTTGTGTAACAACAATTACTTGAAACATTACCTAAATCCTCACGATCAAGGATGAACAATCGAAGGACCTCCGGCCACTGTTCATCATTCGAACTCCCTCAATTCCACATGATTTCCCCAAATTGATTCATCAAGAAGCTTCATTGATCACAGGTAAACCTTTCCCCCAACTCAATTGGATCAATTCGTGGCTCAAACGCCACGACTCAAACTCCATTCCTCGAAGAACAGCCGTCACTGTGCAACCATGGAAGTCTGCCAATTTCCAACGGTTTCATCCAATTGATGGACCCAGAAGCACCGTGGGATCCTTAGAAACATAATCCCCACATCAATTACACCATTTGATCGCTCCAAGATCACGACACAACCTCGATTTTCTTCCTCTGTCACCAAGCTCGTTCAGAGCCAAAACGGCACCAATTCCTCTCGTTTTTGTTCTGGTTCCACTCGTCTCAACCTCAGGAAGCTAACTCGAGCTTCAATTCCACTCCTCACGGCTCAATTCTTCCAATTCGATTTTTCCTCCCAAAAACCAAATTTTCGAATTCCAGCTCCCAGCTCACTCTCAAACTCCCGTGTTTACCCAGTTGAGTTAGCCTCAACAAGCACTCGATTTTGCCCTCAAAACCAGTTAGAGATGGCAGCTAACACTCTCCAATTTTTCTTCCCAAATTTTACACGGTTTGAAGAACAAAGGAGATTAATGGTGGAATTAAAGATAATTAGGATTAATTAATTAATTAAACATCATAATTGTGTCTTCCCAAAAACATGGGATCTGGTTTAATGCTTGATTTTAGGGGATGAGTGACACTTGTCACTCATCCAAGTGTGTTCAGTCACCGGGTACTGTTCATTAAATATTATTATTTCAATCGGAGCCTCGGTTCGTAAATTCGTTTCCTTGACCATAACTTCGTCGTCGAATCTCCGATTTTGGCATGCCACCTGTCGTTGGATTCGTATCGACGATACCTACGTAACGGTCCTGGGCCCTCGGCCATCGGGCATCCCGATCGAAAAGTCAACATTTCCCCTTATATCGTCCAAATTACGAAAATGCCCCTGGACTTTCGTACATCATAACTTTCACCACAAACGTCGGAACCGAACGTGCCACCTGTCTATGAACTCGTGACGTCCCGAACTACGTCACGGTCATCGGTCAAAGTCCATTTGACCATCCGAATTAAAAGTCAACGTTTTACCCACGCCCAGGTGCAAAACGGTCATTTTGCACAATTCGTCCGAAATCGCTCAACTAATCCCAGATTAGTAATCACAATTAAATATTATTAAATCCCGATATTCGGGACGGGTCGTTACAACCTTCCCTCCTTAAATAATTTCGTCCTCGAAATTACCAATCTCCTTATTCCACAACCGCCTTGTGGAAAAACAATTCGACCTCACATCTGTGTACACTTGTACACCCACATACTGGGTCAACACCAGCCTCGACTGTACCCAGACATACCATCATAGTCATACGTCAAAATCAACAACACTCGACCACCTCGAGTGGACATAATCACCTGATCCGCGATAAGATCGCTTAACCATTAAGCTGACTCCTTTAGCTAGATGGTTCCCTTCCATTGCCAATATATCTTACATTTGCTCCCATTGGGAGTCACCAAATCTCATTTGTCAGTCCATGCTGACACCATCAGTCAAACTGTCACCACTAAGCTTCACCACCCTGTAAAGCCCAAACCACCAGCCAGTCAGTGGCAACACCACGTACTACATCGCTCTCGATGTAGCGCAAGATCAACCACATGATCTCAATTCGCAAGGCAAGCCCAATCCTGCGACCTAAATAAATCTCAATGTCCATAATCACCGACTCCCTCAGCGAACCAAGACGCTGGAAAAATATCACGGCGTAGTAGCATCACGCAAGGCTACTCGTGGTTACTCTGACCACCAACTCACTCATCCTGAGTGTACGTATACCGTCAACTTACTCAATCAAGTGGTGTAACTGGAACACATTGAATACCAGCCCAGCAGTGAACACACATCTCGATACTAGGGTTCCACAAGCCAACCATGGCTAAGAGCACCCGCTCATAAAATCACTGGACCCGACAAGATCAATCTGCCCAGT
Organism: Prinsepia uniflora; assembly: GCA_032719365.1. Classification (NCBI taxonomy): domain Eukaryota; kingdom Viridiplantae; phylum Streptophyta; class Magnoliopsida; order Rosales; family Rosaceae; genus Prinsepia; species Prinsepia uniflora. Next base: position 19,085,802 of record CM064861.1, on the reverse strand, counting down.
GCACAGTATCCAATGTCCAGTCCACAATACAGCCAAACAAATGATATCGGAACCAAGCCGATCACCAACACGTTCAATCACACACCACTGGTACAACCCATGTACCGTCACCAGGCACAACAAGCCTGCAAAGTACCAATCTTCGTACAACGTACCCTGTACGTACATCAATCGCTCAATCCACCTACAACCACCCAGGTCATAGCCAAACACGTTCTAGTAACGGAGTACATTTGCCCAGCCAACATGAGACAAACGAACTCCACCCATCATCTAGTTCCAAATCCGACTCCGAATCCGCAATTTCGTAAGAAATCCCGAATCCGATCCCAACATCACATTTTTATTCCATTTCCAAATCCGAATCCGAAATCATTATTCCGTAAGCTAGCATTGGAATAATCATTCCGCACCCAAATCCGGTAATCCATTTTCGAGCTTCGCAATCGAATCCTGAATCGTCACCTAGAAATTCGGTTCCAAAACCCAAAACCTCGTTTACGTCCATCAAGACGTAACGTAACCGAATCTATCGGTTGCCTCTCCAAAACACTCGATTGACTTCATTGGGAAGCCAATCCCAATATCCACACGTCAAAGGTTGACAAAATCCGACCACATCGGAAACCTCCTCAACCAAGTCACAAACCATATGGACTTCACTCCGAAAAGAAGTTCAGTCCCGTCATCTACGACTCACATACCAAAGTAAGAGTGATAAACTCACGTCCAAACTGGATCATCAAGATCACAATCCAAATCCATCGCTACGTCATCCGACAAGTAACATCACGATCCTAGATCGTCACATCGACCCAAGTCGACAACATCACAAATCAGATCCACCTAGGATCCACACATGCTCACATAGCTAACAATCCATCTGAAAGCTAATCGTAGGGTCTTACACCCTCAATTGAATCCTTCGCCAAATTTCCCTTGGTGGAAAGATGACCTCGCATTTCCCACCAAATCCAAAATCATACACAACTTCTTGTGTCCAATGACCCCAAGCCAAACATGGGTCCACCAACCAATACACACTCAACGTACTGGTAGCAACAATCATCATCTGCCACGGCAGGAAATATGAAGTCAACCCTAATGACTTCGGAATACCAGTCACTGATGCGGAAACGAGCACTCCTCTCGTCTCCCAATCACAACTCTCCCCAAAATGGGAGTTCCAACCATGTTGGAAACAGACATGCTCCCAAAGAGATGTCAAGTCCAACCACTGGACTGCCCACGTCCATACCTCACTTGGACCACCACGTGTCCAAAATCAATTCATTACTCGGACCTCACGTCTGCCAATACTCACGTACGCACACACCCCGATTCCGAACGGAAATTTCCTCAACTCTGCCTGGATGTGCATACCATACTGCCATGTCTCACATCTCAACCTTTACAGGTTCAATCCTCAGATTCCAAGTGATTCACAATCACAAAATCCCACATCAATACCGCGAATGGTTTTCCTCGACTTTTCCAATTCCAATAATTTCCTTGTACTCTCAGGGGATATAAGCAGTACACAAACTTACCAATCTCGGAGTTGACCACAACTCCCCAAATCCACTCCAAATCCACCAATTCTCATGACATAGGGAACATCGTCCCTAGATTCCTCAAGTCTCAAACATACCTTTTTATCCATTCATCACTTGTCATCATAAATCTGTTGGGACTTATCCCAACACATCACAACCTCCACTGGATCCCATCCAGTCCAAGACTCAACCACCACTGAGTCGCAGATACCGATCATATGTCCATCATGACAGAGTCACACCCCAAATGGTGGCTCCCCGTCAACACAATTACTGACACCAGCACCAGCGCTAGTACCAGCACCAACACACCATCATCAACACTAGTATCAGCACACAGGCATCCATACTAGCACACAATGTGCAAAGTTGTTACCCTGGATCTCCGTTCATTCTGAACGACGATCCCGTAACACCACTCGTACCCCACGACTATGGGTACCTCCAATTTGACCACTGGCACATCAGGATAATGGACGTTCCCTGAACATCCCCTGATCCCCAAGTGTGAAAGCCCCACAAAATACCCTCGATAGCCAGTCATCTCGACACAACTGTCGACCAACAGTCATCGTTGTCAAGATCCGTAACCACACCTCACACTAATATTCGATCCAACACGGGATTCCATAATTCATCTCACAACCGTATCCATAGATCGAACCCATAAGACTCACTAGAGTCATCCACATGGTCATCCACGACCTCAGCCGCACGTCGCAGCACAAATCCTCAAATAACGTTCACTTTTCCAGCCCATCAATTATAAATTAGGGTTCCAAGGTCACACCCTAGGGTTCCACCGAACCCAACTGCCTTCTGCAGTAAAATCCATAACCTGACCGGCTCCGCGGTCCTGACATCATATAGACGTCCAATCCAATCCAATCGTCAATCAACGTGGGTTTCATCGTGGGTTCCACCACGAAGGTCATCGGCTAACTCCGATGCACCAACCCCCGTACACTAGCCAACACTACTAGGGTCCAAAACTTAGACCAATACTCAACCGAGTTTCGCATTTCCATAACATTATTCAAATGGGGTTCCCTGAACCCAGTTGTGCCCAGTAGCACAACAATCCATCATCACGTGACCGAACCGACGATCCCGCATTACCAGTTAATCGTATTCAACCCCACTTGGGTTGAATCGCGCCAATGCACGGCGTATCGGGTCAAACACACCCAATCCACCATACAAACCCAAACTATCTATTAGGTTGACAACAGAACAGCAGCCCAATGAGACATCACACCCTCGTCCTTCGCGCACAAAAGAGCAAAACCTGCTCTGATACCACTTGACACGACCCATCCCAATCCCCCCGGGATTACCATGGAATGTGACGTGCTCCCGTCTGACAAGAGGTGTCAGACAAGGGATAACCGATTGCCATTGCCCAAACGGGCTTCCAGAGTGCGTAAGGATCGATGGAGGAGGTGTGCGATGCTCAAGTCTCTGCTGCAGTCGTATCCGGAATCAACCTGAAGGGCATTGAAAACAAAAGCTGTGAGTGGACGAAAATAAACAAGTCTGTTTAAAACATTTATAAGACATTTATGCCCCTCAGTAAAATCATATGCATGCACCAAAACCAATAATCCCATATTTATTTAGAAATAACCATTAGGGCCTTAGCCCGGAAACCAAAGCATAGTTTCAATTTCCAAAAGTAAATCCAAGAGTTATTTCATAAATCCAGTAATATGAACCATAAGGCATATAATATAAACCATAACCATAATTTTAGCCACTGCACTATACACTCCAATCCGACATCCCTGATGTCTGACGTCCCTGACGTCAATAAGGTCACAATCACAAGGCTACGCGTGCCACTCGGGTCTCAATTTCCGAGTTCAATCCCCGAACCCCGTTCGGGTACAGCATCCCCGATGCTTAGCGTCATAGACGCTGGACGTACTAGACGTCCGTGACCTCTCCGGGGTACCTCATCCGGAGGAGACAATATAATATGGAAGGATTTATACAGTGCAGTACTAAATACATTTTACTGATATCCACATGCAAAACATATAGGTATACATAGATAAAATCCGAACCGATCGTTACGTTTCATCAAACGGGTCTCATGCCCAAATACCGTGAAACGTGCCATAACCGAAATATCATCAAAACCATTTATTGATTCCAGCATGTGAACATATATAAAATGTAAACCAAAAAACATTTATTCAATTCCATTTTAGGGTCCCCGACCCGCAATCACATGTAGAAATCAACTGGGCCCCTGGCCCGATTTCACAAGTTAACTGGGCCCCTGGCCCGATCCACATGTTAACTGGGCCCCTGGCCCGATTTCATAGTTCAACTGGGCCCCTGGCCCGATTTTACATTATTTAAGTTCGTAACCGTTTCATGAAATCATATCCAACCATATTTATGGAAATCGGTGCAAATCCAGAAAATCTCGGTTTACGTGCAAATACGTAATTCACCTCGAAATACGTGAAATCATTTTAAATTCACCGATATCCAAAGTAAATCATTTAATCATAATTATAACAATCATAAAACAGTTATGCATGCATCGAATTTATGAAACCAATGTCCACTCACAGACCGTTTAACCGAGCGCCTCGATACGCGTGCCATAGGCCTTCCCGGGCCACACCACTATCACCGGGACTCCCAATCCTGTTCAAATCAATTTAGAGGATCACTAACCTCATCATTAACATCTTATTCAAGTCCCGCAATTTTCCCGAATTTTTAAGTATTTTTAAACTGGATTTAAAACCTTCGGACATCCCGAACAATAACGAAACGGGATCCGATCGACACGAAACCAATTCCAAAATGTTCGTTACATTAAATAGGACAGAAGTCATGTTGACCTCACCTCGAGATTCTTGCTCACGCGCCGTCACGCGCCGCCGTGAGTGGCTGCGCGTGAAAGCCACGCGCCTGCTACAGTGACTGCTACAGTCACCATCCTCGCCCGTTTCTCTGGTAAACGGGTTGAAAAACCCGCGATAGGATCCGGTTCCAATCCTACCAATTCGACACTGATTCCATCAATTGAGCATTCAATTAGTTTCGTTATAAGTTCAATTAGGGTTGTGTAACAACAATTACTTGAAACATTACCTAAATCCTCACGATCAAGGATGAACAATCGAAGGACCTCCGGCCACTGTTCATCATTCGAACTCCCTCAATTCCACATGATTTCCCCAAATTGATTCATCAAGAAGCTTCATTGATCACAGGTAAACCTTTCCCCCAACTCAATTGGATCAATTCGTGGCTCAAACGCCACGACTCAAACTCCATTCCTCGAAGAACAGCCGTCACTGTGCAACCATGGAAGTCTGCCAATTTCCAACGGTTTCATCCAATTGATGGACCCAGAAGCACCGTGGGATCCTTAGAAACATAATCCCCACATCAATTACACCATTTGATCGCTCCAAGATCACGACACAACCTCGATTTTCTTCCTCTGTCACCAAGCTCGTTCAGAGCCAAAACGGCACCAATTCCTCTCGTTTTTTATCTGGTTCCACTCGTCTCAACCTCAGGAAGCTAACTCGAGCTTCAATTCCACTCCTCACGGCTCAATTCTTCCAATTCGATTTTTCCTCCCAAAAACCAAATTTTCGAATTCCAGCTCCCAGCTCACTCTCAAACTCCCGTGTTTACCCAGTTGAGTTAGCCTCAACAAGCACTCGATTTTGCCCTCAAAACCAGTTAGAGATGGCAGCTAACACTCTCCAATTTTTCTTCCCAAATTTTACACGGTTTGAAGAACAAAGGAGATTAATGGTGGAATTAAAGATAATTAGGATTAATTAATTAATTAAACATCATAATTGTGTCTTCCCAAAAACATGGGATCTGGTTTAATGCCTGATTTTAGGGGATGAGTGACACTTGTCACTCATCCAAGTGTGTTCAGTCACCGGGTACTGTTCATTAAATATTATTATTTCAATCGGAGCCTCGGTTCGTAAATTCGTTTCCTTGACCATAACTTCGTCGTCGAATCTCCGATTTTGGCATGCCACCTGTCGTTGGATTCGTATCGACGATACCTACGTAACGGTCCTTGGCCCTCGGCCATCGGACATCCCGATCGAAAAGTCAACATTTCCCCTTATATCGTCCAAATTACGAAAATGCCCCTGGACTTCCGTACATCATAACTTTCACCACAAATGTCGGAACCGAACGTGCCACCTGTCTATGAACTCGTGACGTCCCGAACTACGTCACAGTCATCGGTCAAAGTCCATTTGACCATCCGAATTAAAAGTCAACGTTTTGCCCACGCCCAAGGGCAAAACGGTCATTTTGCCCAATTCGTCCGAAATCGCTCAACTAATCCCAGATTAGTAATCACAATTAAATATTATTAAATCCCGATATTCGGGACGGGTCGTTACAGAGACCCATTTGCTTTACGAAATCGGGCCGGAGGCCCAGTTGATTTACGATTCGGACCGGAGGTCCAGTTTCTATGTGGATTCGGGCCTAGCGCCCAATTATGTGTTACCAATGGTTTTTATGGTTCATGACGGTTTATGGGAACCGGCATGAATCCTTAAAATGGATTTACGGGTCATGACGGTTTATGGGAACCGGCATGAACCCATAAAAGGATTTTATGGTTCATGACGGCTTATGGGGGTTGGACAGGAATTCTTGAAAGATTTAAATAATGATTTCAAAAGGTTTTTCATATGCCATCCTATATATATGATTGTCTCCTCCGGGGAGGGTCATTGGCCTGGGTGGACCCCGGAGTAGTCATGGAGCACTGACTGAGTGGAGTCGTCCCCCAGTTGGGTTCCTTACTCTCAGGATGGGCATGGTTCGTTACCTCCAGGGAGGGTCATTGATCTACGGACATTGACCTGGGTGGACCCTGGAGAGACTTGGGTTTGAGACCCCGGTTAGCACACGTGTAGCTTTATTTTACCGTGACAGGTTCTGGATATGAATATAATGGATAAACATGATTTCAATTGGTTTTGGAAAATTGTGTTTATAATGATAAATGGATTTGGGCTGAGATCCCTCATATGTTCACTGTGTTATGGTTTTCTGTAAATGGTTTTGGGCAGGAGCCCGTATAACTTGTATTTACAGAATTTTGGGGCTGAGACCCTAATTGTGGATGTTTTAACATATGTGTTTGGATAAATGGTTTTACTATGCATGCATGTTTTTTAGTGGAGGGTATAAAGGTCTTTGATGAAATGTTTTTATAAATTCTTTATTTTTGTCCACTCACAGTCTTTCTGTTTTTAATACCCTTCAGGTTGGATACGGTGTGGACTGTAGCAGAGATCGAGATATCACATACCTCCTCCGGATCCTGGCGTACTCTGATAGCCCGGGAGGGCAAAGGTCGGAAGTATCCATTGTCTGACACTCCGTGTCAGACGGGAGCAGAGTCATCCCGCGTTAATCCCGGGGGGATTGGGATGGGTCCTGTCAGTGAGTGTCTTTGAGACAAATTTGCGGATTCACCCATCTTTATTTAACTCACCTTAATTGATATTATGATATTGCTAATTTAAAAATAATTAAATTGTTTTTTAATAATAAAACTGAATTGTTTAGAATTGTGAAAAGGAACAAATCCTAATCCTAATTCTATTAGAATTTGTTTGGTATCAAGTGTACATTATTAATAAATTATCTTATCTACATAAATTAATGCAGTAAATTATTTTATATTAAGTTTATAGTAAATTATCTTATTTATTTTAATGAATTACAAGTCAATTATTTTATATTAAGTTTATAGTAAATTATCTTATTTATTTTAATGAATTACAAGTCAAAATTTCGTACTAATTATATATACCTGATTCACTTGATTTATCGTATCTTATATTTTATTATGTTCCTCGTACTGAACTGACCAGCGAACCGGCCAACATTGACTTCAAGCTTATGGTGTGCCCCTACTTGAAAATCCGACAACGGGCTCCAACCTTTGGTTCGTTTTCCACAATCTTCCCTTGAACTGTAGTTTATGTACATGAATGTTGGAAATTCTTAAAAACGTAATGAAACTTGGTGTTTGTTCTTGGTGAATAATGTTGCAGTGTTCTCGATTGTGAGTATAATGGAATGATAATTTGCAGGTTGATAATAGTGATTCAGAATATGAATTGCAGGTTGAGCTTGACATCCATGCCGCAGAGGGAAGAAGAAGAAAAATTAATACCCTAAACACCCTTAAGGTAAAACAGAGTTTTACCCACTACCAAAATCTAACTCAGTTCTTTTTTTGTCTTATTATATAGCGGTTGAGGTAAGTTTTACCTCCATGCACATGCACCCAATAATGGTATTAATTATTATTATAAATTTTTGCATTTTTTGCCCCAATTTTCGGTGTCATACGTACGTTTGAATATATGTGACGAACAATCTTGAGGACGGAGGAGATAGTTGGTACGAAGCTGATCGATAGAAAGGACAGGTGGCCTGTGTAAGCATATCGATCATGGAATCTGTGCCACCTCTTTAGATCTATTTTTTCTCTTACGAAACCGTATAATGATAATGATGTTGTATTTAACACGCTTACAAAATTGAAAAACTTAAAAAGCTATTGTTAATATTAAGATAAATAAGTTTTATTTCTTTTTTAATTTCGACGGTACGAAGAAAATGAAATGCACATCTAGAATATATATTTCTCATTTTTATTCATAATTTCATAAGAGAAGGCACAGTACAGATCTTTGTAAAGAGAATTACAAACGACGACCGGCCACCTCCTACGTACAAAAGGAGCTGATGATATATCATAAGGACATGCAGTTCTTCAACACCCATCTTATTTGGAAGCTAGCGATAGATGCACTTATTAACAGCCCAAAACTGCCTGTCTCTCCATCTCAGCTTCACCGGATACTGCAGATCCCAGAAAATTGCACCAAAACACAATAAGGTTGAAATCTCCCTCAGCTCACAATAATAACATTATTTAATAATTTAACCAGCTACACTTGCGCATTTTAAGCCATTCTGTTAATTGAAAATGCCGAAGTGACCCATTTTAATGAATCCGCGCGCTTTGTTTCCGGGGCTCATTTTATTTTACATTAACTAATTTAATCGAGTGACATTCAATTTTTACTTCGAACAAAAATTTCCTGATGATAAATAGGAAGATAAATTAATAAGTTTAATTACCCGTCACATTTAGTGTAAGGTCCAATAGTGTAAGGAAGGTGGACACCGCAGGCACCGGGGAGGCCAGCGATGAGCCTAGGCTGGAGTCCACGGATGCTCTTAGCCGTTGTGACCAAGCACCGGCAAACGGACTGGCGGTCCGGGATGGCGCTGAGGGTCCTAACGCCGTTGCAACATGGTCCAGGCAGCGGTCCACCATTCTTTAAGTAAGTTATGCAAGGTCCCACGGCTTGCGACACCTTGTTACATGGAACATAAGCTTGGGCTAAGGGTGCGCTCACAATCACGCACCCGAGGACCACAAAAGCAAGCTTAAAGGCTGCAGAGTATGCCATAATTTCACAAGTATTTGAATAAGGATGTTTGTTTGGTGAATTTGATGAGAGTGTGGTTTTAAGGTGTAGGGCAACGAGGCTTTTTATATGAAAATTTGGGAGAGCAAAAACAAATTAGCTGCGTACATATATATGGATGGTATTAGTTGGTAGCTGAATGAATTCAAAGCTTTTGAATTAATTATACTATAGACAATTTTCTGGTTGAGTAACGTCATGGCTAAATATGTATATTTGATACATATATCTCAGTGGAATTTTAAGGAAATAATTTTAATTTTGTTTTCCTTTGAGTTTGAGGCTTACTTAGTTGTTTTTCTTATTTGGATGTGCGTTATTTTGATGCAGAAATGGTCACCATTAAAAAATGAGTATGATAAAAAAAAATCAAAATTTGTAAGGCATTTAAAAAAAATACACCAAAATAAATCCAAATGTGATCATACAAATTCCAATTAGGATTATAGTTTCTTAATTTATTTTAGCAACGACAGTGGAGCAGTAGCCAACAAGTGTTATACCGTCGATGAATGGTGCGGCTGGAGGAAAAATTTAATTGTTTAGGGTTTACCATCTCAGTTGAATTCGTTAATTAAAAAATTATGATGTGACAACTCCAAGGATTGAAATATCGATATTAATGGATATATCGCTAGTCAAATTTACGGATATCTCGCCCCAAATATCGATATCATTCATGATCAACAAAAATGACTAAAATTTAGTCTCAAAGCTTGAAATTTTTAATAAAATTTTAGGAAAAACTTAAGCACCTAATAATGATTATATATGACTAATAAAATTATAAAATGACTTTGATATAATAAATATATGATGAATAATATTATGCAATATAATTCTGATGATGACTGATAATATAAAATCTTAAATATAAATATAAATTGAAGTGAATTACTATAATTGAATGTTAATATAATTAAAAACATAACAATAAGTATGAAAAAAAATTCAATGGAAAAAAATGATAAAATAAGTCCAAATATATTTAAAATTGGAAAAAAAGATGAAAAAAGAAAGCCAAACTTTATTCAAAAATGGGAAGGAATGGATATATTTAAAATTAGGAAAAATATGAAAAAAAAAGGCCAAAGTTAGTTGAAAAATGGGAAGGAATGGATATAATAAAAATTAAATAGCGGTTACCATCCATTGGTTTTGAACCTAGGAGCCTACGAAAGAATGGTAGCCACAAAACCAACTCAACTAAGACATGTATGTTGCAAGTTTAAAGCGTGTTTAATATATAACTAGACATGCGTGTAGCCACTAATTAACATCTTATCTCGATCGTTTTGATCCCATAAAGAGATCGGTGAGCTCATAATAAGACAATTTGGCAAACACCACATCATTTAGAATTCATTTTTTTGGTAGAAGTTGTTAATTGAAATTTTAAAATTGTATGCTTTTTAGTTAATAAACATTTATTTGGATCACGAGTCTCTCCATTTAATATGAAATTTGTATTTATTTGTTTTTAAAACATCTTGATAATTCTAATAATTTAACATCTCAAGAATTTGTTTTTTTATTCTAGACCGTGATAATGATTTGTTTCAATCTCTTTGAAGGCCGGACTAAATGTAAGAATGTCAAAATTTTTTTTTTATACTGAAAATAAAATTTGAAAAAAAAAAACTAATTCCGTATCGTACCAACCATGAACCATGTACCCACACCAAATTCGTTTATGCGTATTTGTGTGGAAGTTGATGCCTCCGAACCTTTTATCCATTCCCTTCATGTTATGGTTCCTCCAGAGGAAGGGTGAACTTCCGAGAATCCTTGTTGTGAGAGTAGAGTACGAGAATAGGCCAAGGGTGTGTGGGTTGTGCTCGTTGTTTGGTCACTCGGAACCTTCTTGCCCCCGCTACCTCACTACGTTAATCCACCAATCTTATGGACCGTGTAGCAGTGCCGGTCCAAACATACGGAGGCCTAGGGCAAAAATAAAAAATGGGCCCTCAATTTATACATTTAATTATTAAAAATATAAATTTTTACAAATTGATTATATTATTTTTATATTATGAGGCCTCATTAAAACCTTTGTCGGGAGAAAACCCATTGGAGAAAAAATCTCAAACAAAAGAAAAAGAGTACCTCATATTTTTAACACTACATTCAATCTTTTCTAAAAGAAACTCAACAACTCCTATACTCTACATAACCTCCTTGGGACAACTAAAACCATCATTTCTAAACAGAGGTAACATAATAGCAATAGGTTGCTCAAACCAGCAAGGTTCTATCATTTCATACAACTACAAGCTTCCATATTTAATACAAGAATAGTTTTCAATTAAGAGCTCCACCATTTAACCAGCATCATGTTCCTACAAAAATAAAAAAAACAATGAAACCACAAACACATAATTTACTGCTTCAAATGTCTTCTTCTTGCAGTCTTAGAAGCAAAATCATCAATTATGTTTGTATATTCAATATTTTTCAGCATATCCTTTTCAATACATAATAATGCTAAACCATTTAGCCTATCTTGAGTCAGTGGTCCGCAAATAAGATTTTACCAATTTTAATTTGGAAAAATTTCTCTCTGCAGATGCTACAGTCACTGGTATAGTCAATAATATCCGATAAGCAACCATTACATTTGGAAACATATCTATTGTTTTTACAAACTCTAGAAGTTTAATGGATGTCCATGGTTCATCAGTTTCATATGCTTCTTTTGGTAGCATTATTTGCAATATTTGTAATTCTGAATATAAGTCTCTTGCATCAACATCTGAAACACTATCATGTTTTAAAACTTCTTCAAGGTTCACACTAAAACTTTTCAATTCATTATCATCTAATAAAATTATATTTTTAGCATCATATAAGAATCCAAAAATGGAATCAAAATTACGCATTTGTTCAAACCTATCCCTCAATTCATTAAGTGTAATATCCACTACGATAAGAAAATAGTCAGTTCTAAAAGAATCTGCATTTCAATCGTGAAGCAAAGTTCAAATTGTTTCGGAAGTCATCAGATCCCATCCTTATAAGTCTATGACTATGAGAGCACTAGACACCAACTCAATTCATCAAACAACCCAAGTCATGCACCCTCGCTAATTAGTTAAGATTAGGCCATTAATCTTGCTTGCAACCTAATTAAGATACACTTGATTAATGTCAGAATTTACAAGTCATGCATATCTTAAAAAAATATGACCCTATCTCGATCCAAAATGTAAATGCTTTTCTTTAATTAGCTACAACACTCATAATACAACTATTTTTTCCCGGCCAGATCATGTACGTGAATTTTGTATTACAATGATTTATCTCTTAAGACTAATTGAAGAGAATATTATCCCAATAGTGATTCTTCACATTATTTGTGGTTGAAATAGAACTTATAATGCAAGAAAACGTAGTAACAGATTGAATTAAAAATATAGACATTAATAAAAACAACGTAGCAACAAATCTCCTTATAAAGAAAAACGTGAAGGGATGAGAAAGCTAATTTCTTTTTTGTTACTCTTCTAAACAACCGAAAAGAGGGTTCAACTATCAACCAGTGATCTGTGAACATATAGATCGAGACAAATTCTGAGACAGCTTACTTACAGACTCACCGCTTTTATTCATGAAAGTTTGTGGCTTCGCAAATATTACCGGAACATCCCCAATTAAGCCTGAAATATGGAAACAAGCTCTATGAAGAATATAATTTGAACTAACAGTCAGGAATCTTAAAGACTTAAGTGTTTATCCATTGGCCCAAAAAAGCAATCAAGGGAAACCATATATGCACAATAATTATGCAAAACTGAAACTTGATAAAACAAAGTTAGCAAATTCAGTTGCAGGTTTAAGTAATTCCATCTAAATCAATCAATTAAACAGTACTTCAAACCATCATTTGCAGCAAAAACGGGCATGTCGACCAAGTGTATATAATCACACAAGTACGAAAAATTGAGCCTTAACACCTTGTGATCCATCATTCACTAAAAAAAACTTATTTGGCTCAAGATATTTCAAGATTGGCTCTAGAAAACAGAGCTAATAAAACTACCAAGGATCCTAAATGGCTCAAGATATTTCAAGATTGGCTCAAGATATTTCAAGATTGGCTCAAGATATCCAAGGACCCTAAATGGAGCTGAACCAGTAAATAAATTCCCACCCAGATCCAATATTTTCAAGCTCTAGCATGCCAAAAGTTGCTTCATAACACTACCCGATTCTAAAACTCCAGTTTTAGCAGAAAAACCAGCAAATTAACCATTAAATTCTCAAAACAATAAAAAAAACAAAATGATATCAATTACCTGAATATTGAAGAATGGGGGAGAGAAGATAGACCATTGGAGGCTCCAAAACGGCCGATCTAATTCTGAAAGTTTGAAACCAACAGAGGTGGAAGACAGCTGTCAATGTGGGGCTCAGACTCAGAGTCTCAGAGCTGAGCAAAGTGAGACTGAGTCTCAGAGCTAGGAGTTTCCAAGATTCGCCAGCAACGTAGAGTCGCAAGCGCCCCAACCCACTTTGCCCTTTGATTCTTCAAACCCAATAAGGCACTGACCACTGAGTTCACTAACTTCACAGAATTGGACAGATTGGTTGGCTGCTGAGAAGTGAGAATTGAGAAGAAATGGTAATTGGAATTTGGAGGGTGGAATTAGTATTATACTAACCTGGGAAGTAGGAAATTGGAGCACTAATTGATTGATGCTTTGGACTCCTTACCGTTGCCATTATTATGGAAGAAGTTCAAGAACGCCTCCTTGGTTTCTACAGCCAAGAACGTCGCCCGACTCCCAATCAAGAACGCCTCCTAGCCTTCTCTGATTTTTTTCTATATAGACAATTTTAAAAATTGTGGGCCCTCAATTTATTTTGGGCTCGGGGCTTGGGCCCATGTTGCCCCCCTTCAAGGCCGGCTTTGCCGTGTAGTGGTACACAACCCAACTTTTTACTCCTATTTGAATTGGTTTGGATGAAGCCCATGCTCTTCCCAGTTATGATGTGGGAGCCCATGTGGCTCACAAGGCCTTTTGCATGGAGATTGATTCGGTGCATTCTACGGCCCAATTGGTGGTGTCTAAATTGAACTCCAGGCAATTTAGCCCCCACCATTTGGCCCCTAAAACCCATGGACTTGTAGAGGCTCGATTGGTCAAATGGACAAAAGCCCAACTCGACCTATTATGGACTGTGGGCCAACTTGACCCTAAGCTGGCAACCTCAAAATCCAAAGGCACTTACAAGAATTTTCCTTTTTTTCCTACTTGGCATCTGTAATATCATGACTTTTGTTTGTATTGAATTTTTGAAGCTCCTTCCAAAGCTGCTAGCTCTCTCACTGGGCACCTGCCTACCAACTATGGCAAGAAGAGGCGATCTCCGTCCGCCAATGTACAATTCATCTTATTTGAATTGCACGTAATTTACCAATAATAATTTTAATTATACGTAAAACTGTAGTTTATCTATGAGAATTTTAATTGTATAATAAAGGTATATTATACGCAATATACCTTTCTCAAATAAAATTAAAAAAAAGAAATATACAAATAAGTATTAATTTATGTATGAAAGAATAAAACATGTAGATAATTAATAATTTACATATTAAGGAATAAAATCGAGTTTTTTAATAAAATATATATAATAGATAAAATACCTATAAGTCTGTAATTATTCAAAAGTATCAGATAATATCTGAGAGGTTTAGATAGATTAAAATAATATTCATTCCTCTCGGAAAAAAATGATATTCATTCCTAAAATAAATATGAAAATATGAAATTTAGTTAAAATTATCTATATCAAATAATTTTAAAAAAAGAAATATAAAATATTAATATTTAAAATTTAAAAGTTACTCATCCATATGTGAAAAATGGTATAAACAATACTAAAAACTTTAAAAAAAATATAGTAGAAATCTTAATAATATAGTAAATGAGTTATTTTATATTTAAGTAGACTATTTATATATTATACTTAAAAATTGAACTAGTTTATAATTATTTTTAAAAACAAACGATGGATGACCGTGTTGGAGGTGTGGTGGGGTAGGAATTTAGAACTTTGACACGTGTTTAAACAATTTAATATTAAATAAGTACATATAGATGACAAATTCTAAGTATACTAAAACGCCTATTTCCTGGGGCACTGTTCAATGAACAGTAAATGAATAGTGATTTCCATTTTTGCCCTCCACAGCTGTCAGGCTTCATGTGGTTTTTCTTAGATTTTTTTCATTCTCTTCTTCTTTGTTCACGAACAAGCTCGACCACCACAGCCTTCATCCGTTTATTTTTCGTTCTTCCTCTTTGGTCGCAAACATATAATCGATTGTGGTCTCTCCACTTCTTCCATCTGCATATCTTCTCTCATACTACACCACTCTCACTCGAAGAGTCTTTCTCGGTTCGCCGAAGCCGAGCCTCCCCAACCCAGAGAAGAAAACCCTAAGGGAATCGACAGTGAGCCAAGCTCCTAATATATCTTCTTTTCGATTCTCCGAATTATTATGTTTTTGTTTGGTCCTGTCTAGATTGTTGATTTATGGAATAATTATCATAAAAATTTCAGATTTTTTGGGTTCTTAGGATTTGATTTTTGTTTACTATTCTTACTACTACAAATTGAAATTCAATTTAGTTGAAGTTATTATCTTCAACGATGATTCCTCTTCATGGTTATAGTATTTGGTTGAAGGTGTTCTCTTCATAGAGACAGTTGGAGAGCGTCTTCATGTCTGGCCCCCAATTAGCTGAATAGTTGGGTTAGTTAATTGATTTGGCACTGAAAACTTGATGGGTTTGTTTCCGCTCTATCATTTTTCTTTTTTCTTTTGGTTACATGCGTGCTCGAAACAGGAGCTGATTGATTTTGGTGGAAATGAATACATAAATGCCCAATCAGGGTGTGTTTTATTTGGTAATCAGAAAATGGTGTCTGTTTCAGAGGTACCGTGCCTTTGGTTGTTGGAGATTTACAATTTTTTGCTCTGCCATTCACTGCTTTGGATATTTAGAATTGTTGCTCACTATCTGTTCGACAAAAGTTGGTAATGATAAAATTGATGAGCTTTGAATCAAACAAATACAGATTTATTCTATGGTCTAAAGGTTATTAATTATTGTTAGTTAATTTTCCAATTTTTTAACCTGGGTTTCACTTATTTACTTTTATCGTCATTTGGGTTTCTTTATATCGTAGTGAGTGGATGTTTATACTGTGTTTGGTTGGTAGGAAAATGTAAAAATTGGAGAGAAAATTAAGTTTTTATAGAACGTAAATTTGTTAAGTTCAAATTAACAGGAGATAGCAGAAGTTATGAAAGAATTACAGATTTTCATTGTTGCTCCAACAAGCATTTGAATTTTTTCCTACTTATGGCTTTATCATATCTTTGTTCATTAGACTTTGTTGTTTAATGTTGCATTTGCATTTGATGACTTTAAATAAATTGTTAATTTGTTCATATGTTCCTATTTTCCTTTTTCTCTTTTTTCATTTTTTTCCTTTTTTGGTTTGGAGATAAGGATATCATGTTCAATGCAGAACAGGGATAATGGTTATTTACTTATTTTGTTTAAGGATAAAATATACGTGTACTTCTCTGACTGTTTTACAAATTCTATTTTATAGCATGGCAGCAATTTGAAATTGGATATAACAAAATTTGGAAAATGTAAACCAGACTAGAAGTATTGTTTGTCATTTAACTTAATAAGAATTAATGGTATACCAGGCACAATCCATTAAAACATTTTCTGATAATTCATTGTTTCTATGCAAATGTCAATGAGTTGTTGAGATTCGTTGGAGGCATGGAAATAGAATATGGTGTTTGTTTATGGACCTTTTCGTTTGTCTTGATATAATTGACTAATTGTTGTTCTTTTATTTCCCCCTAACTTAAACTTTTATTTCGTGTATGTAAAGGATCAAACTAAGCCAATGACATAAGCCAATATATGAGAAATATAAAACTGGTATAATTCTGCAGAATGGAAAAAGTTCTTCGACAATACCATAGTTACATGGACAGTCTAGAGTAAAGAATTAAAACGAAACAACATTTTTGTAATAACACTAAATTCTCACTTCCACAGTCCTCTAATATATTATGTAGATGGCCTTCTTCATTCATATGCACTCATATAGAGGTGAAAGGGTCATAGCTGTGTTGGAGGAGATTATTGTAGCGGCCCCTTATGTTAATAAAAAATTGAGAGTAGCAAAAGATTAATAGAAACTGATAGGACACTCTTAAGGTAGTAGAGCATCTAAAGAGACAATGCGATGCTCAGTGCATGTTGGTTTCAGAACTTGGTGTTTGGCTTTTGTTTATTTTTTGGCCAAGTCTATTGAGTATATACATATATTGTAGTCATACTTTCATATCAGCTCATTGTTGTATACAATTTTGTCTTTGTGGTTGTAGATGTATTGAATGCAGTGCTTATCTGTGCTATTTCGTATTGATATTTGAACTTTTTTATTCATTGTTCATTTGCGCTTATTTTTTGTTTAGAATTTTACTAATTGGTTTTCGTTTGAGGATGCAAATATTAATTTAGAGTTCATTTCCAAATTAATGCAAATCCTTAAAAATCAAACCAATTTTTCCTTTAGTCTGCAAGTTTTCCAAACAATTGCTGTTGGCCTTAGACAAACCACCTGTGTTCATATTTGGGGGATCTTTTTTATGGAACCACTCTACCTCTCACATTCATTGCTTGATATTCTTTTTCATCTATCAGCTATGGTGTTCGTTGTTGTTACCTATAACTGAATTAACGCATTCATGTTGATTTTTTGTTATCAGTTAAGGCTTTGGCGTATACTGAGCATCATTTGGCATCTTTCCTTCCATGAATGTTAGTTTTCTACTTCATTTTCAGCTATTTGATTTATAATAATAGTAGTACTTAAATATGCTGCTTTTTGTTATGGTTATATATGCATATTATATATTCTAAGTAGTATGGATGATTTCATTGAAGAAAGCTCTTTCAAGTAAGTGAGGAAAACTCTTTGAAGTGGAGAAAAACTCAAAAGTAGATGACGAACATGTAGAAAAAAGGAAGCATGATACTAAAAATGGTGAAATATTCATGATCAAAGCTAACCAACTTTTATACACCGACTAGACATTGATGCAACATTTGAACTATAAGTACTGTGACTATTAGTTAAATTTTTGAACTTATGTTTTCAGTTGTATGATATAATTATTAAGATATTCATTAACATGTTCAACAGTTCTGCGGCAATGCGCGGGCACGCTTGCTAGTATTTTCATATAACGTCGCACTATATGTATGGCTTTAAACATAATTAAATTATTATATAGGCGCGTCACGTGTGTCAATCTGAATTTTTTTAATATATAAAACATGATTATAATTTATAATTTATATATTTTATTTTTAAAGCAAATAAAAAAATCAATGCAAAGGAATTCTAGTAGTTCTATGTTTGCGGAGTTTGATTTGCTTCGATAACTGAAAAAAAAAAATAGAATAGAAAAGAATATGAGTATGTGGAAGAAAATATAACCAAAAAATGCCCGTATGAAGTTATGATGATAAAAACAATACTTAATGTTGATTGCTTTAAAAATCCAATAATGATCTTGAATACTTAAAATGCAAACAATTAAATGTTTATATCTATTTTAGTTTATTATCAATTTTACCCTTTAACCGGTAGATTGTTTTTTCTCTAATATTTTCTTCAACAAAAGATTTGACAGGTTTTGAAGATTGTTGAGATTCAAACCGAACTTAGGATTCTTATTTATTTACATTAATTGTTAGTTAATATTAAACATAATCCGTTATATTTGAAGTTTAAAATGTTTACAATTTTAATTTGCATATATATATATATATATATATATATATATATATGAAAAATTCATGTGAATTGTGACGCCCCGGAAATTCGAAACATGAAAAGTTGAAAAATTTGAGGAAAAAGACGATTTTGCCCCTAGAATTGGGCGAAAAGTTGACTTTTGATTTGAGCGGTCAGACGGACTTTGACAGATGACCGTGACGTAGCTCGGGACGTCACGAATTCATAGACAGGTGGCACGCCCAATTCCGACATTCGAGGAGAAAGTTATGATGTTCGAAAGTTTAAGGGCAATTTGGTAAATTGGTTAAAAGGGGTCGAAAGTTGACTTTTTGATCGGGACATTGTTTGGACTTTCCGGGAATACCGTTGGATAGGTCTCGGGACGCTGAATCCGTAGACAGGCGGCATGCGTCAATCGGAGTCCGAACGAAAAAGTTATGGGTCTGGAAAATTCAGGGGCAATATGGTAATTTGTTTTAACAAGGGTAAAATGGTAAATTTAAGTAGGACGGTGAAGATGATGATTATCATGTGAATCAATGCTGATTCAGCTAAAGTGGCTAAGGATGTAGGTTTAGGTGACATCTGTCACCATTAGAGGAAGATTAGTGGCATGTGAGGCTTAATTAACTCATTTAAAACATATAATTAGCCTATGCACTGTTGATTGAACAGGAAAACAGAGAACAATCAAAACGTCCACCTTGTGTATTTGAATTCGTCCAAATTGATTGATCACGAGTCCATTGTAAAACTGAGATTGAACAGAGAGATTTATGCGAGGGAATTGAGTGAAAATCGAAAGGAAATGGACCTAGAACCCTACTGTGAAACCCGAAAATAGTCCTTAAGCAATTAATATCGAATTGGATGTTCTAGACGGTTTCGATTGAATTGGACGTGATCTTTAGCTTCCTGGGAGCTGGACGACTCGAACCAGGTCGATTGGAAGGTCAATTGAGGGTGGAACGACGGTGAACGGACGCTGTGACTATTCTGGAAATTGGAGCTTGAGTTGAATTACTTAGAGGTATAAATTCTTGAAATTGATTTCAGTTTCATGCTTAGAATGAATAGAGGAGACTTCCTGTATGATCAATTTAATGATATGACATGAACTGGGGTGGAACCCGATTAGTGACCCGTCGGGTTTTGATGTTGAGTCCTGAGTTTCATGACCTAATTCCATTAAATTAAGGTTACAGATTCACAGTAGACATAGAATTGATGTTATTGAATGAAATAATTGGAGAAATTGAGTTGAATTGATGAAGTTTGGAATGGGTTGCACCGCGGGTCAAATGACCCGTTTACCAGGCAACCGGGCCAAGAAGACGACTGTGCAGTCACTGTAGCACGGAGCGTGGACTCACGCGCAGCCGCTTGCGGCGGCGCGTGAGGGCGCGTGGTGGCTTTTCTGGGAAAGTGTTCAACAGGTGTTTTACTCTATACAGTGTAACGAACATTTGGCTTTGGTTTCGAATCAATCGGACACCGTCTCGATAATGTTTCGAGGGTCCGAAGGTTTAAGTTACGTATTTAATTAATATTAAATTCTCGGAAAATTGTGGAAAAATTATATGATGTAAAGTGACTTGTTGGTAACCCTACATAATGATTTTGGACAGGATTCGGGATTCCGGACAAGTGTCGGAAATTACGGAAACGCGCGCAGCGCGGGAAACGAGCAATCGGACGGTGTGTGAGTGGACGTTTGTTTTATAAGTTAATATGCATGCATAGTTAAATGTTTTACATGATTGATTGCATGATTTGGTTTGCAATGATGTCATGATTTGTTTGGATGATTATTTATGATTTAATGATTATTTTAATCGGTAATTTGGGCACGTTTTTCGAGGAAATGTGCAAACGATATTTTGGGCTAGGCCCGGAGTCAAAATGATTTCAAAATGGATATTATGATAAATTAATGAGTTAAGAATGATTTCTGGATTATTATAATGTTTTCTATGTGATTTTACGGAATTACGTATAAAGAAGATTTGGGCTTGAGTCCCGGTTGGTAATGATTTGACTTGGATTGAGTCATGGATTTGATTGACATGTTTTGGGATATGATCCCGGATGGTTTTCCTTGTGATTGTGATTGTGACTATGAATGCCCAAACGGTCGGAGCTAGGGGATTACCTAGTCGGCCGGAGCTTGGGGATATGATGGTATGATTGTGAGTAGTATGGTAAGCCAACTTCTCGGATGCGACTGAGTCTGGATGTACCACTCGGATGTGTCTGAGCCTGGGGATGTGTTCGCCCAGATGTGACTGAGCCCGAGGGTTGAGCACAGAGGTGTCTGATCCCGAGAGTGTGGCTGGATGTTGGCCTACGCGTAGTGCGGATGTGACAGTGTGATGGTTTGTGCACTAGTGAATAGTGCGGATTGATTGATTGATTGAGTAATGGATTGTGACCTTGTGTATCGTACTGTTTGCTATTGATGGTGATTATGATTACGTACTGGTATTGAGTGCGAGTTTTGGTCTGTGGGGCCAGGTAACTATGTTTTCATGTGTTTAGCCTGAGAGCCGAGAATTTAACTTGTTAGATGGTTTGGCTGAAAAGCCAGTATTTGTGTTTCATCTGTTTTTCCCTATGCATGCATGATTTGTAAAACTGGAGGGTAAAGGATGTCTTTTTTAAATGTGTTTTAACGAATATGTTTTTGTCCACTCACACCTTTGTTTTTGATGACCCTCCAGGTCGTGGCACGATACTCGGGGCGGATTACATGGCGGAGGCATGAGCAAAAATCAGTGCAGTTATCCCTGGTCTGACATGTGCTGAAGGGTACTTTCGGGATTTCAGTTGACTTGTCAGACGGGAGCAGAACCGGGCACAGTTATCGAGGTCCAGTTGAGACGGGTCCTGTCAAATTGGTATCAGAGCATTTGGTTATCGATTTCTGTTGTTGCATCATGCCTCTGAGACGTGTGCCCCGTGCACAGCCTGAAGATAAGAGAGACGAGGATTGGGTTAGAGAAAGCCCAGATATTGAGAGAGCTCAACGGTTGGGAGCCACGGTGTTTCGTGGTGATTCGGGCCTGGATGGTGCCTATGATTGGATCACTCGTTTGGAAAGAATTTTTGAAGTCATGAGGTGTCCCTCGAAGAACATGGTGTTATTAGCCACTTTTCTTTTGGATGGCTATGCGTATAGGTGGTGGCATGGGTTACAATTGACTGGATGGGATACTCATACCTTGGCATGGGAAACATTCCGGGAGCGATTTTTGGATCAGTTTTACCCCCGCTCCTTTCGGAATGCTAAAGAGGTTGAATTCCTCCAATTGCAGCAGGGAAATCTGTCAATGACCGACTATGAACAAAAATTCTTGCACTTATCTAGTTTTGCTCCTATGTATGTAACAATTGAGGAGGATAAGTGTCGGAGATTTGAGCAGGGATTGAGAAATGCAATACGAAGCGCTGTGACCGTAGGCTCGTATTCCACTCTGAGAGAATTATCTGATGCTGCTATCCAAGTAGAGGCTAGTTTACCTATGCAAAAACAATCTTTGAGTTCTGGATGACGTCGAGAGCGTCACGCTACTGAACCAGTAAGTCAGGAAACATCAAAGAGAGTTAGTCTTCAGTCCCTTGTATCGAGACCCCAGACAGTGGTTCAATCAAATAGGACTTTAACCCAGTCAATGAGTAAACAGCATGGTAGAGCAAATCGCCTTAGTACTGCCCTCTGTCACTGTTGTAGGGAACGTGGGCATTTGCGAAGGAACTGTCCTTATCGACTTAAGCGTAGTTGGGAATAAATGTAATGTTATAGGATTTCGCGATGCCTTGTAAATATTTTGTGATATATACTTGTGTTGTTATATTGTATTATATGTTTTGCTTATGTCGGCCTTGTATTTGCTTCGGATGGTTGATTTTGATGAGGATATGGTATCATGTGATCTGGTTGTGTCGGACTTGTGTTGGTTCGAATGGTTGTTTACAATAACGAGAGGATCTATAGATGGGCATGGTAGGCCCAAGAGAAACTTGACCCGAGGATAGGGGGTTGGAGATGTGATCTTCGGATAGTAGATATTGAATGGGACTCAGGGGGAGTCCGGACTTGAGTTCGTGTGTTTTGCAAGATCCTGAATAGGATGTGGTTCGCCTAGAGACATGTGCTAGGTGACCGGATATGCCAAGTGGCATTGATGTTAGTACATGTTGATTTTGGACTCGAAAGGAGTCGAGATATTGAATTTGGACTCAACAGGAGTCAAGAGTTGGGTTAGGACTCGGAATGAATTATGATGCGCTATGAGGGCTCGGGATGAGCCAGGAAATATAGAAAGTATGATAAGAGTTGTACATAACGAATGAGGGTTCACGTGGAAACCCAAGGTATTGAGCTGGATGTGCCTTGAGTCTCCATGGTTGTTGTTGGAGAGGTTGTTTGGATTTCGGGGGCGAAATTCCCTAAGGGGGGAAGGTTGTGACGCCCCGGAAATTCGAAACATGAAAAGTTGGAAAATTTGAGAAAAATGACGATTTTGCCCTGGAATTGGGCGAAAAGTTGACTTTTGATTTGAACAGTCAAACGGACTTTGACCGATGACCGTGACGTAGCTCGGGACGTCACGAATTCATAGACAGGTGGCACGCCCAATTCCAACATTCGAGGAGAAAGCTATGACGTTCGGAAGTTTAAGGGCAATTTGGTAAATTGGTTAAAAGGGGTCGAAAGTTGACTTTTTGATCGGGACATTGTTTGGACTTTCCGGGAATACCGTTGGATAGGTCTCGGGACGCAGAATCCGTAGACAGGTGGTATGCGTCAATCGGAGTCCAAACGAAAAAGTTATGGGTCTGCAAAGTTCAGGGGTAATATGGTAATTTGTTTTAACAAGGGTAAAATGGTAAATTTAAGTAGGACGGTGAAGATGATGATTATCATGTGAATCAATGCTGATTCAGCTAAAATGGCTAAGGATGTAGGTTTAGGTGATATCTGTCACCATTAGAGGAAGATTAGAGGAAGATTAGAGGAAGATTAGTGGCATGTGAGGCTTAATTAACTCATTTAAAACATATAATTAGCCTATGCACTGTTCATTGAACAGGAAAACAGAGAACAACCAAACCGTCCACCTTGTGTATTTGAATTCGTCCAAATTGATTGATCACGAGTCCATTGTAAAACTGAGATTGAACAGAGAGATTTATGCGAGGGAATTGAGTGAAAATCGAAAGGAAATGGACCTAGAACCCTACTGTGAAACCCGAAAATAGTCCTTAAGCAATTAATATCGAATTGGATGTTCTAGACGGTTTCGATTGAATTGGACGTGATCTTTAGCTTCCTGGGAGCTGGACGACTCGAACCAGGTCGATTGGAAGGTCAATTGAGGGTGGAACGACGGTGAACGGACGCTGTGACTATTCTGGAAATTGGAGCTTGAGTTGAATTACTTAGAGGTATAAATTCTTGAAATTGATTTCAGTTTCATGCTTAGAATGAATAGGGGAGACTTCCTGTATTATCAATTTAATGATATGACATGAACTGGGGTGGAACCCGATTAGTGACCCGTCGGGTTTTGATGTTGAGTCCTGAGTTTCATGACCTAATTCCATTAAATTAAGGTTACAGATTCACAGTAGACATAGAATTGATGTTATTGAATGAAATAATTGGAGAAATTGAGTTGAATTGATGAAGTTTGGAACGGGTTGCACCGCGGGTCAAATGACCCGTTTACCAGGCAACCGGGTCAAGAAGATTACTGTGCAGTCACTGTAGCACGGCACGTGGACTCACGCGCAGCCGTTTGCGGCGGCGCGTGAGGGCGCGTGGTGGCTTTTCTGGGAAAGTGTCCAACAGGTGTTTTACTCTATACAGTGTAACGAACATTTTGGCTTTGGTTTCGAATCAATCGGACACCGTCTCGATAATGTTTCGAGGGTCCGAAGGTTTAAGTTACGTATTTAATTAATATTAAATTCCCGGAAAATTGTGGGAAAATTATATGATGTAAAGTGACTTGTTGGTAACCCTACATAATGATTTTGGACAGGATTTGGGATTCCAGACAAGTGTCGGAAATTACGGAAACGCGTGTAGCGCGGGAAACGAGCAATCGGACGGTGTGTGAGTGGACGTTTGTTTTATAAGTTAATATGCATGCATAGTTAAATGTTTTACATGATTGATTGCATGTTTTGGTTTGCAATGATGTCATGATTTGTTTGGATGATTATTTATGATTTAATGATTATTTTAATCGGTAATTCGGGCACGTTTTTTGAGGAAATGTGCAAACGATATTTTGGGCTAGGCCCGGAGTCAAAATGATTTCAAAATGGATATTATGATAAATTAATGAGTTAAGAATGATTTCTGGATTATTATAATGTTTTCTATGTGATTTTACGGAATTACGTATAAAGAAGATTTGGGCTTGAGTCCCGGTTGGTAATGATTTGACTTGGATTGAGTCATGGATTTGATTGACATGTTTTGGGATATGATCCCGGATGGTTTTCCTTGTGATTGTGATTGTGACTATGAATGCCCAGACGGTCGAAGCTAGGGGATTACCTAGTCGGCCAGAGCTTGGGGATATGATGGTATGATTGTGAGTAGTATGGTAAGCCAACTTCTCGGATGCGACTGAGTCTGGATGTACCACTCGGATGTGTCTGAGCCTGGGGATGTGTTCGCCCAGATGTGACTGAGCCCGAGGGTTGAGCCCAGAGGTGTCTGATCCCGAGAGTGTGGCTGGATGTTGGCCTACGCGTAGTGCGGATGTGACAGTGTGATGGTTTGTGCACTTGTGAATAGTGCAGATTGATTGATTGATTGAGTAATGGATTGTGACCTTGTGTATCGTACTGTTTGCTATTGATGGTGATTATGATTACGTACTGGTATTGAGTACGAGTTTTGGTCTGTGAGGCCAGGTAACTATGTTTTCATGTATTTGGCCTGAGAGCCGAGAATTTAACTTGTTAGATGGTTTGGCTGAAAAGCCAGTATTTGTGTTTCATCTGTTTTTCCCTATGCATGCATGATTTGTAAAACTAGAGGGTAAAGGATATCTTTTTAAATGTGTTTTAACGAATATATTTTTGTCCACTCACACCTTTGTTTTTGATGACCCTCCAAGCCGTGGCACGATACTCGGGGCGGATTACATGACGGAGGCATGAGCAGAAATCAGTGCAGTTATCCCTGGTCGGACAGGTGCTGAAGGGTACTTTCGGGATTTCAGTTGACTTGTCAGACGGGAGCAGGACTGGGCACAGTTATCGAGGTCCAGTTGGGACGGGTCCTGTCATGAATAAAGGAAATCTTAATTCAATAAATTACATGAAAAATTTATGCAGCCAAATCAAGCTATTAATAACAATTAGGATTGAAACGGTTTCAATTCTGTTTTTTTTTTCTTTTAAAGTTCGAATCATATTGAACTATTGAATTTTAACAGTTTGGATTTGGATGATATCTTATCCGTCCAAACGATACCTATTCCCTACTTACAATAACAAAAAAAAAAAATTGAATGAAATAATGTTGATTGCTTTAAAAGTCCAAAAATGTTCTTCATTAATAATTTTTTTTTATCAGCATTCTTCATTAATAATTAAGATGCAAATTATACAATCCTAAACTTGGTAGTAAACTCTAGCCTTTTGGCACCCGTTATGCACGTACATTAAAAAAAACGGTTATGCTCTCTAGCCTTTCCAATCTAAGCTAACTCCTTTAGCCTATTAAACTTTAGCCTTTTATTTAGCGCACTAAACTTTGGGCTTAAAATAAAAATTAATCTCACAGCCAAGGATGAAAATATCGATATCGATGGATATATCACTCGCCGAATTTACGGATATCTCGCCCCAAATATCGATATCGATATCGTTTACGGTCAACAAAAATGATGGAAATTGGGTCCAAATGACGAAAATTTGAAATGAAATTTTGGGAAAAACTTAAGTACCCAATAATGGTTATATAGGATTAATAAAAACTATAAAATGACTTTGATATGATAAATATATGACAATTGTTTGATGTAATATGATTCCACCGATGACTAATAATATAAAATCTTAAATATAAATATAAATTGAAGTGAGTTACTATAATTGAATGTTAAAAAGGTTAAAAACATAACAATAAACATACAAAAATTCAATGTAAAAATAGGGTCAAATTTTGTTTAAAAAATTGGACGTAATGGATTATATAAAATTGAACAAAAAATGGAAAAAAAAAAAACTAACCTTTGAAAAATTAGAATAAATGAATAAAAAAGGAAAAAACAATAAAAACAACCCTTTAATGGCAATCAGGGGGGTCAAACCCAAGACCCCCCAAATGAGTCCAAAACCCAAACCAACTCTGCTGGGCTGGATTTTGTTAAATTACATAACGTCAATTATATATGTATACAAATTAACCGGCTAGCAACAGTCTCCCCCCTACCACCCACCGGGTCTGCAACTCGTCTCTACTACAGCCGCATCCGTGATCAACCTGTAGGGCATTCAAAACACAAAAGCTGTGAGTGGAAAAAACAAATATTTTATAAAAACATTTCATAAAAGACCTTTATGCCCTTCATTAAAAACGTATGCATGCATTCGAAAACCATTTCTAGGGTTCATGCCCGGTGCCTATGAACAATAAAAACCATTTGGGCCTTGGTCCGAAATCCGTCAGTTAATACCTGGGACCTCCGCCCAAACCAAAAACACGTGGGAACTCGTCCCAAAACCATCTCATAAGGGTCTCAGCCCAAAACAAAAACGCGTGGGTCTCCGCCCAATGCCATCTCAGTGAAAACTCATACACATATACATATATACATATATATAACCCATCCTAGGCACTTCCGGAGAAGATGCCAACTCGGGGCACACAGCCCATAGGGAACACATCCCCGATATAGTCACGATGTCTCTATATATATAAGTATGCATACTACTCGGGGTCTCACTCCGAGTCTTTCCCAGGAATTCTCCATCTGGGAGGCTCATCTTCGGACCTAATCCGATCATCTCTTCGGAATCTAGTTCGGGACCACATCATAACGCCCACTCTTGGAACGGGATCCCTATGGGGATACCCACGTTGGTCTGTGGATCGTGATTCTCCAGGTCCACGACTAGAGGAGACCAATCAATAATCTCGTAAGGAGGGTATATACATACTAGTATAAGAAAACCATAAAACGGGACTCACGCCTGATAACACAAAGAAAATGGGCCTCCAGCCCGAACATAAAAATCAACAGAGCCTCTAGCCCGATTCCACAATAACTGAGCATCGAGCCCGAACTCGTAAATCAATTGGGCATCGAGCCCGATATATCAGGGTCAGTTACGATCCCGATCATAGCGATGTATGCAACCATCAATCTAGGACCGCTCTCAATCCTGGTATCTCACTGTGAACACATCACTGTCGCGACCATCTCGAGACCATGGTGCACACATCGCCGATCGATCCTTTAAACCGTCAGCACTTCGAAGTCGGGCCTCCAATGGCTGCTCGACAACGAGACATGCATCGTGACCTCTCCGGAAGGAAAGTATCCCAATCCGGAGGTGAGCGTCACATCGTCCGTCGTCGTGCACACATCACCAGTCTCGACCACGACTCAGACCTGCGGGTCATCAATAGGGTCTCATGCCCGAGTCAAACCAAATCCAAATGGGTCTCATGCCCGGTTTTACCTTTTCAAAACCATTTCACGAAAACCGAATGTATAAGCGTGTATAAGCACGTATAAAACTCGAAAACCTCGAAGTACATGCCCATACTTAAACACACACCAAAATGCACTCAAGGCATCACAAAAAATATATTAAAATATATATTAAAATATATTTAAAACATTTATGCATGCATCGATTTCAAAAAGAAAGTCCACTCACAGACCGTCCGCGCTACCGCCTCGATATGCGCGTCGTACGCCTTCCCGGGTCAATCGTCGCCTTCGGGGTTCCCAAACCTGTCCAAATCCCTTTAGAGGGTTACTAACTACTTGATTAATCCCTCACTAAAGCCCCCTAATTTTTCGGGATTTTTTACTATTTTTAAACGCCCACCGAAACCGTCGGACAGCCCGAACTATATTGAGACGATGTTCGATCGACTCGAAACTAGTCCCAAAATGTTCGTTACATCGAATAGATGATTTGACATGTTGGAACCATCCTCAAAATCTTCCTCACGGGCCCACATACGCCCTGGGATTGGCCTGCGCGTGGGCCTCACGCGCCCATGCACAGTACTTCATCTTCAACCTCTAGCTGGTCTAGACCGGCCGGTTCAGTTCCGGACTGCAACTTGGACCGGTGTGACCGGTCCAGCTTCATACCCGGTCCAATCTTTGACGTTTTCCTCCCTAATCAATCGTAATCTTTTTTTTTTATTCTAGGGACTTGAAACTATGAATTACATCCCCTAAAACCCTCAAAACCCGACCGGTCCAAAACTTCCTCCTCGGTTCACAGTTTTCCAAACCTTCCCCAGGGTTCTTCCTTCTCCAACCTCCCTCAAAATCATCCTAACACAACCCTAGCAACCTATTTAATTCTTTAAAACCACCAAAAATGACCCATAATGCTTGAAATAAAAAAGTCATCTTCTCACTCT
Organism: Prinsepia uniflora; assembly: GCA_032719365.1. Taxonomy (NCBI): domain Eukaryota; kingdom Viridiplantae; phylum Streptophyta; class Magnoliopsida; order Rosales; family Rosaceae; genus Prinsepia; species Prinsepia uniflora. The sequence continues at coordinate 19,056,217 of CM064861.1, read as the reverse complement.
CTTGGGTCTCACAAATGGTTATAGGGTTGAAGGGTTTGGATTGGATTGGAAATGGTGATCGGGTTTGGATTTGGTAATGAAGAAAATGATCGATGAAAAGGGGAATAGGATATGCATGAAGGAAAAATGATGGGGAATGGACTTGTCATTCATCCATTGGGCCTGAGAAAGATTTGGGGCCCACTAAATGCCAAAAAGGCTTCCGTCTCGTAAAACGTGCAATAGTACGTTCGAACTTCCGTGAATCGTAACTTCTCTGTCGAACGTCTGAATTCGACGTTCCGCCTGTCTACGGATTCATATTCTAATCTACGTAATGGTCCTTGGCCCTCGGCCATCTGACCTCCCGGGTCAAAAGTCAACTATTGACCCTTATTCACCAAATTACCAAAATTCCCTTGAACTTCCGATCGTCATAACTTCTTCAACGAATGTCGGAATCGAACGTACCACGTGTCTATGAACTCGTGACATCCCAAACTACGTCACAGTCATCGGCCAAAGTCCATTTGACAGTCCAAACGAAAAGTCAATGTTTTGCCCATTCCAAGGGCAAAATCGTCATTTCGCCCTGAACGTCCATTAATTCTCGTCTAATCCCCGATTAGTCTTGCTAATCCGTCATTAGTCCTTAATTAATCCCGTTAATTCTGGACGGGTCGTTACAATCTTCCCTCCTTCAAGAATTTCGTTCTCGAAATTCAAACTGACCCGATTTCCGCAACCAACTGTGGAAATTCGATCGTGTCTGCGCACACAGCCACTCTCGTGTACAAGTACACGTCCATCACTATGCCGTACTCGTCGGTACGCTTTGTCACCGAAGCTCCAAAGCTCCATCTCAACTCTCACGAAGCCACTCTAACAGGTCAGTTATACTAGGTTGATTTCAGATCCTTATAGTATAACTTCCTGACACGTTCCAACCTACCAGTTACCATCAAGTGGACTTTTCAGTCTGATGGTTCTTCTCATATGAAAATCGGAACTAATATCCTAATCAGCATCCGATTCGACAACTATCTACACTGCTCTTACGGAGCGATACTCAATCTCTGTCACTGTCACTAAGTCCACGAGCGTGATCATATCTAATCGGTAGTGTTCGGCTCCACTGTGCTCCCGTTGCACACTCTGATCTCGACTCGCTCTCGAGTCCTCGTACTGTATCGTATCTCACATCACTCAGCGTTCTCTGCTGTCAACTAGACTCACCTCGAGTCCTAACCATCGTACTACTCATCCTGTCGATCGTGGGTCGACGTCTCACCCATTCGGGTGTACACGGAACACAATCGAATACAGGTCTCAGCAAAAAACACAACCAATCACTAGGGTTCCACCGACATGTGGCCATGAGCTCTAAGCTCACCAAATCTGAACCCTCTCTGTCAATTCTGCTCAAGAACACATCATTCAATGTTTAATCAATATACCACTATGTCGGAACACATCCGATCATAGTACTCATCTATCAGGACCCGACCCTCCTCGGTTAGGACCCGACTCATCTAGCACCATATTGTTCGCTTTAGGCCTCGCCCTCACGATTTTGTTTTCGAGAGCTCATGGTGCAACTTCCCAGGGGGTCACCCATCATGGAATTGCACCAGCCTCAACTCGCTTAACTTTGGGGTTCCAATCCCCCCCAAAGCCACTTGAGCTTCCAAAAGGCCTAGTGCTAGATAGGTGTATGCCTCCACCTTTAAGGCGCACCACCATCCTCTCCCAGATCATTCCCCCTCGCAGGAATGTGGGATTGTTCACAATTCCCTCCAGGACACGGGTCTTACAATCCACCCCTTTTAGGGCCCAGCGTCTTCGCTGGCACACTTCCCAGTCGGGGTCTGGCTCTGATACCAAATTTTCAGTACCCGACCCTCCTCGGTCAGGATCCGACTCATCTAGCACCATATTGTCCACTTTGGGCCTCGCCCTCACGGTTTTGTTTTCGGGAGCTCATGGTGCAACTTCCCAGGGGGTCACCCATCATGGAATTGTACCAGCCTCAACTCGCTTAACTTTGGGGTTCCAATCCCCCCAAAGCCACTTGATCTCCCAAAAGGCCTAGTGCTAGATAGGTGTGTGCCTACACCTTTAAGGCGCACCACCATCCTCTCCCAAATCATTCCCCCTCGCAGGAATGTGGGATTGTTCACCGTTCCTTCCAGGACACGGGTCTTACATCAGCGGTCTGATGTTCAATCGTGCGTCACGAGCCAGCCTCAATCCAACATAATCTCTTTTCTCAAATCCATCTCGAGGCATCGACTATTCATCTCTTCCTGATTGATACCTACGTATCGTCTTCATCTCACCTTTACTCCCACTTCCAAACTTTGTCATCTCACCAACTATGCTAAGGGATCCTTAAAAGTTCTTCTGTTCCTAGCTTAGCATAATCAGCAAGGAATTTCACTCCAATGAGGACCAGGCCTCGGTCTGAATACCTCACGATCGTCACAATCGTTTCTATCATCTCGACCATCCTCACGTTACTCAATCTGTCTCATCCTGGATACTCGCCTGACACATCACTGGACATGACATCACGAATTATCTGATCTCCAAGTCAATCCACATGAGGAAAGTTGAAGATGATGACGTCAAAGTTCATCCCATGTCATCGTCCGGCATCTAGCACGATCTGCTAAGGAGCAGAAAACGAGAAGTCTCCTTCACTGGCCTCTATATCGAGACGATGTCCGATCGACTCGAAACTAGTCCCAAAATGTTCGTTACATCGAATAGATGATTTGACATGTTGGAACCATCCTTAAAATCTTCCTCTCGCGCCCGCACGCGCCTTGGGATTGGCCTGCGCGTGGGCCTCACGCGCCCATGCACAGTACTTCATCTTCAACCTCTGGCCGGTTCAGACCACCTGGTTGGGTTCAGGACTGCAACTTGGACCGGCGTGACCGGTCCAGCTTCATACCCGGTCCAATCTTCAATGTTTTCCTCCCTAATCAATCCTAATCTTCTTGTTTTGATCCTAGGGACTTGAAACTATGAATTACATCACCTTAAACCCTCAAAACCTAACCGGTCCAAAACTTCCTCCTCGGTTCAAAGTTTTCCAAACCTTCCCCAGGGTTCCTCCTTCTCCAGCCTCCCTCAAAATCATCCTAACACAACCCTAGCAACCTATTTAATTCATTAAAACCATTCAAAATGACCCATAATGCTTGAAATAAAAAAATGGATTAAATCGGTTAAAACCGATTACCTTGATCGGTTTCCTCCTCCACCGTCCACGGCGGCTCTGCCTGGGCAAACCACCACATCCTTCAGTCCTTTTCTCACTCTCTTGGGTCTCACAAATGGTTATAGGGTTGAAGGGTTTGGATTGGATTGGAAATGGTGATCGTGTTTGGGTTTGGTAATGAAGAAAATGATCGATGAAAAGGGGAATAGGATATGCATGAAGGAAAAATGATGGGGAATGGATGAATGACACTTGTCGTTCATCCATTGGGCCTGAGAAAGCTCACTAAATGCCAAAAAGGCTTCCGTCTCGTAAAACGTGCAATAGTACATTCGAACTTCCGTGAATCATAACTTCTCCGTCAAACGTCTGAATTCGACGTGCCGCCTGTCTACGGATTTCATATCGTCTTGATCTACGTAATGGTCCTTGACCCTTGGCCATCTGACCTCCCGGGTCAAAAGTCAACTATTGGCCCTTATTCACCCAAATTACCAAAATGCCCTTGAATTTCCGATCGTTATAACTTCTTCCACGAATGTCGGAATCGAACGTACCACGTGTCTATGAACTCGTGACGTCCCAAACTACGTTACAGTCATCGGCTAAAGTCTATTTGACCGTCAGAACAAAAAGTCAACATTTTGCCCATTTTAGGGGCAAAATTGTCATTTTGCCCTGAACGTCCGCAAATCCTCGTATAATCCCCGATTTGTCTTGCTAATCCGTCATTAGTCCTTAATTAATCCCGTTAATTCGGGACGGGTCGTTACAAATTGAGTCTAGGTTATGACTTTAGCAGATAACTATTGTTTGATTTATAGAATCATTCAACTATTTTTTACTCTTCTCGTTTCAACAGTAATAACCAATTGAGTTTTTTCATCGATGATAATTATAAAGAATAGACTTCGAACTAAAATAGGTGATGAATTCTTGATGATTGTATGACCTTCCACATTGAAGAAGACTTTACTTATACTATCAGTAATGAAGAGACAACCAAGGATTTTTGACGTTATTAAGACTTGAAAGGTTCAATTTAAAATTTAAAAGTGATAATTTGTATTTACATTGCATGTTTAATTTTTGGTTTTTTTTTTTTGTAATTGTTTTCTTCTTTCTATCAAGTTTTTATTTATATGTAGATATATGGAGGTAAAGCTTATTACGCCTCTCTAATTAGGTGTATCTTTTATATTTATTAATTAAATTCACTTGTATGGTTGAGTTTCTTCTATATTTAATGTGTAATTTTAGCTCATCTAAAAGTTGGATTAAAGAGTCATCCCTGCATATCATCTACTAATTACTTTTTCATTGTAGTGCTCACCCATATAAGTACTCCTTGTGCCCATCTTACTGATCATGGGGTTAGATGAAAAGTTTTCTTATCATATTTTTTTTATTACTCTTGATGGGTGATATGTTGATATAAAAAATGGATCACCTAGATTCGTCTTGTTGAACTTGATCTTCTCGCTCTCTTTGGTAATGAATGATCTGCAAGAAAGATGGTAAATCAAAGAGCACTAGTAGGATGCCCACCTAATAGCCTCCAATGTGATAACGCTCAAACTACGCATTAAATTAAAAACGTAATTTGGGTATTATGCAATTTAAACCCTTTTGTGTAGTTATAGTATTGGTAAATAGAGATCGTTCTTAATTAGGGAAATTAGGGAATATTAATAATATGTTAGTTAAATAGAATAATGAATAATCAAAGAGTAATGAATTGAAGAATTAAATAATCAAATAATTAAATAATTAAAGAGCAAGGAATTAAAGAATTAGAAAATAAAAGAATGAAAGAATTAATGAATAAGAGAATCAATGAATTAATGAAATAAAGAATAAAAGAATAAAATAATAAAAGAATAAAAGAATAAAAGAATAAAGATGGGGGGTTTTTAGGGATTGTGATCATACAAAACAAGTAAAAACATAAATAAACTAATTCTATTCATATTTTAACATATATACAAGTGGACTTTCTTTAAACACAAATTCTACCAATACTCTAACAATTGTAAACTTGAACATATTACAAAATTCTACTTTCACAATCTCACTCATGCATACATTTTTAAAATTATAAATGGACTAACAGCGGTCATAAACACTTATAAAATGATTAACCTAATGTTTATGATTTGTAATTGTGTCAAACATTTAAATCTCTTCAATTTTCTACTAAGTGCACCGAACAACAGTCATAAACACTTAGCATAAAATTGAAGCTTAAGCACTCAAATGTATGAAGTAAATGAAGTTCGAAAAGTAGAACATATTATAATGATATTCTTGTCTACAAAAGTTAGAAAGAAAATATCCACGAAAATATTGAATTAAAGAAAGTAAAACTGAAACAACAATGAGAGTTTAAGTAAGGAAAATAACAAGTTACACTTTCAGAATCCAAGAAAACTTGTGATTACGAAAATGGATGGAAAAAAATGAAATGTTATTCATAAGATTTTCTGACAGCAGAAGAAACCTTATGAAGATGGAGGAATAAACACAAGAATGCGAACTTAAACTCAAGAATTGCAATGGAAATACTAGTCTTGATATTTCTAAAGGAATGATACAATTTGTGTTTTGGAGCTCTCTCTCAAAACAAAGTCCCCTAAACAAGTGAATTGAACCCCTATTTATAGGAGGAAAAATGCTACTAAAAAAAATAAAGTAAATAAAAATTACAATAAAAAAATAAATAAAAATGAAATGATGAATAATGATGAACAATGATGATTAATGATGAAGTTAGGCATGGTTTGGAACTCATTTGTGGCTGGAAAATCAGAAAAATCTGAGAAAAGGAGTAGTTGGGTGCAGTTTTGTCATGGAAAATTGACTGAAAATGACTGAAGAGGAAAGAAACAGGTGGGGTTCGGTAGGGGAGAGCTAGCTGGGCTGCAGAGAGTTGACCTGAGACTGTTGAAATGGGGCAGGAAGATCAGCGGCATAGGCGGGTCAAAGGAGTGGGTAATCAGCGCACGCGTGCTGGATGTGGATCTTCAGTTCGGGAAGTGCGCGCTGAAAACAGTATTCGCTTTTCGGTAGGAAGCCGCTGGAGCTAGGACTGGGCTGCGCGTGTCGATGGGCCGTGATGACTTGCTACTGGGCCTGCGAGCGGGCTGTGGGCTGCAGCTGGGCTGAAATGAATTTTGGGCTGGGCGAATTCCTCTGGGCTGCACAAAAAGAAAATGGGCTGGATTTAAATAAGATTTTGGGCTTGCAAAATAAATATTAATTAATTTATATAATTCAATCGAATTTCGTTCATAATTTATTCGTTATAATTCCGATCGAGACGATTCTTTCGCCAAAACGCTCCAAATTACAAACGTTATTTAATTAAACAAAAATATCACAAAATAAATTATTTTATCTAATTATTTATTATTTTAATATTAAAAGTAGAGTATAAAGGGTATAAAATAATATAAAATAATGCTTAATTAACGACCTATCACAATGCTAGGTGAAGATGGTTGATTGGTAATTTTGGAAGTGAGAGCCAAGCCAAGTGGTCATTACGTTTTAAAAGGGAACGAGGTGCTATTTATAGTTCCAATGAATATTGTAGATGAAACATTTTAATGTGGGATAAATTTGTTGTGCAGAAGCGTCTCAAAACAATATAATAAATATGAAGGTAAAATATAAAAACTAACAATCCATGAAGCACACAAAAGGATGTACGTGATTGGTTTATAAAGCCTACAACAGGCGAAGCTGAAGATTACAAAAGAGGTTAACTCACATAAACAAATTCCAAATGCACCCAAAGCCCTCTCATATACACACAATGCAACACCACAACTAAAATATAAGAAAAGTTTTGACCTTTCACAAATATGTCACAGCACACACTTCAAACAAAGAGAAACTTATGTCCCAATTATATATTATTCTAATTTTACTAAATCCTATAAAGAGTAAAAATCCATAATCCTCATAAGACAAGAAACCAAATCCTACATGTATTAGCGTCACTAATTCTTATAGAACAAGAAACCCAAGAACGTAATAAGAGTAGGTAATAATTTGCATGGCAAAGGTTAACTAACTGACCTAAATGATCAAAATGCACTTGTTATGCCTAAATTACCAAAATACACGTGGGTGTTTAGACATGTAATTTTTTCATATGATCTCCATTTTTTGTTGTTGTTTGTCTATGTAATCATGAGTTTGAGACTCACGCAACAATTCAATCGAAACTCTGAGGAGTTTCCCAGTTCAAATTGACTTCCAACCCCCTTTTTCACCCAAGGGTAAAATTGTCCTTTTTTTCTGAAGAAAATTATGAAATTAGAGTAATTTTTGGGACGAGTTGTTACAGCGTCAAGACATTAAAGAGTATAGACAATTTCATCATCAAAGCTATGAGAATGTGAAATGAACAAAAGTCTCATATTTCAAAGTTGCACAACCATGTAAGAACTTATAAGGAGTTGAGCTTCTCTTCCCATTGCCAATTGGTTTTAGAATGGAAACTCAACTTCTATCATGGTATCAAAGCAAGTTATCCCACTTGTAAGGCTTAACTATCACACGTGCTCCAAGTCACCTAATATGAGTTGTCCACGTATTAGGCTTCAAAATTCGTCACTCGTGAAGAAGGGGGGGGTGGGGGGGGGGGGGGGGGGGTAAGAATGTGAAGGTATAAAAGTCCCACATTGAAATATTGAACAACCTTGTAAGGGTTTATAAAGGCTAAGGCCTCTCCCTCCATTCCCAATTGGTATTGGGGTGAAATCTCTACTTCAAAAGCGTCGAGATATCTAGAAAAATTAGAGATAAACGTATCAAAAGAATGTTGGACAAATTAAAGATAAACTTCGAAAAAATGTTTGAGATATATTAATAAAGTACATAGATAATTTTTTCAAGATACAACGACAAAATATAGACAATTTAGCGAGAGATTGTCAACATATATCAACAAAGTATAAACAACATATCGAAAGCTTGTCGAGATATATCAAAAAAGTATAGATAATTTTAACATCAAAATACCAAGATATATGACAAAGTATAAACAACTTAATTAATTAATTAATGTCTAGGTATATTGGCATAGTATAGAAAACTTATGGAAAGAGTGTCGAGATATATCAAAATGTATGGATAACTTAGCAACATGGTATCACATTATCGACTGAGTACAGAACAGACAATTATATCATCATAGTGCCAAGGTGTATCAATAAAGTATAGAAAGCAACTTGGACAAAATATATTAAGAAAATAAGAAAGATTATCAAGGTATATCGATGACATATCAATAATTTATTGACATCTATGCGTTATAATCAGGCCCGGGGCATGCTAAAGTCCATCCAAAAATTTCAACCCACTTTTATAGGTTGCTCATATGGTAAAACAAATTCTAAACTTAACCAATTTGAAATAATCGACGGCCCAACACATTACATGCATCAGCCCACCAAGTAATTACGCAATCAACCCACCTGCTCATTGTAGTTAAAAAAAAAAATTAAAACAAAGAAAGCAAGCTTAAGTACTGAAACTCAACTCATTTTGTCTCCAAAGAAAGAAATTGTTTGTCTTCGCTGGGAAATAGGGAGCCGAACCCTTCGAGTGAAAAGTGCGAAGACTCAAGTCAAGAACTAATTGGTTATTTGGCTACCTAACAATAAGTTATTTCATCCAATCATCTTCTTGCAATTGGATTAGTAATTGTGCTTTTCTTTTTCTTTTTCCTATTTTGATGTTAATGTTTTTCATTTGGCTTTTATATATTAATTATGAATTTTTTATTTAAAGATTTAGATTTAGTGGGTTGCTTGTAGATTTTTGATGTATTTAAATAAATTACTTAAGCTTTATGTGAAGTTAATAAATCAAATAAATTACTCAAGCACTTTGTTAATTGACTATGTTGTGGTCCTTATGGAGTATATTGAGTTTTCATTGATGTATGTGCAATGTTGTATTTTTCCCCCTCTTTCACATATAATCGTGGATGGGTACGTGTGATAAATGAACAACTTCTTCTTATTATTATTTTAGTATTTAAAATTTGAGAATTAGTTTTCTATTGTATTACATTGCATATTTATTTTCGAATTTATTGTTTTTTATTTGACTTATTATGTATAATATGCATTTTGAGAAACAAGGCTCATTACGTCCCCCTAATTAGATGTTTCTTTTTTTCTTGTTAATAAAATTCTTCGTACCGTCAAATTTTACTAAAATTTCACATTAAAATTTAGCCCACACCCCATGTTCAAATCACGAGTTCTTGTCTGATTATAACCTTATACATATGTATTGGATTGCCATTCTATACAATAATTTGTTGCATTTGAGACATAAAATAATGTTCGTATACTTTAGTAACTTGAATAATCTTGTGTAATCATTGTTTATTTCGATGTATTGAAAAAGAAAAAGAAAAAAACTAGTTATATTCTTATGGAAAACAATTAAACGAATGAAAAAGAAAAGCAAAATAGTAATTGGAATACTATTATAATTCTATATAAAACTTACAAGTACCATTACAATCTCAATGACCTAACACATGATATTGGAAGTGCACTAGAATATATCTATTTTCGTCAATATGATGGTAAAGAAAAACACAATAGACACTATTTTTAAATTTTGGCCCACAAATTCAATTGTCTGCATAGGAGTTGGGAAGAAGTCGGTGACTGGCCGTGCTAAATTTAATGCTAATAGTACACATGGTTATTCAACAGTTGAATTCAAATTGACTTAACTCATGATCCGCCCCACTTACCACCGACATGAAGGAGATTGTACAAAACTACAAACACTAAATTAATATAATGGATCGTCTGAAAGTTTAACTAGTTACAAAATCAATATTTTAAAACACATTATTACTGAAAGAGGGGCAAATAAGAATGGTCCTTAATCTTTTTTTCTTTTTCTTTTTTAAAAAAGAATGGTCCTTAATCAACTTTAGCATTTTGTGGCATTTTTTTTTTGTCAAAAAAGAGGGGCATATAATATCTTTTTTTTTTTCTTGCTATTATTAATTTATCTCTTTCTTCTTTTCAAATACTTCTCAGAGAGGAAGGAAAAAGGAAAATATGTAAAATAGGTCCTCCAAAATTTAAGGAAAATAAAAATAAAAATAGAAGCAAATTAAAGTAAACAACATTAATAACATATGTATTTTAATATTGATGAATAAATAGGAACTATTACAATATTCAATATTCAATAACCAACAGACAATATTCATGTAAAGAGAAACTTAATCATTCCTTCACGAGGAACCCTGATGGAAGATCGCATGTGCAACAAGGTACACTTTATTTTCACTCAAATATTATCTAGTCTTCCATCAAGCTCACTGCACGCTGCAACACAACAGAAGAAAACAGGCAAACAGCAAAATCAATAAATCATATATGTACGTCATGACATGCATTTTGATTAACAGTAAAAACAACGAGGCTGGAAATTAAGTTTAGAAACGAACGTTTTGCAGTCAGTGGAGGGGCTAATCTTGTAGGGAACATTGACTCCGCACTTGCTAGGAAGTGATGCTGCAGCGGCTGGATTAATTTGACCGGAAAACGTCTTCAGGCAATTGCAAGCGGCCTGGCGGTCCGCGGTGGTCTTGGCCATGTTGTTGAGTCCCCTAATGCCATTGCAACAAGCCACCGGAGGGGTAGGTCCACCGGTTCTGGCGTAGCCTAGGCAAGGGGTAATGCCGCTGGCAACTTGGGCACATGTTAGGGCTTGGGCAATGGGCACACTCACCACCATGCAAAAGGCCACAACCAAAACAAACTTGATCATTGCAGAGCTAGCCATAGTATCTATTTGACTATTGATCGACGGGCAAGCAAAGAAGAAATGCAGGAAACTAGCTTGACTTGGAGCTTTGGGTTGTGAGTGGAAAAGGCACCAAGGGTTTGCTCATTATATAGGGAGGAAAATCGAGGGTAATTTAAGGTAGATCGAGTCACCGTACGTTCTAACCACTTTGGTTGCCTTTTGATGTGTATTTATATGATGTGTACTTAGTTACTAGATCTATTATTTTATTTTATTTTATTTTTATACAAGGATAATAAATTAAAACAGTGAAAAATTCGTAAGGGAACCACATCCAACAAAATTAAATCTTCAAAGAACATCACTTCTGAAGGGATAGACCTAACCCATCTTCGCTCCATATTCTCGCGATGACCCAATTTTGCCAACGCAACAATCACAAAGTTTGCCTGTCGATGTACACGTACATGCTTGTATTGAATATCAAGAAAATTCCTCTTCCATCAATTGACATTGGACATGATTCGAAGCACTCTCCAAGGCGGTCAGAGCACTTTATAAGCTGCATCAATGATGATCTTAGAGTCGCCTTCCACTATGATATTAGATTGTTAACTATAATTAACTGGCACTTTTGATATCTCATTTTGTTTTAATTAATTTTCACATTTCATTTTTCTTTTTATGCACTATTCCTCTGTTCTTGTTCATTGATTATGTTTTAATTTATTCAATTTAACGGTAATAAAAAATAAAGAAATGCATGAAGAGAAATTCAAATTGGATTCGGATGTTTGAAAATGGGTTGAGAAATCTAAAATCACTGTTCATCGTATTATTCTTCATTGTTTTTTAATATTAGCTTTACTATTTTTCTTCACGTAAATCTTTCGATTGACATTAGTAACACAACGTAACGTTCAGTACAACGAACTTGACATAATGGATATTCGGGAGTATATTGTGAGATTTAATATCTGATTTAAAAAGTATTTTGAATAGTAATTCGAAAATTAATGCTGTACTAATTGGTATTGGCCTTGAAATTTGAGTAGTACAAATTCAAAATTTGTGGAGTAATGGCATTATGAACCGGCCCATTTAATACCGACACGAAAGACACCGTGCAAATAAACAAAGGCTGATAGGGAAGGAAATTCCAGCTTACAGTAATATTGCAAATTGGAAAATAGAAACGGATCATATAATTTGCAAGTTTAAATAGTTTTTATTTTTATTTTTTAAATATTATAGTTATACGCATCGAATTTGAGAGAACAGGTACAAGTTATTATTTTGTTTTTTGTTTCTTTTTCTTTTTGGTATATATATATATATATGTCCATTCATGTTAAATAAATTATAAGAATTTTAACAATATTGATGTAATTTGCATATAAATATACTAATAAATTTTGTAATGAAAAAGATTGCAAGACTCAAATATATTAAAACTACTGAAAAAGGATATAAATTATTATGTAATATGATACTTACAAGTATGTGGTCCATTAAATTTATGAGTCGTAAAATAGGGTGGACGTTGGAGCTTTTTTGTTTTCGACCATATTAGCCAATGGAATTGATCTTTTTAGGATATTTTAGGAAATGATCCCGCGCTTCGCTACAGATTTAGAAAATGTTATAATTTCTGAATTTTTATGGTTTGTTTCACCCAATGGAATCTGTGTGCCTTCACTTGCCACAATGAAAAAAAAAAAAACCACAAAAATTAATGAATCTCTATTGAGTTTCAATGACAGTAAAAACTCAAACATCAATAGTAAATTGCACATCATATTCAATTTCATTCCATGACAAAACCAATTCTAGAATAGGAAGGCTTAGGACAATAGAACATTTATAAATATCTAATCCACATTTGAATCAATAAACATAACCATGTCAGTTTCCAATTAAAGAAGTATAGTTGAATAAGTATCTACTCCATATTTGATGATATTTGTGAATTCACTGAAACTAACTTGCCTGCACTAATTTGTATCCCACGATTATAAATCCAATGTAGTCAATCTACTCCATAACATTATAAAATAAACGAGCAGTAGCTAGCTCAAATGAGTTGGCTAATTTAGGGCATTAGCGGGATCTTGGGATGGTTCGGTTGTTCCCGTAGCCTCGTGATGAAGTTGCTGAGGTGCTTATGGATGATCAATTAGGGGTGGGCTCTATTAGGAGCATCGTGTAGTTTTGGTTGGGTTTCTGTTTTGTCTTATTCATCCTAAAAAAAAAAAACAATAACAATCATACGAAAGGTCTCATATCAAGTGTATAGAATTGATTAGCCTATTATTGTGGGTCGAATTCCATTTGGGTTCGAAAGGGAATAGAGGCAAAGATGTTTCCACAGATGTTCCTTGGCGATGGATGTCTCAAAATAGGAAAACTACAAACGCTATTTTTTGTTGGAAGACTTCAATTCATTTCGTTTTGTTTTTTTTCTATTTTTTGAAGAGTCTATTAGTGAATTAATTATACATAATTATTTTACTTGCAGGAAGAAGGGAAAGAGAAAGAAAATGAAGATTGATGGATGGGTATTTAGAGAATTTAACAATATTTTAATGTCATCAAGGAGACCGTCAATTAAATGACGCAATATTAATGTATAGTAAAATAAATTATAATTCATGATGTATTTTGAAGCGCATGCCTAGTACATTTAGAGTAAAAATATCTAATAGAAATATTGTGAACTAGCTGTGGACTCTAGCTCAAGTAGTTAGCTACAAAGTCAATGTTTTTTAAGCTACGCATCATTAATAAAATAGGGGAAAATAATGGTTGGTCCACTACGTCCATTTATGTGGAGGGTCCTTCGTCAACTTCATTAGAATTTTCAATTTTGTGGAGGACTCGTCTTCAAATAATTTATCTTTTTAATAATTACCCATTGACATGGGTACCCATAAGGGAGCTCTCTGATCTGCAAAATGCTATCTTCTCTCCCCTCGTCGCCGCTCTCCTTTACCTTTTTTCTCGCCGCCCCCTTCTGGATCTCTGATTCTATTAACCGTAACATGTCTATCCCTCCCCCTCCCACATTTATCTCCTACTTTTCAGACCCCTTCTTTGACTCGTATCCTTCATTCTGCTGAGAACGTGGTGGTGCCAGATCTGGCGGATGGTAATGATCCTTGTGGCCGTTCTTCATCTCCTAATCCCAACCCTTTCGTTGTTGGGAACGTGGTGGTATCAGATCCAGTGTTTGGTGCTTTGCGACGTTCTTCCCCCTACTTGGGTAAGTTGGGATATGGGTCACGGACTGTGGATGGCCGGGTTTTGAATGCCATTTTTTTGCAGGATTTTGACGGTATGGCGGCCATGGAACGACCTTCTGTGGAGCAGGGCCCAACTATTATTTATGAGTGCTGTCCGGGGGAGCATAGCTCCGTTGTTCCTCAGAGGAGTATATCAGGTTTGTTGGAAGGTGTTTCTGCATATGGGTTTTGGTCCATTCATAGGGAGACTGAGGCATGCCCGGTCCCTAATGTGGTGGTGAGCCCGGTCCCTAGTGTCGCGGTGAGCCCGGTCCCTAGTGTGGTGGTGAGCCCGGTCCCTGGTGTGGCGGTGTGCCCCAGGCGGAGACAACAGAGTGCCCAACCCCAATTGCTGATTTGGGCTCGGTTGGGGTGAATCCTAAGTTTACGTATAGTCAGGTAGCTGCTGGGTTGGGTAATAAATTGGAGAGGGCCTCGAAGTTAAAATTCGTTAAACCCAAAATAATTGAGGGGAGAAAAGTAGTTAGTCCTCCGCCTGCTGCAGCTAAGGAAGCAGCGAAAGACTGGTCCAGCTGCTTGGTTGGGTATTTCATCGACCGTCAACTTCCGTATAATGCAGTGAGTTTACTTGCTACTAAACTTTGGTCCAACTGGGGATTGGCGGAGGTTCTAACTGATGAAGCATGATTTTATTACTTTAAGTTTTTTGATGTTAAGGCATGTTTAAAAGTTTTGGAGGGTGGCCCTTGGTACTTGGCAGGGCGTACTTTATTCTTGTCACGTTGGAAGCAAGGTATGCAACTTTCTAAGAATGCGCACACTGCCATTCCATTGTGGGTTAGATTTATTAATGTTCCGCTGGAGCATTGGAATGAGGAAGGATTTAGTCATATTGCCAGTGGGGTAGGTAAGCCCTTGCATGTTGATTCATGTACTCTCAATAGGAAACGTATTGCTTATGTGAGGATATGCATTGAAGTGGATGCTAAGGAACCATTGATTGATTCTTTGGATATACTTATGCAACCTTCTGAGGAAGGGGAATTATCTCAAGTTGTTAAGATTAAAATTGAGTATGAAAGTAGGCCTAGAATCTGTTCTAGGTGTCAGTTGTTCGACCATAATGAGCCCTTATGCTCGAAGAAGCCTCGTCCTATTACTACAGAGAAGTTCGCTTGTGAGCCAAGTGCTCGGCACAATGTGGATGAGAACAAGTCTAGCGGGGCAGGTATTAACCATAGTCGCAAAGGGGCCAGCCAAAGTGACTTATTACTGACCAATTTCTTCAATACTACTTGTGTTAGCCTTAATGAGCCGGTGTTGGACCAGGTTAATTCCTTTGATTCTTTTCTCAATGGGGGTGTGCCTGCAAGGTCTGATGGATTAAAGGATGACCATTTGGTGAACTCTGATCTAGTCCTTGGAAGGGAGGCAGTGCTGGCAAGTGAGGAGTTGAATAATGAGGTTAGTATTCCTATTTCAAATAAATTTCAGTCTCTGAATGTTGGTGATATATTTAGTGAAACTGTTGATAACCATGAGGTTTAGGTTGAGGATGAAGGTTATCCTCGACGTAGTTCACGGGACCTTACTGATAGATTGTTTACGATTGTTAGTAAGGGGAAAAAAAAGAAGAAAGGGAAAAATAAAAAGGGTCCAAAGCAGATCGAGGGTGTCAATCCTCGTGGGCACAAACCTATAATCTCGGATGATGATGATTAACATTGCTTGCTGGAATATTCGTGGGCTGAATGATATGTCCCGCCAACTAGAAGTTAGCAAATTTATTAGGGATCATAGTTTGAAGGTTTTGGGTTTGGTTGAAACCCGTGTTAGAAGTCAGAATGCTAGTAATGTTAGGAGGGTGATAAATAAAAACTGGAATTGGGTGGACAATTATAAGCATCATTCTAATGGCAGGGTTTGGATTGGTTGGGACTCTTCATGCATCCGGCTGAGTATTGTGACGGCCAAGGTTCAGTATATCCATTCAATTGTGGAAATCATTGATTCTGGGAAAAAGCTATTTGTTTCCTTCATTTATGGTTCTAATGTGGAAAATTGGCGTTGTGAGTTGTAGGCTGAGTTGATTGGGATTGGTGATTCTGTGGGTTCGGTTTCTTGGTTTGTTATGGGCGATATGAATGAAATTACCTCTCTTAGTGAGCAAGAGGGTGGTAGAAATCGTTGGGATAGAGGTATGTGTGAGTTTTTCGGGTGTTTACAAGAATGTTGTTTGGAAGATTTGAGATTCACGGGTGAATTATTTACTTGGTGGAATAAGAAATTCTCTAGAGGTTTAATCAAAAGAAAGTTGGATCGTGTGTTGGTTAATGAAGGCTGGCTTAGTTTATTGCTTCATTCTATTACAAAGTTTCTTAAACCAGGGTCTTTAGATCATGCTCCCGAGTGTTATTTTTAGGAATCACTAGATGTAAAAGGAAGGTCCCTTTCAAGTTTTTTAATATGATGGCTGATCGTGAAGAATTTTTCCCTATCCTTGAGCAGGCTTTTAACACCCATTCTTGCGAACTTTTCTGAGGCAGTCTTGGGTGCTAAGTCTGAGTTAGATCAGTGTCAAAGAGAGCTTGCTATTACCCCTATTGATACCCTTGTGGTGGAGCGGGAGAAGGTGTTATTGAAGAGGTATGCTGATTGTTTGATTTCCGAGGAAAGTTTGTTCAGACAAAAGGCCCGAGTTCAGTGGATGGAGAAAAGGGATAAGAATACGGCTTTTTTCCATAAGGTTATTAAGAAGCGAGTTAATCATAATAAAATTGACTCTATAACTTGGAGTGATGGGTCCATTGCTAGTGAGGATGAATAGGTGAAGAGGGAGGCTGTCTCGTTCTTTCAAAATCTGTTTGGTAGTGATAGATCAGTTAATGAGATGAATTTCCAGGATGTGTTGCATTCAGTTATTTCTAGGGAGCAAGCTGACACTATGATCATGGATGTCACTAAGGAGGAGATTCGTGATACTTGCTTTAAACTCAAGCCTAATAAGGCTCAGGGGCTGGATGGATTCAATGCCTATTTCTTTCATCGTGCTTGGCCAGTTATTGGTGCTCATGTTATTGCTGCCGTGAAGGAGGTGTTTTCTAGTTCGAGATTGTTGGTGAGACCAACTCCACTATTGTTTCTTTGGTGCCTAAGATTCCGAACCCTTCTACCATAGGTGATTTTCGTCCTATATCTTGTTGTAACACCATCTATAAGTTAGTTTCAAAAATTGTTGCCAATAGAATCAAGCAGTGCTCTCCTCCATCATCTCTCCTAATCAATCAGCTTTTATTTCTAGTAGGAGAATATGAGACAATATCCTTATTATCCAAGAGTTGTTGAAGGGTTATCACCTTAATTCTGGACCGGCTCGATGTGCTGTCAAAGTGGACATTATCAAGGCGTATGACTCTGTGTCTTGGGATTTTATTTTGGCAACTCTTGAGGCTTTTCATTTCCCTCACATTGTTTTTGGGTGGGTCGGAATGTGTATTTCAAGCCCTCGTTTCTCTATTGCGGGTTTTTTTTCTAGG
The DNA here is from genome assembly GCA_032719365.1 of Prinsepia uniflora. NCBI lineage: Eukaryota > Viridiplantae > Streptophyta > Magnoliopsida > Rosales > Rosaceae > Prinsepia > Prinsepia uniflora. The sequence continues at coordinate 19,038,431 of CM064861.1, read as the reverse complement.
GAAACGTGGAATTCTTCAAGGTGGCCCCCTATCCTCATACTTATTTGTGATCATCATGGAGCTTTTCTCGCTGATTATGACCAAAAGTATTTGTTGCAACCCAGAGTTCAGATTTCACTAGAGATATGATAAGGTAAGGCTATCTCACCTTACTTTTACTGACAATCTTATGGTGTTCTCTTTTGGTGATACTCGATCTCTGTCTGTTATTAAATCTGCAATTGATTGGTTCTTTAGTGTCTCTGGTCTTAATCCAAATTTGAATAAAAGCCAATTGTATGCTATTGGGTGAGTTTACGAGTTAAATGTCAGTTAGTGCGTTGTTTTGGGGTTCAGGAAGGTTTTTTCCCTGTCAAGTGTAACGACCCGTCCTGAATTTCTGGATTAGATTAGTGACTAATGAAGAATTAGTGAGGTTAATCAGTGATTAGTCGAGCGAAATCGACCAGATGGTGTAAACTGACCGTTTTGCCCCTGGTCATGGGTAAAATTTTGACTTTTGACCCGGGAGGTCCGATGGCCGAGGACCGTTACGTAGATCAGGTCGATACAAATCTATAGATAGGCGGCACGTCGAAATCGGACGTCGAACGGGAAAGTTATGGTCACATGAAGTTCGATTGCATTATGTACACATTACGAGGTAAGGATTAGGTGGCAACATTTGATTGGGCAGATATTTAGGTGGGACCCATGGATGAGTGACAAGTGTCACTCATCCCATTGGCCCATAATCCCAATTTGTGGATCTCATTCTTAATTGGTGGGTTTTGAGATTAAAATAATATTATTTTTATTATTTTATAATTCCCACTCCTCTCATCTTTTAATCCCAGCCATTCATCCCAAATTCTTTCTCTTATCTCTACCGTCCCTACTTCCTTCCTCTCACTTGATCATTGACTATCACCTTCTTTGTTTTCCTTCAAAAACCCGAACAACCATCCCCTCCCCTACAACCCCTCCAAACATCATTAGTAGGACTTGGTTTGTGAAAGGGAATGTGTGAGAGATGTGAGGCGATGATGAGTGAGGAGTGATGGTGGCGTTGACGGCGAGGGCCGACACGCACAGTGGCCGGGAACCTGCGAGGTAAGCCTACGTTCAAACTTGAATATTTGCGTTTGAAGGTTTTGGATCGGTTCTAAGGATTGTTTAATGTTTCTAGTGGTCATATGTAACGACCCGTCTCGAATTCCATGATTAAATTAGTGACTAATCGTGATTAGTGAGGTTAAACGGTGATTAATTGGGCGAAATCGGACGAACGATGAAAAATGACCGTTTTGCCCCTGTAATGCGTAAAATGTTGACTTTACAGTCTGGCTGTCAAATGGACTTTGACCGATGACTGTGACGTAGTTCGGGACGTCACGAGTTCATAGATAGGTGGCACGTTCAATTCCGACATTCGAGGAAGAAGTTATGACGTTCGGAAGTTTAAAGGCATTTTGGTAATTTTGGTTAAAAGGGAAAAATGTTGACTTTTGGATTGGGGTGTCCGATGGCCGAGGGACAAGGACCGTTATGTAGTTCATGATGATACGAATCCGTAGGTAGGCGGCACGTCGAATTCGGACGTTCGACGGCGAAGTTACGGTTCAAAGGAGTTTCGGGGAACTATTGTACGTTTTACGAAACAACTTAACTTTTGGCAGTTAGTGGGCCCAGATATTTGTCCCAAGGCCTAATGGATGAGTGACAAGTGTCACCCATCCAATGGACACCATTTTCCCTTCATGCATCTCCCCATTGCATCGACCATTCATTTTCTTCCTCACCAAAGCACAACCCGATCTTACCCCCCCTTAAACCAATCCAACCCTTTTCCATTTGATCATGCCTGAGAGACCAGAGAGTGTTGAGAGGGACTGAGGACGGCTGCAGGAGGCTGGAACCGCCATGGACGGCGGCGTGGAGGAGGCAAACCCGAAAGGTATGGCTCGGTTTTGGTTTTTGGATCCATTATTGTGATTTTGTTGTTATGGTTGATTCTAGACGATTAGGACAGGCTTAATGAGATGTTAGGGTCGTAATAGGATGGTTTTGGGAAGCTCTGGATGGCTGTGAAGCCATAGGTGAGTTTTGGAAAACTTGAACCGTGGGGGAAGATTGAACCGGTCGGATTTTAGGGGTTTTAGGTGGATTAGGTTGCATAAACATGTTCCTAGGACCAAGTTAGGAAAGTTAGGATCGAATTGGGTTGAAAACGGACCAAAATGAGGATTGTAGAGGCCTGGACCTGTCACGCCGGTCCAGTTGCATAAGGCAGACCGAACCGGCTGGTCTAAACTGGCTGAAGGTAGGAGACGGTCTACAGTGCATCGGCTCCTGAGCCCACGCGCAGGGCCCTTTGGGCAGCTCGTGATGGGGAATTTGGGGAAGTTTTTAGCATGTGAAATCTTCTATTCAATGTAACGAATATTTTGGGACTGATTTCGTGTCGATCGGACACCGTTTCGATAATGTTTGGGGCATCAGAAGGTTTCAGATTGGGATTAAAAATAGTTAATAATTGTGGAAAATTACGGGACTTTAGTGGGAGGTTATTTAGGTAGCTAGTAACCTTCTATTACGATTTGGACAGGTTCGGGAGTCCCGGTGACAGTGACTGGCTAGGGAGAGCCGTATGACATGTAAATCGAGGCGGCAGCTAGGACGGTCTATGAGTGGACCTTATTTTCTAAATTGGTGCATGCATAAATGTTTATTATATGTTTTAATACATGTTTTGTGATGCCATGAGTGCATTTGTGTGTGGTTATGTATTGGCACGTATTTCGAGGTTTCAGCCCTATATGGTCCCAATACGGGTTTGTATTTCCTTATTGGTTTAAACGATATGGTTTTGGATTTCCAAAAAGGATAAACTCGGGTATAAGAACCATTTGGTTTTGTGTTGGGCATATGACCCTATTGATGGCCTTCGGGTCTAAATCGTGGTCGCGACGGGTGCTATGTGCACGACGACAGACGATATGACGCTCGCCTCCGGATTGGGATGTGTTCCTTCCGGAGAGGTCACGATGCACGATCTGTGGTCGGGAAGCAGATGGAGGCTCGACTTTAGAGTGCTGACGGTTCAGGATATCAATCGGTGATGAGTGCACCATGATCTTGTGGTGGTCGCGTCGGTTGATTCGTTCACGACGACATACCAGGATTGAGGGCGGTCCTGGATGGATGGTTGCACGCATCACTACGATCGGAGTCGTGACTGACCCTTAGATATTGGGCACGATGCCCAACTGATGTCATATGTTCGGGCACGATACCCAGTTGTTTTACATTGATGATTTCGGGTCAGGGACCCTAAATGGATTTCCAAGTTCATGGTGGTTTATGGGAACCGGCATGAACCCTGGAAAGGTTATTGTGGTACATGACGGTTTATGGGAACCGGGCATGAACCCGTAAATGGATGTTATAGAGCATGACAGTTCAGGGGACCGGGCATGAATGTTTATGTTATGTATATATATGTATTCATATACCTTCCTTTACTTCTATTATCTCCTCCGGGGAGGGTCGTTGGCCTGGGTGGACCCCGGAGTAGTCACAAAGCATCGACTGAGTGGAGTCACCCCCCAGTTGGGTTCTTTACTCTCAGGAAGGCATGGATCATAACCTCAGGATGGGTCATTGGTCTACGGACATTGACCTTGGACTCTGAGAGACTTGGGTTTGAGACCCCGAGTAGCATGCGTGTAGCTTTGGAAATCGTGTCAGGATTGGTTGTGTGAATTATATGTATATATGATGTATATGATGTGTGATGGATACAGGTTTTGGGCAGTGGCACGTTTACGTGGTTTTGTTATGGTTTGGGCTGAGTCCCGCATGGATTTGGGCAGTGACCCGTATGGTTGGTTCTTTATGATTATTTCGGTTATGGTTTTGGGTTGAGTTCCCACATATGATTCATTTGGTTAAATGGTTTTCGAATGCATGCATGCTTTTTAGTGAAGGGTACAAATGTCTTCGTTAAAATGTTTTTATAAACTCTTTGTTTTGTCCACTCACAGCTTTTAATGTTTTGAATGCCCTTCAGGTTGACAGCGCATGTGGACTGTAGCAGAGACCGAGATATCACATACCTCCTCCGGATCCTTGCGTACTCTGATGGCCCGAGAGGGTAAAGGTCGGAACTATCCCTTGACTGACACTTCATGTCAAACGGGAGCAGGGTCATCCCGCGTTAATCCTCGGGGGATTGGGATGGGTCCTGTCATCATATTTGTCGTTTGGGATCAAAATCGTGCACGGGGGATGAATGAGCAGCCTAGGCAGAGGAGGAGGAAAACAGGGGTCGTGAGTTCAATCTTCACAGGTAGTTTTTGGATCCTTTTTATGTGTTTTAAATCCATAGGTTGTTTGGAAATGAGTAGACAAAGGTTTAGGAATTGAAAGGGGAAATATTGGATCGAAAATGAGTGAGATTGGACACTGAATGGACCACGCCGATCCAGACCGGTTTGATCCTGACAGGACCCATCCCAATCCCCCCGGGATTAGTGCGGGATGACCCTGCTCCCGTCTGACACGAAGTGTCGGACAAGGGATATTTCCGACCTTTGCCCTCCCGGGCTATCAGAGTACGCCAGGATCTGGAGGAGGCATGTGATATCTCGGTCTCTGCTACAGTCCACATCCGATGTCAACCTGAAGGGCAGTCAAAACATTAAAAACTATGAGTGGACAAAACAAAAGTTAATAAAATATTTTAACGAGAAGACATTTGTACCCTCCACTAAAAAACATGCATGCATTCGAAAACCATTTATCCAAAACAAACCATATGTGGGACTAAGCCCAAAGCAGATATAAACTAAGGTCGAAAGGACCACAATAAAAACGACCATACGGGCCACTGCCTAAATCCATAAAGGACTCGGCCCCAAACCATAAAGAAACCAAGTACACGAGCCACTGCTCAAATCCTGTGCACACCTGTACACACCACATATCATATATCATATATACATCACATACATATATATAAGTCACACAACCAATCCTGTCACGGTATCCAAAGTCACGCGCATGCTACCCAGGTCTCAATCCGAGTCTTCTCAAAGTCAAGATCAATGTCCGTAGACCACTGACCCTACCCGAGGTAATAGTAATCATAGCCTTCCTGAGAGTAAGGAACCCAACTGGGGGGTGACTCCACTCAGTTGGTGCTCCGTGACTACTCCGGGGTCCACCCAGGCCAACGACCCTCCCCGGAGGAGATAATAGAAGTAAAGGAAGGTAGACGAACATATATATACATAACATAAACATTCATGACCGGTTCCCCTGAACCGTCATGATCCATAATATCCATAATCAGGTAACATGCCGGTTCCCATAAACCGTCATGTACCGTAATAACATAACCAGCTAACATGCCGGTTCCCATAAACCGTCATGTACCGTAATAACATAACCAGGTAACATGCCGGTTCCCATAAACCGTCATGTACCGAAATAACCAACAAGGGTTCATGCTGGTTCCCATAAACCGTCATGAACCATGATACCATAACAAGGGTTCATGCCGGTTCCCATAAACCGTCATGAACCTGGGAATCCATTTAAGGTTCCCTGACCTGAAATCAAAACCGTAAAGTGACTGGGTCTCGTACCCGAACATAGGACACCAACTGGGCACCGTGCCCGGAATCTGAGGTCATATGCTCGAGACAAAACCAAATGGGTCTCATACCCGAGTTTATCATTTTGAAATCCAAATTCAGTTCATTTAAATCAATAAAGAAATACAGACCCGTATAAGCACCGTATAAGGCCGAAACCTCGAAATATGTGCTTATACGTAACCACATACAAATGCACCCATGGCAAAATCAAACAAGTAATAAAACATATAATAAACATTTATGCATGCACCAATTTAGAAAACAAGGTCCACTCACAGACCGTCCGAGCTGCCGCCTCGATTTGCGTGTCATACGGCTCCCCGAGCCGATCACCGTCACCGGGACTCCCAAACCTGTCCAAATCGTAATAGAAGGTTACTAACTACTTAATTAACCTCCTACCAAAGCCCCGTAATTTTCCCGTATTTTTAACTATTTTTAATCCCGAACCTAAACCTTCCGATGCCCCGAAACATCTCGAGACGGTGTCCGATCGACACGAAACCAGTCCCAAAATGTTCGTTACATCGAATAGATGATTTCGTATGTTGGAACCTTCCCCAGATTCCCTGCCACGCGCCCTCACGCGCCGCCCGAAGTGGCTGCGCGTGGGCTTCACGCGCTTGCTACAGTACCTGCTGACGTCATCGCTGACGTCAGCATGACTTCATCTGACAGCTGTCAGGTCTGACATGTCAGACTCTGACAGGTGCCACGTGTCAAGCTCCCATTGGTCCACGTCACTGTGCTGTCAGTGCCACGTGGCAGTCTGACAGGTGCCACGTGTCATCGCGGCACTGGTCCACGTATGTGCCACATGTCAGCCCCTGATTTGGCCACGTCACTGACATGTCAGTGCTGACTGTGCACTGACATGTGACACGTGTCGCACTCCTATTGGCCCATTTCTGACATGTCAGCTGACATTGTCAGATCTGACAATGCTGACGTCATCGCTGACATGATGACGTCAGCATGATGACGTCACCTGTCATCTCTGTCCTCCCGCGGGTCGACCCGAATACCAGTAACCGGGTCGCCGTGACCCGTGGCTTGACCCGGCCGGTTCTCCCTGCTCCGGCCACCATTTTTCCTCCCGTTTGTACCATTCTACTCCTCTCAACCTAACCTACCGTCCCATGACATCAAAATGGAAAGAAAACATCAAAAACCATACCTTCGAGCTTGGCCATGGCGGCCGTACATTCCTCCGCCGTTCACGGCCGTTCCAGGCCATCCCCATCCCCAAAACTAATCCTATTCGACTCCTAGGGCTACCAGCAACCTAACCTAAACCTTAGAATCGAATAACAGCTAACAAAACTCAATTTCAAAATTTGAAATATTTTCTTACCTCACGGTTTCTCCTCCGTTGTGTCCTCCACCGTCCCCGGCCGTGGCTTGCCATCCTCAGCCTCTCACCACCTCCTAACGGTCATTTTATCTCCTAGGGAATGGTGGTATGTGTGTGTGCTGTTTTGGAGAAAATGAAGAAAATGGTGAAGGGGGGTTTCGGGTGTGAAGAACAAAGAAGAATGATGAAGGTGATGCCGTGGAAGAGAAGGGAGAAGGAGATGATCAGATGAGAGAATGAGAGATGAAGGGTGAGGATTAAAAGGTAGGGTTGAAATGGATGGTTAGGATTAATAGTTGTTAGGTTAAATTATAAAATAATTAAAATAATAATATTAAATTATTTAGATCCACATTTTGGGGGATCAAAGCAATGGGATGAGTGACACTTGTCACTCATCCATGGGGCCCACCAAAATATCCACCCAATCAGATTTCGCCGAAACGTCCCCGTCTCGAAGTTCGTGCATAGTGAAATCGAACTTCCGTGACCCATAACTCTCCCGTTCGAAGTCCGATTTCAGTGTGCCGCCTGCCTATGAATTCGTATCGTCCTCATCTACGTAATGGTCTTCGGCCCTCGGCCATCGGACCTCCCGGTCAAAAAGTCAACTTTTGACCCCTTTTATCCAAAATTACCAAAATGCCCCTAAACTTCCGAACGTCATAACTTCTTCTACGAACGTCGGAATTGAACGTGCCACCTGTCTATGAACTCGTGACGTCACGAACTACGTCACGGTCATCGGTCAAAGTCCATTTGACCGCCCGATTAAAAAGTCAACGTTTTGCCACCATCAGGGGCAAAACGGTCATTTCGCACCGTTCGTCCGATTTCGCTCTACTAATCACGGATTAGCCTCACTAATCGTGATTAGTCACCAATCTAATCTAGGAATTTGGGACGGGTCGTTACAGATCCGGTTCGTACCAGGCGAACCGGGTTTGCTGGAGGTTGCTGGTGACACTGTAGCAGGCACATGGCTTTCACGCGCAGCCCCTTTGAGTGGCGCGTGAGGGCACTTAGAGGATAATTTGGGGATGTTGTCAACATGACTTTTAATCTCTTCGATGTAACGAACATTTTGGGACTGGTTTTGTGTCGATCGGACACCATCTCGATATCGTTCGGAACATCCGAAGGTTTAGGATCGAGTTTAAAAATTGTTAAAAATTCGAGAAAATTACAGGAGTTCAATGAGAGGTTAATAAAGTAGTTAGTAACCCTCTAGATTGATTTGGACAGGTTTGGGAGTTCTGGTGATGGTGATTAGCTCGGGGAGGCTTATGGCATGCAAATCGAGGCGGCAGTTTAGGACGGTCTATGAGTGGACCTTGATTTCTAAACTGTGATGCATGCATAAATATTTTATTTGTTTTATGGATATGGTTCTATGATGTTGATTTGGATATTGGTTAATTATATGATTTCACGCATTTCGAGGAGATTTAGGTGCATGCACGTAAATCGAGGTTTACGGTTTTGCACTGATTATCCGTGCTTATAGTTTTGGAAATGATTTCATGAAATGATTTTGGATTTGAAAAGGTAAACTTGGGTTCGAGACCCATTTTTTTTGGAAACCCTCGAACTCGAAGCCTATTTAGTTTATGTACCAAGCTCGAGGCCCAATTAGTTTGCGTATCGGGCTCGAGGCCCCGTTGTTTTACGTATCGGGCACGAGTCACATTTGGTTTACGAAATCGGGCATGAGGCCCATTTAGTTTACGAAATCGGGCAAGAGGCCCATTTAGTTTACGAAATCGGGCACGAGGCCTAGTTGGTTTATGAAATCGGGCTTAGGGCCCAGTTATGGTTTACTATGGTGATTTCGGGTTAGGGACCCATAAATGGATTTCCGGTTCATGACGGTTTATAGGGACCGGGCATGAACCTTTGAAAGGTTTTAAGAATGATTTCAAATGGTTTTTCATATACTGTCATTTATATATGGATTGTCTCCTCTGGGGAGGGTCGTTGGCCTGGGTGGACCCCGGAGTAGTCACGGAGCACTAATTGAGTGGAGTCGCCACCGTTGGGTTCTTTACTCTCAGAAAGGCTATGGATTATAACCCTAGGGAGGGTCATTGATCTACGGACATTGACCTGGGTGGAATCTGGGAGACTTGGGATTTGAGACCCCAGGTACTACGCACGTAGCTTTAGATACCGTGATAGGATTGGTTATATGATTTATGATGAACATGATTTCTTGGATTTGCGAAATTGTGTTTTATGAATGATAAATGGATTTGGGCTGAGATCCTACATATGTTTACTATGTTATGGATTTCTGTAAATGGATTTGGGCAGGGGTCCGTATGACTTGAATTTACGGAATTTGGGGTTGAGACCCTATAAATGGTTGTTTAAACATATGTGGTTTAATAAATGGTTTTCCTATGCATGCATGTTTTTTAGTGAAGAGCATAAAGGTTTTTTTATGAAATGTGTAACGACCCGTCCCGAATTCTGGAATTAGATTAGTGACTAATCAAGGATTATTAATGTTAATCGGCGATTAGTTGAACGAAATCGAACGAACGATGAAAAATGACCATTTTACCCCTGTTCATGGGTAAAATGTTGACTTTTGACCCGGGATGACAGGACCCACCCCGATTATCACCCCGATAACCGAGGTGAACCCTGCTCCCGTCTGACAACCCAATACAAAGGACCGAAACAACCTTACGAAAACCCAAAGTTACATTGCTAGACAAGGGAGAATTCAAAATCTAAGAGTCAACCGTTATACAGAGCATAGTACCAAACAAGCTAAAATAGAAACTACACGCACAACGAAAAATGCCAGAAAACTCCGGTAAACTCTGGGATAACTCTATAGTACGCTATGCCTCCGACGCTGCCTCAACGTCAACCCCCACGCTAGCTCCACGACCTGGAGGGAATTTAAAAACCAGAAAAGTGTGAGTGGACCAAAAAGAATAAAAGTTTCAAAAACAATTTCATAACAAACCAAGGTTTGGCCCTCCGTTTTGAAAAACATGCATGCATAACCCGATATCTGAAAAACATTTATATCACATAGTAATCATCTTGAAAACAGTATCATAAAACAGAAAATACCAAAATCATCATCCGATCAAACCTGCTGGACCTATCCGAGTCTTTAAACTCAATCCGGGCCTCAATATAATCCGAGTCTTTAAACTCCCGAGTCTTTAAACTCAACAGGCCTACGGGGGAAATATCATAATATCTGAGTCTTTAAACTCCCAAGTCTTTAAACTCAATCCGGGTCTTTAAACCCAATCCGGGCCCGTCCCCCGTCAATCATAATCCGGGTCTTTAAACCCAATAACCAGATCCAGCAAATCCGATCCAAAACCTTTTGAAAATCATTTATAAATCCATATCCAAACCCGAATCCAAAATCACTATTCCGAAGCCCTTCCGGCATTCAGAACCGTCATTCCGAACCCAAATCCGGAAATCCTCTTTTCAACTTTAAACCCAATTCTCGTTTCCCGAAATCCGATTCTAAAACCGAAAACCTTAATTATCAAAATCATGTTTCAAAACCCATTCATAATCATAGAAACCAATTAGAGATTGAAACCCCAAAAGCATAGCATCAAAAGCATAAGCAGAATCTTTCTCGTAAAACGTGCCAAATACGTAAATTCCTCGAAAAATGTACCATTATGTAAAACAGATATAGACTAATTAAAAAGCATGAAATCATATGAAAAACCATAAAACAAGTACATAAAAGCAGTTATGCATGCTTGATTAGAAGAAAGAGTCCACTCACAGTTCCCGGGCACGTCACTCGCGTCCCGTACGTTCCTCGGTCGCCTCAGGGATTCCCGATCCTGTCACAAGTCACCCAAACGAGTCACAACACGTCCACCAAGCTTATCCTTTTTTCCCCAATTTTCCCGAACTTAAACGTACTTAAACGAAAATCCTAAACCTTCGAACACTTAAGACCAACCCGAGACGTTGTCTGATTGTCTCGAAACTTTTTCCAACAGATTCGTTACAACGATTAGACCAAAAGCTATGTTGGACACTTCCCCGGAAATCGCCCCACGCGCCTGCACAGGGTTACAGTTCATCTTCTTCTTCGATCACTTGACCGGTCTAAACCGGAGTGACCGGTTCTCCGCCATCCTTCAGCCGTTTTTTTTCCTTTCAAACCCTTAAGCTTCGTCCTCCTCCTAGCAACTAATTCCCCTACTCAAAACACGACATCACGGCCTCTAACCTATCTCCGAAACTCGAACCAGAAACCACCCAAAAACTCTGTTTCCGTTCCCGGCCAACCGTCCTTCCCCCCGTCACGGCTTCGAGTTCTAACTGTTCGTAAGGATTCCTAAACCTAGTAGAACTCATAGGACTGCTCCACTCAGCCCCAAAACTCACGACTTTAGCTTTAAAACTAAATGGCAAAACAGAGTATACAGAAGAAATTCGAGAAATTACCGGCTTCCTACTCTGCACCCTGAGCTCCGCTGGGTCTACTCGACTCCCCTCAGGTTTCTCGACACCACCACGAGTTCAATTCTGACGGTTGTTCGATGGAGGTGCACAGCCGTGCACGGTGTGTAACGACCCGTCCCGAATTCCGGGATTAAATTAGTAACTAATCATGATTAGCGGGGTTAATCGGTGATCAGTTGGGCGAATTCGGACGAACGGTGCAAAATGATCGTTTTGCCCCTAGTCGTGGGTAAAACGATGACTTTTAATTCGGGTGATCAAACGGACTTTGACCGATGACCGTGACGTAGTTTGGGACATCACGAGTTCATAGATAGGTGGCACGTTCGATTCCGACCTTCGTGGTGAAAGTTGTGACGTTCGGAAGTCCAAGGGCATTGTCGTAATTTGGACAAAATAAGGGAAAAAGTTGACTTTTTGAAATACAATGAATTTTCACACGATTCGAAGACCGTTAGGTAGGTCTCGATGCCCTGAGTCCGTAGACAGACGGCACGCGCCAAACGGATATCGGACGACAAAGTTACGGGTCACAGAAGTTGAGGGGTATTATGGTAATTATTAAACTGAGGGCAATTTGGTCTTTTTCACCACGGGTTACTGTAGTAACCGTGAGGGACATTGGCTGCACCACCGCGTGTGGTGGTTCTGAGTATCCCAATTGATTAATCAGTAGTGGACTGTCTCAGTGGTTTGTTTAATTGGATTGAGGATAATGGAGACATAGTTGAATGACCTGGACATATTCAGAGCACAGGCAAGTTTAAAATTGGTTGGGTTTTGTTTGTGCGAAACAATTCTCAGTGAGTCTGAGAGTGTTCCCCATGAGTGTTGGCCGCATTGATCGATTATATGAGTGCTGGAAGGTGAGAGGGTTCATTTCCGAAACAGAGTGAGGGCTGAGAGTTGAGAGAAACTGAGTCAGAGGAAAAAAAAACCAGAAATGGAGGGAAAATTCGAAGGTTGAGTTTTGAGGTGAGTTGAGCTAAACAGTGCATGGGATTAGTCTTCTGAGTCCATTTCAAACACAACCGTGCAAAAATCGAAGGAGGTGGAGCACTGGTTGGTCGGGAACCTGAGTTCCAGTTTCTGGAAAATCGCAGTGTTGAGGACGACTACTTCCAGGTAACAACTTGTTCAATTGGTTATGCTAGAGGGTTCGTTTAGGTCTCCTTAAGCTCCTGTCTAAGTTAATTCGAGAATGGAACCGTGTTGGGTGAGTTCCAAAACTCGACCTGTTCGACTGTTCGAGTCTGGGTTGATCGATTTAGTTCATGTTGAGGTTAATCAATGACACAGACCTTAAATTAAATGAATAAAGAAGATGTTAGGATTGAAAACGGAAGGAATTGATTGAGAATTGAGGGTTAACTGGTCCGGTCAAGTCGCGGGTAATATACCCGTTTAGCAGATGTGCGGGTGAAGGAGACGACACTGTTGCTACAGTGCTGGGCGTGTGGCCTACACGTGCAGCCACGTTGGGCGGCGCGTGACGGCGCGTGTGACGTCATCTCCGGTCACGGTTAACTGAGGTTTTCTTCCTTTTAATGTTTTGAGCATTTTTTATTTAGAGTTCGAGTTGATCGGCTGTCGTCTGGGATAGTTTTGAGGGTTCGGAAATTAGGGCCTTAAGTTAAATTATGTCGAAAAATCCTGGAAAATTATGGGAAATTAGTATGTTATTAATTGAGACCTTAGTAACCCTGAGAAGTGATTTTGGATAGGATTCGAGATTTTTGGAAAAGGGAAGAAATTACGGAAACGCGTGCGGCACGAAATCGAGCACTAAGGACGGTGTGTGAGTGGACGTTGCTTTCAAAATTTAATGCATGCATAAATATTTCCATGATTTCTATGATTATGATTATGACTTGTGTTGATTTCGATTCCCGTATTATACGTATTTTTGATATGCACACGTGATTGCACGTATTTCGAGATTATGATTTCCGTATGTTTTGGATGATGGATTAATGAATGATTTTATGTGATTTGTATGTATTATGTTTTCAAGATGTTCGATTGCGATTGTGAGTATGGTTTACGGTGTTGACACGTTTTTCGAGATTTCTGCGGTTTTGCACGTTTTACAAGATTTTGAGTATATTGTGATTTGATCACTGTTTGATGTTTGAATTCGTAATTTGAAATGACATTTGTGATTTTGAGGATTTTAAAATGGATTTTGAAAAAGGTGATTTCGAGCTTGATGCTCGGGGCATAAGTAATTTTGATGAACGAGGTTTCGATTTTCGGAAGTTTGAAAACGGATTCTTGGTTTGGGTTAGGGATGATGCTTCCGGATGCCGGCTTACAGAATCATTATTGCGAATTTGAATTCGGGAATGGAAGAGGACTTAATAAAGTGATTTGGTATGATTTTGCATGCCCCGTGTTTAATGATGATTTGATTATGTTGGAAAGTATTATTTGGGGAATTGAATGTGGAAATTCGGACCATGAGTCCTGTGTTGACAAAATGTTATTTCGGGATGGATCCCGAGTTGTAGTGATTGAAAAATGTTTTGGGTTTAAAGACCCGTTGAAAACTGTTTTGGGTTTAAAGACCCGGTGCAATTGCTGGAGCACGTTTTGAGTTTAAAGACTCGGTTAATTGATGACGGGGGAGGGCCCTTAATGAGTTTAAAGACTCGGTTATTGTGATACCCCGAGGCCTATTGATTATGTTTTGAGTTTAAAGACTCGTTGAAATCCCGGGAAGGCCTGAATTATGCGCATGGTTTTAGTTTGAAGACTCGGGCGCACTTGATATCCAGCAAACTGATTGATTGTGAATCATGATATTTTATGATGTTCGGATGTGTTGGGCAGTGGCCCGGTTTATATGGTTGATGGATTTGGTTTATGTTGCATACTTGGATTTTGGTTTCGTGGTTTTGGGCTGAGGCCCTGTGTTTGTGATTGCGGGCTAAGACCCGAAGGTTAAGGAAAAGGAAAATGTTTTTGATTTTCATATACGGATTTCTTATGTTGAAAATGTAACGGATTGCGAAATGATTTTTGAATGCATGCATTGGTTTTACGTGGAGGGTAAAAACGTTTTTCTGTAATTGTTTTGCAACTGATTTATTTTTGTCCACTCACACCTTTTGGTTTTTTTTTATTGACCCTACAGGTTGTGGCGCGTTGTTCGAGGCTGATCGTGAGGCGGAGGCAAGAGCAAGCACGTGTGGCTATCCCTGGTCTGGCACGTACTGAGGGTAACTTGGGGATTTCAGTCGTCTTGTCAGACGGGAGCAGGACTAGGCACGGTTAATAATGCCTTTTTCGGGGGCGTTCCTGTCAATTTGGTATCAGAGCGTTGGGTTGTTGATTCTGTTGCCACACCATGCCTCCAAAGCGTAAGCCTCGTGCGCGACCTGGTAGTGAGACGGGTTGACGAGGGTGGATGAGACCTCGTGATATATCGGGTGAGATTGACCCTGGTTTGAGGGTCAGATGTCATGTAGAATACACTGTGAGCTACTGTTTGTTAGACGTAGAAATGCCGTAATGTGATTATTCACGATGGCTTCCTTAAGCGGAATGTGTGAATAGAGTCTAAAATGTGACAAGAGACTTCTTTGGCCTTATCGGTCGTACGAGATACGGTTGAGCAGTGGTAATTGCTCGGGGACTGGATTTTCCGTGATGACATGATTAATTAGTATGAGATTGGACTCAAGAGGAGTCGAGATGGGTATGGGACTCAAAACGGGTCCAGAGATGGGTTAGAAACGTGAGATGAGTCATGATAAGGTGTCAAGACTCGAGAAGAGCCGGAAGGGCTGATTGAGGAACGTTTTGCACTTAGGATGCCAAGGATCGGTTTATGGTCAGGTATTGAATGAGTTAGGAAATTGTGGCTTGGTTTGGTGGAACGGTGGTCATGTGGAGATAGCTGATTATCAGGGGTACTTGGTGTTGTGATAGTAGTTGAGAATCAGGGAGCATTCAGGGAACGTCCATCATCCGGATGTGGATTGTCAGAACAGTGGGACCCATGGTTGTCGGATACGAGTGATGATGCGGGATCGTCTCTCGGTATGAGCGGAGATCCAGGGCTACCCACTTTGCACACTGTGTGCTAGTGTGGATGATTGTACGTTGGTGCTGGTACTAGCGGTGGTGCTAGCGTCAGTGACGGAGATTGTGCTGAGCCACGAGTTGGGATGTGACTCTGTCTTGATGAACATACGTTGGTATTTGAGATACAGTAGTGTTTGAGTCATGGACTGGATGGAATCCAGCGAAGATGGTGATGTGTTGGGATGAGTCCCAACAATGATGAGCGTGGATTTGGTGGTGGACCCATGCGTGTTTTGGGGTCATCAGGTGGAGTTGCGTTTTTCAAGGTTGGGGTAAACGGGATTACCATTTTCTGCGTGGTGGCAGACGATGTTGGATATTTGGTACGGTGGGTGCAGTGGGTTGTGTTTGCACTCACATAGGATGGATGTTGATGACATCGTATTGGATCATCCTTGGTCTCTCCTAGGTGGGGGTGACAAGGATCGATGTGAGGTAAATGGAAGGGATCCACAAAGTGGATGTGTTACGTTGTTGAGTGGATGATTGGATGTAAAAATAGTTGAGGGGTGTTGTGTGGTTGACAAGAATTCTAGAGGGTGTAAGACCCTACGATCAGGTTCCAGGTGGGTTGCTAGTTGTGAGCATGGGTGGATCCTAGGTGGATCGGGATTATGATGTTGTGGGCCTTGGACTTGGCGGCAACCTAGGATCGTGGTGTTACCAGTCGGGTGACGTGGTAACGAATTTGAATTTGTGATCGCCTTGATCAGGCTAGGTGAAGAGCTTATCGCTCTGTCATAAATGTGTAGATATGGGAATAGTTGGACCAAACTTCCTTTCGAAGTTAATCCGTACTCGAGTGAGTGGGAATGTTTATGATTTGACTCAAGGTTCGACCTGTGGATGAGTGGATATCCAACAGGGTCTATTTGGTCAGTCTTAGATATGGGTGACGGGGTTGGCTTCCTTTCGAAGTCAATCAATTGTGAGGTGGTAACCGTTGGCCGAATATCAGATAGATTCGGGGTTGGTGCGCCTCGGTAATTGTGAGCGAGATTAGATGCCCTTTTGGCATGACGGTACACGCCTCGGTGAGCGTGCTTGGATTGGTACATCTTGGATGACGTATTTGGAGGTAGGTGATATGTTACTAGTCGGGTGACCATGGGGTCCAGAATGGATGAGGAGTTGGAGTGTGTGATTGTTTAGTTTGAGATTGGATTTGTTGGGGGATGGATACACGTACCCTGTGCGGTGTACGGGAATCGGTACATAGGAGGTACTAGGGGTGTGTGGTTGAACGTGTTGGTGATCGGCTTAGTTCCGACACCATTGGGTTTGGTTGTGAGCGCGAACTGTGCATTGAGCACTACGCTCGGGGCAGGGAAATTTTGTTGGTATCAGTGATCTTTGAGCAGGTACTCTTAGCAATGGAGGACTAGTGAAACCCTAGTGTAGAGATGTGTGATCACTTCTTGGCTAGTATTCAATGTGCTTCAGTTACACCGCCTGATTGCGTAAGATATCGGTATACGTATACTCGGGATGAGTAAGTTGGTGGTGAGTGTAACCACTAGTGGCCTTGCGTGATGTTACCACTCCGTGACATTTCCAGTGTCATGTTTTGCTGAGGGAGTTGAAAGTTATGGACATTGAACTTGTATGTCGCAGGATTGGGTTGCCCTGCGGGATGAGATCATGTTGTTGATCTTACGCTATATTGAGTGAGTGGTGGTACGAGGTGAGGACACCGATTGGCTGATGAATGGAGCTTTACCAGGGTGGTAAAGCTTGGTGGTGACGGTTTGGCTGGTAGCGTCAGCATGGACTGACAAGTGAGATTTGGTGACTCCCAGTAGAAGCAGACATCAGGTGATCAATTTCACTCGAGGTGGTCGGGTGTGGTTGGTACGACGTGAGACGGTGATGAGACCTCTGAGTGCAGATGAGTTCAGTTGGTGTACGAGGGTATACAAGTGTGAGATCGAAATGTTTTCCCACGTGGTGGATGTGGAATGAGGATAATTGGAAATTTCGAGAACTGAACTAATTTTTGGATGGAGGAACGGTTGAGATTAGATCGGTTGGAATTTCGGGGGTGAAATTCTTTAAGGGGGAAGGTTGTAACGACCCATCCCGAATTCCAGGATTAAATTAGTAACTAATCATGATTAGCGGGGTTAATCGGTGATTAGTTGGGCGAATTCGGACGAACGGTGCAAAATGACCGTTTTGCCTCTGGTCGTGGGTAGAACGTTGACTTTTAATTCGGGCGGTCAAATGAACTTTGAACGATGACCGTGACGTACTTTGGGACATCACGAGTTCATAGACAGGTGGCACGTTCGATTCCAACATTTGTGGTGAAAGTTGTGACGTTCGGAAGTCCAAGGGCATTGTCGTAATTTGGACAAAATAAGGGAAAAAGTTGACTTTTTGAAATACAATGGATTTTCACACGATTCAAAGACCGTTAGGTAGGTCTCGATACCCTGAGTCTGTAGAAAGGCGGCACGCGCCGAACGGACATCGGACGACCAAGTTACGGGTCACAAAAGTTGAGGGTTATTATGGTAATTATTGAACTGAGGGCAATTTGGTCTTTTTCACCACGGGTTACTGTAGCAACCATGAGGGACATTGGTTGCACCACCGCGTGTGGTGGTTCTGAGTATCCCAATTGATTAATCAGTAGTGGACTGTCTTAGTGGTTTATTTAATTGGATTGAGGATAATAGAGACATAGTTGAATGACCTGGACAGATTCAGAGCATGGGCAAGTTTAAAATTGGTTGGGTTTTGTTTGCGGGAAACAATTCTCAGTGAGTCTGAGAGTGTTCCCCACGAGTGTTGGCCGCATTGATCGATTATCTGAGTGCTGGAAGGTGAGAGGGTTCATTTTCGAAACTGAGTGAGGGCTGAGAGTTGAGAGAAACTGAGTCGGAGGAAAAAAAAAACCAGAAATGGAAGGAAAATTCGAAGGTTGAGTTTTGAGGTGAGTTGAGCTAAACAGTGAGTGGGATTAGTCTTCTGAGTCCATTTCAAACACAACCGTGCAAAAATCGAAGGACGTGGAGCACTGGTTGGTCGGGAACCTGAGTTCCAGTTTCTGGAAAATCGCAGTGTTGAGGACGACTACTTCCAGGTAACGGCTTGTTCAATTGGTTGTGCTATAGGGTTCGTTTGGGTCTCCTTAAGCTCATGTCTAAGTTAATTCGAGAATGAAACCGTGTTGGGTGAGTTCCAGAACTCGACCTGTTCGACTGTTCGAGTCTGGGTTGATCAATTTAGTTCATGTCGAGGTTAATCAATGACACATACCTTAAATTAAATGAATAAAGAAGATGTTAGGATTGAAAACGGAAGGAATTGACTGAGAATTTAGGGTTAACTGGCCGGGTCAATTCGCGGGTAACAGACCCGTTTAGCAGATGTGCGGGTGAAGGAGACGACACTGTTGCTACAGTGCAGGGCGCGTGGCCTTCACGCGCAGCCACGTTGGGCGGCGCGTGACGGTTCGTGTGACGTCATATCCGGTCACGGTTAACTGAGGTTTTCTTCATTTTAATGCTTTGAACATTTTTGATTTAGAGTTCGAGTTGATCGGGTGTCGTCCGGGATAGTTTTGAGGGTTCGGAAATTAGGGCCTTAAGTTAAATTATGTCGAAAAATCCTGGAAAATTATGGGAAATTAGTATGTTATTAATTGAGACCTTAGTAACCCTGAGAAGTGATTTTGGACCGGATTCGAGATTTCTGGAAAAAAGTGGAAATTACAGAAATGCGTGAGGCGTGAAACCGAGCACTAAGGACGGTGTGTGAGTGGACGTTGCTTTCAAAATTTAATGCATGCATAAATATTTTCATGATTTCTATGATTATGATTATGACTTGTGTTGATTTCGATTCCCGTATTATACGTATTTTTGATATGCACACGTGATTGCACGTATTTCGAGATTATGGTTTCCGTATGTTTTGGATGATGGATTAATGAATGATTTTATGTGATTTGTACGTATTATGTTTTCAAGATGTTCGATTGCGATTGTGAGTATGGTTTACGGTGTTGACACGTTTTTCGAGATTTCTGCGGTTTTGCACGTTTTACGAGATTTTGAGTATATTGTGATTTGATCACTGTTTGATGTTTGAATTTGGAATTTGAAATGAGATTTGTGATTTTGAGGATTTTAAAATGGATTTTGAAAAAGGTGATTTCGAGCTTGATGCTCGGGGCATAAAAGTAATTTTGATGAACGAGGTTTCGGTTTTCGGAAGTTTGAAAATGGATTCTTGGTTTGGGTTCGGGATGATGCTTCCGGATGCCGGCTTACGGAATCATTATTGCGAAATCAAATTCGGGAATGGAAGAGGATTTAATAAAGTGATTTGGTATGATTTTGCATGCCCCGTGTTTAATGATGATTTGATTATGTTGGAAAGTTTGATTTGGAGAATTGAATGTGGAAATTCGGACCATGAGTCCTGTGTTGACAAAATGTGATTTCGGGATGGATCCCGAGTTGTAGTAATTGAAAAATGTTTTGGGTTTAAAGACCCGTTGAAAACTGTTTTGGATTTAAAGACCCGGTACTATTGTTGGAGCACGTTTTGAGTTTAAAGACTCGGTTAATTGTTGATGGGGGAGGGCCCTTAATGAGTTTAAAGACTCGTGAGTTTAAAGACTCGGTTATTGTGATACCCCCGAGGCCTATTGATTATGTTTTGAGTTTAAAGACTCGTTGAAATCCCGGGAAGGCCTGAATTATGCGCATAGTTTTGAGTTTGAAGACTCGGGTGCACTTGATATCCAACAAACTGATTGATTGTGATTCATGATATTCTATGATGTTCGGATATGTAGGGCAGTGGCCCGGTTTATATGGTTGATGGATTTGGTTTATGTTGTATACTTGGATTTTGGTTTCGTAGTTTTGGGCTGAGGCCCTGTGTTTGTGATTGCGGGCTAAGACCTGAAGGTTAAGGAAAAGGAAAATGTTTTTGATTTTCATATACGGATTTCTTATGTTGAAAACGTAACCGATTGCGAAATGATTTTTGTATGCATGCATTGGTTTTACGTGGAGGGTAAAAACGTTTTTCTCTAATTGTTTTGCAACTGATTTATTTTTGTCCACTCACACCTTTTGGTTTTTTTTATTGACCCTCCAGGTTGTGGCGCGTTGTTCGAGGCTGATCGTGAGGCGGAGGCATAAGTAAGTACGTGTGGCTATCCCTGGTCTGGCACGTACTGAGGGTAACTTGGGGATTTCAGTTGTCTTGTCAGACGGGACCAGGACCGGGCACAGTTAACAATGCCCTTTTCGGGGGCGGTCCTGTCACGGTGGTTCTCGGTTCTGTTTCCTCTTGTTTTTTTCCTCCTTTCACACACACCCTACACACTTCAAATCAGCCCAATCACTCACCAGCCTCTCAACCTCTCTCTACTCTCACTTACTGAATCACCAAACTCAAACACTCACCCAGAAACCGATCAATTCCTCCTCTCAAACTCAGTCTCTGTTTCTCTCCAGCACGATTAACCCAAACAGATTTAATTGCACCGTGCAAAGGACCAGAACCCACTTGACACAGCCCACGTGTCCAAATCCTGTGGTCCCAAACTCAAAAATATCCAATAAGCCCTGTACACTTGTCCCAATCTGATTTGCACAATTCCCAATGTGCAAAAAGACCAAAATGCCCTTGTAAGTCCAATTTACGATTTTACCCTTCGCCGTTTTAGACCCGTATCTCACTCGTCCTACGTCCGATGAAGGCATGCCGTCTGTCGATGTACTCAGGACGACGAGATCTACCTAATGGTCCTCGGTCTACGTGTAAAAGCCGTACCGTGCAAAAAGTCAACTTTTTCCCTCTAATTAACCAAATTTCGAAAGTGCCCTCAACCTTCCGAACATCATAACTTCCTCCTCGGATGTCGGAATGGGGCGTGCCACCTGTCACCGAACTCGTGACGTCCCGAACTATGTCACCGTCATCGATCAATGTCCAATTGACCGCCCGAACTAAAAATCAACATTTTACCCATTCTAAGGGCAAAATCGTCATTCTGCACCAAAGTCCAAAAGTAACCAACTAACCACCGATTAACTTAGCTAATCCGTTACTAATCACTTTGCTAATCCCGACTTCCGGGACGAGTCGTTACAATCTACCCTGCTTAAAAGAATTTTTTCCCGAAATTCCACATCTCGTACCCCACACCTGGGTCTCCTACCCGGTGGTCAACTCTTACCCAAACAACAACTGCTCCTGATAGTTCCCAACCTGTCATCTCCACCTTGGGTACGCCACAACACTCCTGTTACTAGTTTCGACACTTCTGACACTCTCTCAATATATATATATATATATATATATATATATATAAATTCTCCACCCACCATTCATCCTAGCCCTTCATCTTCACCCTTCCCCTTCATCCTGATCGTCCATCCCATTTCCCTCTCACCTGATCACTAGCAGCCATCCCTCTCTGTTTGCTTCACGAACCCGAAACCCCTCAAATCTCCATTTTCATTTTGAGCAAACACACACACACACACACACACACACACACACACACACACACACACACACACACACACACACACACACACACACACACACACACACACACACACACACACACACACACACACACAAAAACACACACCACCATCACCATACTACGCCATACGTTCATGTGAGGAATCTTGAGAGACTGGGAATGACGGTGACGGCGGGGAAAACCCGAGAATCGTGAGGTAAACATTTTGAATTTTGGACTTGAGCTTTAAGGGATTTTAGCTATTTCCATTGATTGGGTTGGCTTTCTGGAAGCTTAAGGGGAAGTTCTGGATTGGAAACGACGGTCGAGGACAGTGCAGACGTCCAGGATGGCGACGGGTGTTTGAGCCGTGAAGATCAAATCTGGAAGGTGCGTTTCTTAATCATTTTCTTGATTTTAAATGGTAGAAAGATAGGAAATGAGATTAGGAAGAGATTAGGATGAAAATGGGATGAAATGGAATGAAAAAGAGTAAGATTGGATAGTGAACTGGTCGCACCGATCCAAATCGGTCCGGGCCTGTTCGAACCAGCGAACCCAGTGGGCGAGAGGTAGACGATGAACAGTGTTTGGCGCATGGGCTTCATGCGCAGCCGCTTGCGTCGGCGCGTGGGGTCGCGTGGGATGCTTTTGGGTCATGATGTCAACATGTGAAATACTCTATTCGATGTAACTAACATTTGGGACTGATTTCGTGTCGATCGGACACCGTCTCTATAATGTTCGGGAAATCAGAAGGTTTAGAATTGAGTTTAAAATTACTTAAAAATTTGTGAAAATTACGGGCTTCAATGCGAGGTTAATAAGGTATTTAGTAACCCTCTAAATTGATTTGGACAGGTTTGGATGTTTCGGTGACGACGATTAGCCTGGTGAGGCTTACAGCACGTAAACCGAGGCGGCAGCTTAGGACGGTCTGTGAGTGGACCTTGATTTCTAAACTGTGATGCATGCATAATTGTTTTATATGGTATATATATATATATATATGATTCTATGATGATGATTTGGATGATTTTGATTCACATGGTTTCATGCATTTCGAGGCAATTTTCGTACTTGCACGTAAATTGAGGTTTACGGTTTTTTCACTGATTTTTCGTGCTTATAGTTTTGGAAATGATTTCATAAAATGGTTTTGGATTTGAAAAGGTAAACTCGGGTTCGAGACCCATTTGTTTTGGAAACCCTCGGACTCGAAGTCCATTTAGTTACGTTTTCGGGCCAGAGGCCCAATTGGTTCTTAAATCGATTTCATATTTGAAAATATGGAATCGGGCACGAGACCCCTTTGATTTACAAACTCTCAGACTTGAAGACCATTTGGTTTACCGAGGAATCCGGCCGAAGGCCCAGTTGATTTACGTATCGGGCTCGAGGCCCAGTTGTTTTACGAATCGGGCTCGGAGCCCAGTTGACTTACGCATTAGGCACTAGGCCCAGTTTGTATGTGGATTCGGGCTAAGGGCCCAGTTATGGTTCACAGTTTTGTTTTCGGGTCGGGGATCCATAAATGGATTTATGGTTCATGACGGTTTATGGGGACCAACATGAACCCTTGAAAGGTTTTTATGGCTCATGACGGTTTATGGGGACCGGGCATGAACCCTTGAAAGGTTTTGAGAATGTTTTCAAAAGGTTTTTTGTATACCATCCTTTATATATGGATTGTCTCCTCCGGGGAGGGTCGTTAGCCTGGGTGGACCCCAGAGTAGTCACGGAGCACTAACTGAGTGGAGTCGCCACCGTTGGGTTCCTTACTCTCAGAAAGGCTATGGATTATAACCCCCAGGGAGGGTCATTGATCTACGAACATTGACCTGGGTGGACCATGGGGAGACTTGGGCTTTGAGACCCCGGGTAGCACGCGCGTAGATATATATACTGTCAGGGCCCACCCCTAATCCCCCAGGATTAGGGACTAAACCCTGCTCCCGTCTGACAACCCAAAAACGAAAGACCGTAACAACCTCACGAAAACTACAAAATACATTGTCAAACGCAGGAGAATTTAAAACACACCAAGTCAACCATTATACAGAGCATAGTACCAACTAAGGAAAACATGCCGATAAACAGAATATACGCACAACAGAAAACTTAAATCACTTCGGGGTCACTCTCGAGTATTCTATGCCTCCGACGCTGCCTCAACGTCAACCCTCGCGCTAGCTCCACGACCTGGAGGGAAATTAAAAACCAGAAAGTGTGAGTGGACCAAAAGAATAAAAGTTTCAAAAACCATTTTATAACAAAATCGGGTTTGGCCCTCCGTTTTGAAAACATGCATGCACAACCCATTTTGTTAAACACAGCTATAAACCACATAGTAATCATCATAAAAACATTTATAATTAACAACATAGGCATTATGAAAACAGTACGATAAAACATAAATCCAAGTCATCATTATCCGATCAAACCTACTGGACCTATCCGAGTCTTTAAACTCCCGAGTCTTTAAACTCAATCCAGGCCTCAATAATATCCGAGTCTTTAAACTCCCGAGTCTTTAAACTCAACAGGCCTACGGGGGAAATATCAATATATCCGAGTCTTTAAACTCCCGAGTCTTTAAACTCAATCCGGGTCTTTAAACCCAATCCGGGCCCGTCCCCCGTCCATCACAATATCCGGGTCTTTAAACCCAATAACCAGATCCAGCAAATCTAATCCAAAACCATTTGAAAACCATTTCTAAATACACATCCAAACCCGGTTCCGAAATCACTGGTCTGACGCCATTCCGGCATCGAGAACCGTCATTCCGAACCCAAATCCGGACTTCCACTTTACAACTATCTCGAAATCCGATTCTAAAACCGAAACCTTGTTTGTCGAAATCATGTTCCAAAATCCCTTTATTACCATTGAAAACCATTTATCGTTTAAAATTCCAAACCATAGTATCATAATCAGAAAATCAAACATTTCTCGTAAAACGTGCCAAAAATTGTAATTTCTCGGAAAACGTGCAATTAAGTAAAACAGTTATAACATATTCACAGAACCATGAAATCACATATAAAACCATAAAACAAGTAATTAAAAGCAGTTATGCATGCTCAGTTATAGAGAAGGGGTCCACTCACAGATACCGGGCACGTCACTCGCGTTCCGAACGTCCTGCACGTTCCTCGACTCCTCGGGAATTCCCGATCCTGTCAACAGTCACCAAACTACGTCACTAACACATTAACGAAGGTTCTCCTAATTTTTCCCGAACTTCGAACATACGTAAAACAAAACCCTAGAACTTCGATCCCGCAGAACCAACTCAATTTGACGTCCGATTAACCCGAAACCTATCCCAAAAGACTCGTTACAACTTCTAGACCAAAAACCTTGTTGGAGGTTTCCCCAGAAACCACCGCACGGGCCCTCACGCGTCGCCCAAAGTGGCTGCGCGTGGGCCTCACGCGCCTGCACAGTCACTGTTCATCTTTAAACCTCGAACTCGTGCACTGTTCCAGACCGGCGTGGCCGGTTCTCCGCCGTCCGTCCACCATTTTCCTCCCTCTTTTGACCATTCTCTTCGTCCTCTACCTAATAATTCATTCCCCTCATTCAAACACAACAACACGACCCCTAAGCTGTCTCCCCAAGCTCGAAACCAAACCCGTTCAACTCCCCTGTTTGCACTCCCGGCCACCCGTGTCACCCCCCAGCCTCAAATTGTTTCCTTAAGCTCAAAGAAAACTCAATAGACTCCTTAAAACCCCTAAAACAGTTCGACTCAACCTCAAAACCCACGACTTTAAGTTTTAACCCAAACTGAAAAACAGAGAACACAGTAAACTCACCGTCGTTCTAGCCTCCGCCGTGCCATCCCCCGTCACAGCTGCACAACCAGCAGCTACCTAGGACCCTAATGAACTCACCAGACCTCACCAAACACCTCGACTCATCCCCTACCGTCACGACTATCG
This sequence comes from Prinsepia uniflora, assembly GCA_032719365.1. NCBI lineage: Eukaryota > Viridiplantae > Streptophyta > Magnoliopsida > Rosales > Rosaceae > Prinsepia > Prinsepia uniflora. The sequence goes on along the minus strand of CM064861.1, from coordinate 19,012,427 downwards.
ATTTGAACTTCACGGCAAAACAGAGCAAAGATACGGGGGGAAGAAATTACCTGCCTATCGATCGCCGCCGTGAGCTCAGCCGTGCTTATGTGACTCTTCTCGTCCTCCTCCGTCGTCTGGACACCACCACAAGCCTCGATCGATCGATTTCACAACACCACCACCAAACACCCTCTTTGTTTCCCTGAGAATTCACCCCTCACCTCACACCAGTTTTCCTCACAAATCTCTCACTCCAACTCACTCATCTGGCCTCACTTAATCTCTACTTTCACTCACCAGAACACAGAACCTCACACCGCCCTTCACCTGATCGATTCCCCTCTCAAACCTCACTCTGTTTCTCTCTTCTTATCGAGAGAGGTTGTGATTGAGGCGATGAGGAGAGTGCTTGATTCCGCATTGGTATTAGGTATTTTGAAGTCATTAGGGTGACTTCTCAGGTTCTTCCATGGAAGATGATGGTTGTATCGCCAGTACATTGATCGTGTATTGGTTGGTGGACCCGTGGTTTGTTTTGGATCATCAGGAAGAGTTAAGTATTTTGAAGTTAGATGAACGAGATTTCTCATTTTCTGCTTGGTGGCAGACGATGTTGGTTTACATGGTGTGGTGAGTGCAGCGAATTTTGTTTGCATTCACGTAGGATGGATTTTGTTGTCATCGTCTTGGAGCATCCTTGATTTTTCCTGGGTGGGTACTGACAAAATGTGTTTTACTAAACTTATTACTTTTCGTCCACTCACAGTCTTTCTGTTTTCAATGCCCTTCAGGTTGATTACTGGTGCGGACTGTAGCAGAGACCGATACATCACACTCCTCAACCGGATCCTGACGTACTCTGGAAGCTAGTTGGGATAAAAGGTTCAAATTTTCCTTGGTCTGACACTTCGTATCAGACGGGATCAAGAGCGTCCCTCGTTAATCCCTGGGGGATTGGGACTGGTCCTTACATCAAGTATCTTGGGGTGCCTATTTTTACCTCTAAACTGAGTTTCAATATTTGTGCGCCTCTCTTGGAGAAAATCCAGAATCGAATTATGGCTTGGGAACATAGGTCATTGTCATTCGCAAGAAGATTGTTGCTTATTCAATTAGTCTTATGTAGTGTTATGGTTTTATGGGGCTCTCATTTATTCCTTCCTAAGAAGATTACTAGCGATATTGAGCGTATTCTTCTGTGCTTCCTTTGGTCGGGCCGATGTTATGGGTTTTTTCATGCTAAGGTTGGTTGGGAAGATGTGTGTAAGCCTAAGAGTGAAGAGGGTTTTGGTATCAGGAATTTGCATCTTTGGAATGTTTCTAAGTTGGCTAGGCATATTTGGTTCATTTTGGAGCCGGGGTCTGACAACATGTGGGTGAATAGGGTAAAGACTTATTTTATTCGAGGTAGAAGCTTTTGGACTCTTAGAGCTCCTTCGGTTTGTTCGTGAAATTGGAGAAAGTTGTTGAAATTGCAGGAGTTGATTAGGCCTTTTATTATCCCTGTTCGAGAGGATGGTTATCGTTGGTGTAACGACCCGTCCCAAATTTCCATGATTAGATTAGTGACTAATCACGATTGATGAGGTTAATCGGTGATTAGTAGAGCGAAGTCGGACGAACGGTGCGAAATGACCGTTTTGCCCATGATCGTGGCAAAACGTTGACTTTTCAATCGGGTGGTCAAATGGACTTTGACCGATGACCGTGACGTAGTTCGTGACGTCACGAGTTCATAGACAGGTGGCACGTTCAATTCTGACGTTCGTGGAGGAAGTTATGACGTTCGGAAGTTTAGGGGCATTTTAGTAATTTTGGTTAAATGGGGGTCAAATGTTGACTTTTTGACCGGGAGGTCCGATGGCCGAGGGCCGAAGACCGTTACGTAGATAAGGACGATACGAATCCATAAGCAGGCGGCACACTGAAATCGGACTTCGAACGGGAGAGTTATGGGTCACGGAAGTTCGATTTCACTATGTACGAACTTCGAGACGGGGACGATTCGGCGAAATCTGAGTTGGGTAGATATTTTGGTGGGTCCCATGGATGAGTGACAAGTGTCACTCATCCTATTGGCTAAATCCCCCAATTGGTGGATCTATATAATAAAATATTATTATTTTAATTATTTTATAATTAAACCTAACAACCTTAAATCCTAGCCATCCATTTCAATCTCACCTTTTAATCCTCACCCTTCATCTCTCATTGTCTCATCTGATCTCATCTCCTTCAATCTTCTTGTCAGGACCCGTCGCAAATATGGCCTCGATACCCGGGACGAACCCTACTCCCGTCTGACAATCACACTTACAGTATTAAACAAAACAAAATCCGTCAAACAACTATAAGCATAACTATCAGACGAAGGAGTAAAATATACACAACAGTTAGTCAGAGCATAGTTCTACATAATGGGCACAAACGTCCTACAATGCTAGTCTCGCAACGGAAGGACGTCGGAAGCTCTATGCCTCGATATCTGCCCCAACGTTCACCCCAGCGCTATCACCACGACCTGGAGGGAAAATTTAAAACCAAAAGTGTGAGTGGACTAGAATAACCAAAAGTTGTAAAATCAGTTTATCACTAATTCTAGGTTAAGGAAAAATAATAATCAGTGTTCCCTCCGTTTTTCAACACAGGCATGCCCAACGGAGTACTAGAAAATCATAATATGAAACATCATAAGAAACAGAAACACTATAAAATCTCATAAGAAACAGATACACTATAAAATACCATAAGAAACAGAAACACTATAAAACGGTTATAGAAATCATAGTGTCAGTATCAAATCATCATTTCCGATCAAACCTGCTGGACCTATCCGAGTCTTTAAACTCAATCAGGCCTTAAATGAAATCCGATTCTTTAAACTCCCGAGTCTTTAAACTCAATAGGCCTATGGGGGTAAGATCAACATATCCGAGTCTTTAAACTCCCGAGTCTTTAAACTCAATCCGGGCCCGTCCCCCATCAATATCAATCCGGGTCTTTAAACCCAATATCCAGATCCAGCAAATCCAATCCATATCCAGTGTAAAACCAATTCGAAATCGATCGCCAAACTCGAATTCGAAATCCCCGGTTCGAAGCTCTTCCGGCGTTCCGAGCCGACATTCCGAACCCAAATCCGGAAATCCATTGCTATACCCAGAAATCACACATAATCTCAAATCATATTTCATATCTCATTTATCATTATCAGAACACATTTATAGGTTGCAATTGTAATTATGGTATCAAAATCCGAAAATCAGCTTTTTCTCGAAAACCGTGCAAAATCTCGGAAATGTCTCGAAAAACGTGCAAACTCATCAATCACATATAATCATCATTCAAAAGCATAAAAACAGATTTAAGATCATAAAACATGAATAAAACAGTTAGGCATGCTTGAAAGAAAGAAAGAGTCCACTCACAAATCCAGAACGAGTCACTCGCGCTCCGTGCGCTCCTCAACTGTCTCGGGTACCTCCCGTCCTGTCAAAATGCACCAAATAGGGTCACAAATACATCAAGGATCCTAATCCTAATTTCCCCAATTTTTCGGGAATTAAATAAGATTTTAATCCTAAACCCTCAACCGTCTAGATTCCCGAACAACTCCGTAACACCGTGCACGATTCCAGTCCCAAAACACGATCAACACCTCACCCTCGTCTCTCTGTCACTCTCACCAATCACCCTTCACTCACCCTTGTAACCAAATCGATCCAAATCTCTCCCGTTTCTCCCCTCTGTTTCTCTGTGTTCTTCGAACAAGCACGGTTCAAAATGGAACAACGTGTGGCCGTGCACACGTTAGTAGCCCCTGGAACCATCCAGTCCCTTGCACGTGTCCATCAGCCATAGGTTAGCCCAAAATGTCCCTGCCACTTGCCCCTATCTGATTGGGCTGAGGGAAAATGACCAAAATACCCCTTATTCAAATAATTACCGTTTTGCCCTCGAACGTTCTAGACCCGTATCTTTTCCGTCCGACGTCCGATGACAGCGTGCCGCCTGTCGTTGAACTCAGGACGTCGAGACCTATCTAACGGTCCTCGGTCTACGTGAAAATCCCAAGTCCTCCAAAAAGTTAACATTTTCCTCGTTTACTCAAAATTACGGTAACGCCCCCAATCTTCCGAAGTCATAACTTTTCCTCCGGTTATCCGAATCGAACCTGCCACCTGTCTACGGACTCGTGACGTCCGAAACTACGTTACGGTCACGGGTTAACACTCATCCAATCGGTACTTCAAAAAGTCAACTGTTCGTCTACTATTCACAAGGGCAAAATCGTCCTTTATACACAAAACTTTCTAAAATTACAGTTTTACCCTTCCCGAAGGTACGGGTTGTTACACTTCTTCCCACCCGAAACCCCATAACCCATATTCCTCCATTTTTCTTCAAAACACAAACACACATATTCCCCACCTCCATCACTCATCTTGTGATGGTGATGCAATAAATGTGACCGTGAGGAAGTGGTGAGAGGCTGAGGACAGCGGCTGAGGACGGTGGCCCACGGTGGAGGCCACGGCGGAGGGAAACCCGTGAGGTAAGAAAACTTCAAAAATTCGAAATTGGGTTTTAATGGGTTTTACTCGATTCCATTAATTGGGTAAGGTTTCTAGGAATCCCAGGAGATGATTGGGATTGGTTTCGAGGCGTTGGACGACCTGGAACAGCCGCGAACGGCGGGAGAAGTCACGGCCGCCATGGCCGAATTGAAGGTACGGGTTTTCGATGTTTTTCTTCCATTTAAAGGTCATAGGACTGTAGGTTAGGATTAGAGGATGAAAATGGGACAAACGGGAAGCATTTTGGTGGTCGGACGGTGGAGAACCGACCGGGTCAACCCGCGGGTCTGAACGACCCGGTTGCAGGGTTTGGGTCGACCCGTCGAGTGGTTGAAGGTGGTGACGTGGCATGATGACGTGGCACCTGTCAGGTGACGTGGACCACTCATCAGCCGACACGTGTCACATGTCAGTGCACAGTCATCACTGACATGTCAGTGACGTGGCCCAATCAAGGGCTGACACGTGGCACTGACGTGGACCAGTGCCGTGATGACACGTGGCACATGTCAGACTGCCACGTGGCACTGACAGCACAGTGACGTGGACCAATGGGAGCTTGACACGTGGCACCTGTCAGAGTCTGACATGTCAGACCTGACAGCTGTCAGATGACGTCATGCTGACGTCAGCGATGACGTCAGCAGGTACTGTAGCTGGCGCGTGAAGCCCACGCGCAGCCACTTCAGGAGGCGCGTGAGGGCGCGTGGCAGGGAATCTGGGGAAGGTTCCAACATACGAAATCTTCTATTCGATGTAACCAACATTTTGGGACTGGTTTCGTGTCGATCGGACACCGTCTCGATATGTTTCGGGGCATCGGAAGGTTTAGGTTCGGGATTAAAAATAGTTAGAAAATCGAGAAAATTACGGGGCTTTAGTGGGAGGTTAATTAAGTAGTTAGTAACCTTCTATTACAGTTTGGACAGGTTTGGGAGTCCCGGTGACGGTGATCGGCTCGGGGAGCCGTATGGCACGCAAATCGAGGCGGCAGCTCGGACGGTCTGTGAGTGGACCTTGTTTTCTAAATTGGTGCATGCATAAATGTTTATTATATGTTTTATTACTTGTTTGATGATGCCATGGGTGCATTTGTATTTGATTACGTATAAGCACGTATTTCGAGGTTTAAGCCTTATACGGTGCTTATACGGGTATGTATCTCTGTATTGATTTAAATGAACTGGATTTGAATTTCAAAAGGATAAACTCGGGTATGAGACCCATTTGGTTTTGTCTCGGGCATATGACCTCAGATATCGGGCACGGTGCCAAACTGATGTCCTATGTTCGGGTACGAGACCCAAGCTACTTTACAGTTTTGATTTCAGGTCAGGGAACCTTAAATGGATTTCCCAGTTCATGAAGGTTTATGGGAACCGGCATGAACTCTTAATATGGTATCATGGTTCATGACGGTTTATGGGAACCAGCATGAACCCTTGTTGGTCATTATGGTACATGACGGTTTATGGGAACCGGCATGTTACCCTGGTTATGTTGTTATGGATCATGACGGTTCAGGGGAACCGGGCATGAATGTTTATGTTATGTATATATATGTTCATCTACCTTCCTTTACTTCTATTATCTCCTCCGGGGAGGGTCGTTGGCTTGGGTGGACCCCAGAGTAGTCACGGAGCACCGACTGAGTGGAGTCACCCCCCAGTTGGGTTCCTTACTCTCAGGAAGGCTATGGTTACTATTACCTCGAGTAGGATCAGTGGTCTGTGGACATTGACCTTGACTTTGAGAAGACTCGGATTGAGACCCGGGTAGCACGCGCGTAGCTTTGGATACCGTGACATGATTGGTTGTGTGACTTATATGTATATATATGATATATGATATATGATATGTGGTGTGCACAGGTGTGCACAGGTGTGCACAGGATTTGAGCAGTGGCTCGTGTACTTGGTTTCTTTATGGTTTGGGGCCGAGTCCCTTATGGATTTGGGCAGTGGCCCGTAGGGTCGTTTTTATTGTGGTTCTTTCGACCTTGGTTTATATCTGCTTTGGGCTTAGTCCCACATATGGTTTGTTTTGGATAAATGGTTTTCGAATGCATGCATGCTTTTTAGTGGAGGGTACAAATGTCTTCGATAAACTGTTTTTATAAACTTTTGTTTTGTCCACTCACAGTTTTTAATGTTTTGACTGCCCTTCAGGTTGACATCGGATGTGGACTGTAGCAGAGACCGAGATATCACATGCCTCCTCCGGATCCTGGCGTACTCTGATAGCCCGGGAGGGCAAAGGTTGGAAATATCCCTTGTCTGACACTTCGTGTCAGACGGAAGCAGGGTCATCCCGCACTAATCCCGGGGGGATTGGGATGGGTCCTGTCAGTTGGACTCTCACTACTAACGGAATTTTCTGTTCCAATTCGTTGTGGAAGAAGTTGTATGGTGGAGGGATGGAGCCGCCTTGGGCTCACCTTGTGTGGTCCCCAACTGCTATTCCTAGGACTGCTTTCATCTTGTGGATTGCCATTAGGGGAAGGTTAGCTACGATGGACCGTATTGCTCATTTTTCTTCTTGTCCGAATGCTATGTGTTCTCTATGTGATAATGAGATTGAATCCGATGAGCCATTTTTTTATTGCCTTGTGAGTCGTGGTATTTGGCGGCAAGTTCTTAGTAAATGTGGGGAGCATTGGAGAAACCCCCCTTGGCCACTGTTTGTCGATGCTATTTCTATTCTTTGGAGAGGTAAATTCTCTCTTGGTTACTGTTAAGAAGCTTGCTTTGGTTGTTACGGTATATAATATCTGGAGTGAACATACAAACGTTTATTTGCTAATACTCGTTCTCACCCTTCTATTGTCTTTAACAACATTATTGATCTTATTCAGTTGAGGTTGTGTAATGTGAAGTTCAAGATGACTGAAGATAATAAAAGGATTGCTAGAGTGTGGAATATTCCTATTAACTAGGGATAGATTTGTTGGGATGTGGTGTGCTGAGTGTGCTGCTTTGTGGGTTTGGTGATGTTCGTTGTTCTGGTCTTTCGGTTGAGGTGGTCCCTTGAGCGGTGGCTTGGTTTTGATGCAGTGTTGTTGTTTGTTGTGTCTTTGGTTTTGGTTTGGGTTTTTTGCCTTTGGCTGCTTGTTGTTTTCAGTAGTTCTGAGGTTTGTTCTTTTGGCTAGCTTCTTGGATAGTTTTTCTGTACTTTGTGTTTGGTGGTTATGCCTTTTTGTGGTTGCTGTAGCTCTTTGGGTTTGTCAAGCTCTTTGGGCTTCTTACATAATTCATGAACCAACCGACGATATTCATCTAGAGAAAAAAAAAAAAAAAAACTAACATTCCTTCATCAGGAATCCGAATAGAACATCAAATGTGCAACAAGGTACACTTTATTTTCATTCCAATATTATCTGCAGCCGAAAACTAGTCTTTCATCAAGCTCACTGTACGCTGCAACATATATACCAAATATCAGTAAGTCATGATGTATATATATCATGGCATGCGTTAGCCAAAAGGCCCTAAAAAAAACAATTCACCATATGAAGATTAAGCATGTGCGAGAATATGAAAGAAACATGTCTCATAAATTGTGTAATGATAATATTTTGATTAACAGTAAAGAACGAGCAAGCCTAGTAAGTTTAGATATGTACGTTTTGCAATCAGTGGAGGGGCTAATCTTGTAGGGAATATTGACTCCGCACTTGCTAAGAAGTGATGCTGCAACGGTTGCATTAATTTTACCGGAAAACGTTTTCAGGCAATTGCAAGCGGCCTGGCGTAGGTCCTAATGCCATTGCAACAAGCCACCGGAGGGGTAGGTCCACCGGTTCTGGCGTAGCTTAGGCAAGGGACAATGCTTGTGGAAACTTGGCCACATGTTAAGGCTTGGGCAATGGGCACACTCACCACCATGAAAAAGGCCACAACCAAAACAAACTTGATCATTGCAGAGCTAACCATAGTATCTATTTGACTATATATATATATATATATTGATCGATGCGCAAGCAAATAAGAAATGTAGGGAACTAGCTTCACTTGGAACTTTGAGTTGTGAGTGGAAAAAGCACTGCGGGTTTGCTCATTATATAGAGAGGATTCGAACCACTTTTTTTTTTTAAAATCAATTTTCAAACTGCTTTTATGTTTATATTTAAGACGTGTACACTTAATTAATATAGCAATTATTTTCTTTTAATGGCTCATTTTTCTTAATTTATTTTATCAAGTACTGTTTTTTTTTAATCAATCAAATACTGGTTTTATAGTTGTAATTGCTATTTTCATAAAATATGGGTGAAAGAATACAATTCACAATTTAATAATACTTCATAATATATATATATATATATATAGAATGTTTTAGATTTATTCAGAATAAATCTATACCTTCAAAAATGATATTTTCATTGAAGATTTTCTCTAACAATACATTTGGCCACGTACATTGTATGTGCCTCTTACAAATGTACGTGCAAAGTTTCTAAAGAATAATTAATTAGTAGAGTTTTGAATAAATATTAATGTTATCAAAGACTCGTCAGGACATGCAATATATATTTCTAGTAAGAATATGAAATGAAGCAATAACAATTTGAAAATTCTTTTTACTGCTGTATTGTATGTAGCCCTCATCATTTGGCCCAGAAGCCCACAGGCTTATGGGTACCCGATAGGCCCGATGACAAAAAGCCCAACCCGACCCGATATGGAACGTGGGCCGGCCCGGCCCGCATGTTGACGAGCTGGACTTGGGCTTAGGGTATTCAAGCCTGCTTGGCCCGAGCCAGATAAAATCCGGTAAGCTCAGCCCGACCCGCCCAGGTAAACCCGACTCATAAGCCCGAAAATATAAAATAATTATAAATTAAGAATTGATACCCAGTCCAATCTTGTTACTACTATGTAACGACCCGTCCCGGGAGTCGGGATTAGCGAAGTGATTAGTGACGGATTAGCAAGTTAATCGGTAGTTAGTGGGTTACTTTTGGACTTTTGGCGCAGAATGACGATTTTGCCCCTAGAACGGGCAAAAATGTTGACTTTTAGTTCGGGTGGTCAATTGGACATTGACCATTGACTGTGACGTAGTTCGGGGCGTCACGAGTCCGTAGACACGTGACACGCCCGATTCCGACATCCGAGGAGGAAGTCATGATGTTCGGAAGGTTAATGGCACTTTCGTAATTTGGTTAAACGAAGGGGAAAAGTTTACTTTTCGTACGACAAAGTTTTTACGCGTAGACCGAGGACCGTTTGTCAGGACCCACCCCGGTTTCACCCCGAAAACCGAGGTAAATCCTGCTCCCGTCCGACACCCCGACACGCACCAACGTAAACTCACTCTAAACCACCAAAGTACACAGTCAGACGCAGGAGAAACTATACAAACATCCCGAAGTTTAAGTGTTTATAGAGCATAGTACTACTACAGAAGAAAGAAAACCGATAAACCAGATACACGCACACGAAAAATTTAAAACACTCTGGGATCCCTCTCGTGACTTCTATGCCTCAGACGCTGCCTCGACGCCGAAACCCCGCGCTAACTCCACGACCTGGAGGGCAATTTAAAACCAGAAAAGTGTGAGTGGACCAGAATAAAGGAAAGTTCCCAAAACCATTTTATAAGAAAACCGGGTTTATCCCTCCATTTTGAATTCACATGCATAACCCAGTTACTAAAAACAGTTATATATCACATAAACCTTATCATAAAAACAGAATCATTATAAAAACAGTTATAGCAATCATGTCACAAACATCATAAAATCCGTATCAGAAAACATAAGTACCAAGCCATAACCATCCGATCAAACCTGCTGGACCTATCCGAGTCTTTAAACTCCCGAGTCTTTAAACTCAATCCAGGCCTCAATAATATCCGAGTCTTTAAACTCCCGAGTCTTTAAACTCAATAGTCCTACGGGGGAAATATCAGTATATCTGAGTCTTTAAACTCCCGAGTCTTTAAACTCAATCCGGGTCTTTAAACCCAATCCGGGCCCGTCCCCCGTCAAATCCATATCCGGGTCTTTAAACCCAATAACCAGATCCAGCAAATCCAATCCAAAACCATTTGAAAACCATTTCTAAATCCATATCCAAACTCGAATCCGAAATCACTGGTCTGATGCCCTTCCGGCATCCAGAACCGTCGTTCCGAACCCAAATCCGGAAATCCACTTTTCCAACTTTAAAACCAAATCTCGATTCTCGAAATCCGATTCTAAAACCGAAAACCTTGCTTACCAAATCACGTCTCAAAATCCATTTATAATCATTAAACCAATTATAGTTAAAATTCCGAAATCATAGCATCCAAATCAGAAATCACGCATTTCTCGTAAAACATGCTGAAAACCGTATTTCCTCGAAAAACGTGTAATTATGTAAAACCAACAAAACATATTCGATAAACATAGAATCATGCTTAAAACCATAAAACAAGTAATTAAAAGCAGTTATGCATGCTCGAGTTTAGAGAAGGGGTCCACTCACAGTACCGAGCCCTCAATCGCGTCCCGAACGTCTCGTACGTTCCTCAGCTTCCTCGGGCAACCCCGATCCTGTCATAATCACCCAAGAGCATTACTACACATCTATGAAGGTCCATCTAATTTTTCCCAAAAATCCCCGGATCCTAAACGTAACGAACCTAAACTCTAAACCTTCACCCTTGCGGAACTATATTGAATCGACGTCCGAACAACCCGAAACCAATTCCAATGGACTCGTTCCAACACCTAGACCAAAAACCATGTTGACCATTTTCCCAACCGCCGTCGTACGCGCCCCCACGCGCCGCCCAAAGTGGCTGCGCGTGGCCCTTACGCGCCAGCTACAATGTCACCAGCAACCTCTGGTCGACCCGGTTTGAAACAGTCACTGCAACTCGAACCGGCGTGGCCGGTTCTCCACCGTCCTGCCGCCAAAACTGCTCCTTCCTTCACCATCTTCTTCGTCCTGTCCTAAGCTATCCATTCCCCTCACTCGAACACCTCGACTCAGCCTCTAAGTCCTCGACTCAAACTCGAACAAAACTCGAACAAAACTCGAACCAGTCCCATGTTCTTCTTCCCGGCCAACCAGGTCTTCCCCCGTCACGGTGGCAACCTTAGACGGTTCCTAGGACCTCCCTGAAGCTTACCCAAATCACCAAAACCGTCGACTAGTACTCAAAACCCATGACTCAACGTTTGAACCCAGACTGAAAAACAGAGAACGCCGTGTATTCCCCGTCATTTTGGACTCCGCCGTGTACTCCCCCGTCACGGCTGCACACCCAGAAGATACCTAGGACCCTACTGAGTCCCCTAGACCTCACTGGACTCCTCGATTCAACCCCAAAAGCCACAAATTTCGATTTGAAAATCACGGAAAAATAGAGCACTTACACAGGGAGAAGGAATTACCTGCCGTCGACCACCGCCGTGCTCACCGCCGCACTCCTTGAAGTCCACAGAGTCGTCCTTGTTCCCTGTCGAGTCCAATTACACCACACACGGCCACACCACCACCACGATCTCTCATTCCTCCATGTTTTCTCTGATTTTCCCGCGAGCTCACACTTAGCACACACACTAATTCCTCACCTCCCAACCTTCTCAATGTCTCCCTCTCAATCTCTGATCACTCCTCACTCGTCAATTCACACAACACACACACAATCACCGTCCAATTCTCCCAACTCTCTCCCTCTGTTTCTGTTCTTCTCTCTGGTTCGAACAAGCACGAACACAAGGCCCCAATAATTGGACCATGCACTCACTAGAACCAACCAGACCCCCCCACACGTGTCACAATCCTCCCTCTTTATCTCACAAGTGGCTCAATCCCAGCCATCCACTTGTCCCTCTCTGTTGCACCAGGCCCAAAACACAAAGGCCAAAATGCCCTTCCTTTTAAGTCAAATTTACGATTTTGCCACTACCTTTCTAGACCCGTAACTCACACATCGTAAGTCCGATGAATACGTGCCACCTGTCATCGAACTCAGGACGACGAGATCTATCTAATGGTCCTAGGTCAACGTGTCGAAACCCGATCGTCCAAAAAGTTAACTTTTCCCCCCTATTTTTTCCAAATTACGGTTATGCCCTCAACCTTCCGAACATCATAACTTCCTCCTCGGATGTCGGAATCGGGCGTGCCACCTGTCTACAAATTCTTGACGTCCTAAACTACGTCCTGGTCATCGGTTAAAACCCAATTGACCGCCCGAACTAAAAGTCAACTTTTTGCCCGAACTAGGGGCAAAATCGTCATTCTACCTTAATGACTCTAGTGTCACCAACCAACCACCAATTAAGCTCACTAATCCTTCACTAATCACCGTCTTAACCTAAATTTTCGGGACGGGTTGTTACACCGTTAGGTAGATCTCGTCGTCTTGAGTTCAATGGCAGGCGGCATGCCTTCATCGGACGTCGGACGAGCGAGATACGAGTCTAGAACGGCGAAGGGAAAATGGTAATTTTCACTTACAAGGGCATTTTGGTCTTTTGGTGCATTGGGATTTGTGGAAAAGAGATAAGGACAAGTGTACAACAATTGTTGGATATTTTGAGTTAGGGACCATGGGATTGTGACAGGTGGCCTGTATCTAGTGGGTTCTAGGCTTGTTGCACGGTTTAATTAATTTGGCCGTGTGTGTGAGTCGTGCACAAGGGAAAACAGAGACTGAGTCGTGAGGGAAAGAAATCGATCAAGTGTTCAGGGTGTGTGAGTGTTGTGAGATTTCTTGGTGCTTGAGTGGGAGTCTGAAGGTTTGTGATCGGGTAGAGGTGAACTAGAGTGTGATCATGGATGTGTGAGGTGAGCAAGAACCGAGAAACAGGAGGGAAAAACCAGGGGACACAGAACCAGAGAACCACCGTGCACGACGGTGCACCTCCATCGATCAACCATCGAATTGAACCCGTGGTGGTGTTGAGAGACCTGAGGGGAGTCGAGTAGGCGCGACGGAGCTCACAGTGGAGAGCAGGACGCAGGTAATTTCTCATTTCCCCTCTGTTCCTCTGTTTTGCTGTTTTGATTCAAACAGTAGGTCGTGAGGTTAGGGGCTGAGTCGAAGTATTCTGAGAGTTCTATTGGGTTTAGGAAGTCCCTAGGAACCTCCAGTTGAGAAGCCGTGACGGGGGGATGCAAGGGTGGCCGGATTTAGAAACAGGGGTTTTGGACAGGTTTAAGTTCGAGTTTGGGAGATGAGAATTAGGTTGTTTTGTTGTGTTTTAGTGAGTGGAATGAGTTTCTTAGAGTAGGACAAAGCTAAGGGAAGAAAAATGAACAAAAACGGCTGAGGGAAGGCGGAGAACCGGCCACGCCGGTCCAACACAGTGGACGGCTCGAGGAAGACGATGAACAGTGCCACTGTGCAGGCGCGTGAGGCCCACGCGTGGGGGCTCGTGGCAGCTGTTCTGGGGAACCTTCCAACTAGGTTTTTAATCTACTTGTTGTAACGAATCTTTTGGGACAAGTTTCGGGACGATCGGACGACGTCTCGGGTTAGTTTTAAGGAATCGAAGGTTTAGGGTCTCGGTTAATTACGTTTAGGTCTCGAGAAAATTGGGGAAAATTAGGAGAATCTTCGTAGACGTGTTAGTGACGAGTTTTGGTGACTTGTGACAGGATCGGGAATCCCCGAGGCTGACGAGGAACGTACAGGACGTACGTGACGCGAGTGACGTGCCCGGTAACTGTGAGTGGACTTCTTCCTTATAACTGAGCATGCATAATTGCTTTTACTTACTTGTTTTATGCTTTTCATTATGATTTCATGATTATTGAATTCGTTATTCCTGTTTTATGAAATGACACGGTTTTCGAGAAATTACGTATCTCAGCACGTTTTTAGAGAAATGCTAAGAGTGTGATTTTGATGCCATGGTTTTGGGATTTCAAACGATAATGGTTTTCAATGATTATACATGGATTTGAGAAATTATTTGAGGATCAAGGGTTTTCGGTTTTAGAATCGGATTTCGGAAAGCGAGATTTGGTTTTAAAGTTGAAAAGTGGATTTCCGGATTTGGGTTCGGAATTACGGTTCTGGATGCCGGAATGGCTTTAGACTAGTGATTTCGGATTGAGGGTTTGGATATGGATTTAGAAATGGTTTTCAAATGGTTTTGGATTGGATTTGCTGGATCTGGTTATTAGGTTTAAAGACCCGGATTATATTTGACGGGGGACGAGCCCGGATTGGGTTTAAAGACCCGGATTGTGTTTAAAGACTCGGGAGTTTAAAGACTCGGATATATTGATATTTTCCCCCGTAGGCCTGTTGAGTTTAAAGACTCGGGAGTTTAAAGACTCGGATTATATTGAGGCCTGGATTGAGTTTAAAGACTCGGGAGTTTAAAGACTCGGATAGATCCAGCAGGTTTGATCGGATGATTATATTGGTATTTTATGTTTTACTGCTAATGTTTTATAACGTTTATCCTACTGTGTTTATGTTGTTGCGGTTTCCATGATGAAAATAATGTTATTTATAAATGTTTTCAAAAATTAGGTTATGCATGCATGTTTTCAAAATGGAGGGCCAAACCCTGGTTTGTTTATGAAATGGTTTTTGAAACTTTTATTCTTTTGGTCCACTCACACTTTCTGGTTTTTAATTGCCCTCCAGGTCGTGGAGCTAGTGCGGGGGTTGACGTTGAGGCAGAGTCGGAGGCATAGAGTTGTCCTTGAGTGATCCCGGAGTTTGTCCCGGAGTGTTTCAGCTTTTCCGTTGTGCGTGCAATACTGTTTATTTCGTTTTGTACTATGCTCTGTATAACGGTCAACTCTTGTTGGATTTTAAATTCTCCTTCGTCTGACAGTGTAATTTGTGGTTTTCATGAGGTTGTTTCTGTCTTTTGTGTTGGGTTGTCAGACGGGAGCAGGGTTCACCTCGGTTATTGGGGTGATAATCGGGGTGGGTCCTGTCAATTATAGCCAAAATCCAAAACTCCAACCAAATCTCAACCTAGTGTCATTTAAAAGCTCAATGCCCAAACCAAACCCTAACCCTAAATTCAAAAAAACTCACTAGGTCTCTGACTCTCTTAGCGACCTCCTTATCCTACCTTGGCTTTATGGTCGAAAAGTTAAGTCAATTCTCCAAATCCAATAGTACCCTTCCTTAGCTTATTTCAATATTCGATAATAATATTTAAGCCCAACTTACTTTTTTTTTTTACAATTAGGTAGGTACAAATGGGCTTAGTAGGCCCGGCCCAAGTGGGCTTAGTAGGCCCGACCCGTAAAACCCGATAAAAGCCCGGCCCAAACTCGGCCCGAAAAAGGGCATGGGCTTTTATATTTATGATCAAGCCCGCCCGACCCGGCCCGGTATTTTTAAAATTATGAAATAGGCCCGGCCCGGCCCGACCCAAGCCCAAAAATTTTGGGCCAGGCTTGCCCGACCCGGCCCAATGACGAGGCCTAATTGTATGCAACAATTTACAAACACCGAGTTTAAATAGGCTACCAAACGAACTAATTAACATCACCACTAATTAACCATAATTAATACCATGTATAAATAAATCAAAACACACTTAAAAGTAATTCGAAATTTGGTCCGGGCACTTTGTGGGTCACATCCGTTAATTCCATTCCATTCACATTTCTCACAACCCTCCACATTTTTCATACATTTTTTTTCTTTGTTAATTATTTTGTTTTTCTTAATTTGGTCGGGTTTGATGCCGGTTAAGACATATTATCTATCCACTGGATAAGGGTTGTACTTAATCGGTATGAACTGATTGAATTTGGAAAGTTGTTAATTTCTTTCTGTTTCCTCCCCTTCTTTTTGAAACATCAACTTTTTCCCATTTGTTTTTTTTTTCCTTCAAATTCTCAAATCAGTTTTTCATGAGCACAGAGCACTGTTGTTAGTGTGATAATTATTTATACAATCTTATCATTGTTAGTTCTTGGATTATAGAGAAATTAAAAATTTAATGGCAATGAGTTCCGACGAAGATTGAAGAAGGAGACAAGAATAAAAAAAAATGCAATGAATGGAAGAGTAAAGAAATACAGAGAAAAGGAAGAAAAAAAAATGTAAAGAAAAAACTTTCCAAAGATGTCCCCATTCGATTGTAATCGGTTCATACCCATTAGCACCGACTGGACCACCAACGCCCGATAACTTTTTACTCCAAACTAATATCACACTAGCTAAGCCGCGCTAAACACACTAGGTAGCTACCTAAATCTTTTTAGGTCGGCAGTAGGTTTGGCAATTTGTTCATCTTTTTATTGTCCGTGGATACGTACCTACGTAATAACTATTTACTCACTCAAGAAAAGGGAATTAAAGAAAGAAAAAAACGTTTGGTTTCTTAATTATAAGGTGTTGAGGTGACATGCGAGCATGATTTGGATCAATGTAAATCTCAAAACTAGATTATTATTATCTAAAAGAGTCGATGATTATTAAATTTTTTAAAAATAGAATTGAAATTGACAACTATTAAGGGAAATAAGTGAAGGAAGTTCTCTTAAGAGGGAGGGGTCTCCTATTGAGGTTTTGTTGAAACTGAATTCATTCTTTAAACTCAAAAAACTCAAGGATCTCTGCAAACAAGAAAACAGTAAGCTATCGTTCGTTCAATGATCGAGACCCGGGGGGTGTTCGACCAAGAACGCTTCAATGCTTAAGTCAGCTTCGAAGGAGAAATCTTAAGAATTTAAGTAACATTGAACAGAATCACCTTTATTGGGAAATGTGTTCCCCTTATATAGGGGTGAGTGGGATGTTCAATTTCCATAGTTTCGTTGTGGGACAAATGCTGCTCAATTTGCGTGCTAATACATGTTACACAGATTGAAGGTGGAAAGACTTCCACGTGTCATTCCCATTTGGGCCCAATGTTGAGGCTATGTAAGCGTTGTGTGATTGGGCCACGTTCGATGCTTGGGCTTTAAGTATTATTACTAGGGGCAATTTGGTCATTTTGGGAATTATGTGCCACGTGGCAGCTTCATATTCTTCCGGTGATTTTGGATTCCACAAATGCCCCCACTTCACTTAGGAATTCAGGGAATCCTAAGGGAAATAGGTTTTTGATAGTCCTGGAAAATCTTGTTTGGAGTAGGACCCCGTCTTCTCTTGTATCATTCTTGTGTGAAGCTTCCTCTACAAACTTTTTATTTGTTTGAATTGACCTCTGAACTTGTAGGTTTGTCACATGCCCCCATTGTAGCCATGAGCATCCGCTGAGAGATTCTCGACTCCAATTCGCCTAAGCCGATTCCCGGGTAGGGTTTAGACTGCTTCTAGGATGAAGGCTTGGATTGCTTCCTAGAGGAAGGCTTGAAGTGCTTCCAGGTGGAAGGGCTTGATGCGCTTCTGAGAGCAAGGCTTTGCAGGCTTTCTAGAGAAAGACTTCGATTTTTTCCATAAGGAAATGCATGTGGTGCTTCACAAGGTGAAGGCATATGTGCTTTGCATGGCGAAGGCTTTAATGCTTCACGGGAGTGAAGAGCTTGGCGCATTGGGAGCAATATGTCATGAATCATCAAGGCTTTCAACAGGGAAAGTCAAAGAGTTCCATCGTTCGAAGTGAGGTGTGTCACAAGGTGACGTGTGTTCCTTCTTCGGAGCACGGCACGCTATGCTGCAATGAGGGTCATGCTATGGTGCAGTGTGAGGCATAACAAGGCGAGGTGCAGCAGGATGCAAGGCAAGGCACGTTTACAACTGCGAAGTGAGGCATGGTGCAACTACAAGACAAAGCATGCTGCAAGTGCAAGGCGAGGCACAACAGAATGCAAGGCGGGGCATGTTTACAACTGCAAAGTGAGACATGGTGCAACTACAAAATGAAGCATGCTGCAAGTGCGATACGAGATGTTCTTCATCCAAGGCTTGATGTGCCAAAACACAAGGTAAGGTTGGAGCAGGAGGTGATACGCCGAAACGACATGAAGTGTTCTTCCCAGTGACCATTCACTTGGTGCTTTGTGGATAGAAAATTTCGACACATGGGGAGATGGGTGCACCATGACCTGTCTAGACTTTTCATCCACAAGAGGCGAGGAAACTCATGACTTGAATTTAGGCACGTCGCAATGCAAGAGGATACATGCCATAGTGCAAGGCGAGGGAAGGTATCCCATGACGCGAGGCGAAGTGCATGTGGAACAATGAAGTGAATGAAGCTTCCTGAGGAGTTGTTTGACTAGTGGAGGACCTTCTGGAGACTTGACATTCCAAGCCCTGTTGAGCTCGAAATGGGGTTGCTATAAGGTAGAGCATAAAGATGGAGGATCGATCATGCCCCCTGTGAAGCTCCAGATGGCATACGTCATTGCGTAATTGAAGGAAGAAATCTTGGAGGAGGACCATGCATATGGTGCTTGGAAGATAAAAGGGCTTCCAATGATCATGCACATGGTGCCAGGCAAATAAAAGAGCTTGGTGCGTGGACACTTTCATGATTCCAAAAAGAAAGTCAGATAGTTGAATGTTGAAATCCAAAATTTGAGAGCTGGCTGCTTACTGTCATCACATGCCCCCACAACTTTGTGCTTTAAGGAAGATAAAGCACAAAAGTTGGGTATGGAGACCTGGATTGGGATTACCACAAAAGAGCTAGAGCTTGAACTGGATATGGAGCCTGACCATGAACTTGGGCATGATGGGGAGGCTAAGAAAGACGATGTTCCTGAAACTAACGAGTCACTATTCGACGACATGTCCCTACTTTCAGAAGAATGTGTAAGACTCGTGTCTTCGAGGGAACGGTAAACGATCCCACATTCCTGCGGGGGAATGGTCTAGGAGTAGAATGGTAGTGTGCCTTAAATGTGTAGGCACACACCTATCTAGCACGAGGCCTTCTGGGAGCTTACTCGCTTTGGATTCCTGGGGAACTCCAAAGTTAACCGAGTGGAGGCCGGTGCAATCCCATGATGGTGACTCACTGGGAAGTTGCACCGTGAGCTCCAGGGAACAAAATCCTGCAAGGTGGGCTGGTTCGGCCAGTGAGTCTAGAGGGGAAAATACTGTGTTAGATAGAGTGGGCCGCTACGCAACTCTGATCTAAACGAGGCCTTTTGGAAGCTCAAGTGGCTTTGGGGGGATTGGAACCCCAAAGTTAAGCGAGTTGAGGTTTGTGCAATTCCATGATGGGTGACCCCCTGAGAAGTTGCACTGTGAGCTCCCAAAAACAAAACCTTGAGGGCAAGAGCAAGAAGGCCCAAAGTGGACAATATCGTGCTAGATGAGTCGGGTCTTGACCAAGGTGGGTCGGATCCTGACAGAATGGTACCAGAGCTAGACCCCGACCGGGAAGTGTGCTAGCGAGGGCGTTGGGCCCTAAGGGGGGTGGATTGTAAGACCCGTGTCCTAGAGGGAACGGTAAATGATCCCATATTCCTGTGGGGGGAATAGTGGTGTGCCTTAAATGTGTAGACACACACCTATCTAGCACGAGGCCTTCTAGGAGCTTACTCGCTTTGGATTCCTAGGGAACTCCAAAGTTAAGCGAGTGGAGGCTGGTGTAATCCCATGATGGTGACCCACTGGAAAGTTGCACCGTGAGCTCCAGGGAACAAAATCCTGCGGGGTGGGCTGGTTCGGCCAGTGAGTCTAGAGGGGAAAATACCGTGTTAGATAGAGTGGGCCGCTACTCAACTCTGATCTAAACGAGGCCTTTGAGGAGCTCAAGTGACTTTGGGGGATTGGAACCCAAAAGTTAAGCGAGTTGAGGTTGGTGCAATTCCATGATGGGTGACCCCCTGGGAAGTTGCACCGTGAGCTCCCAAAAACAAAACCATGAGGGAAAGAGCAAGGAGGCCCAAAGTGGACAATATCGTGCTAGATGAGTCGGGTCCTGACCAAGGTGGGTCGGGTCCTGACAGAATGGTATCAGAGCTACACCCCGACTGGGAAGTGTGCCAGCGAGGACGTTGGGCCCTTAGGGGGTGGATTGTAAGACCCGTGTCCTAGAGGGAAAGATAATGATCCCACATTTCTGCGGGGGGAATGGTGGTGTGCCTTAAATGTGTAGGCACACACATATCTAGCGTGAGGCCTTCTGGGAGCTTACTCGCTTTGGATTCCTGGGGATCTCCAAAGTTAAGCGAGTGGAGACTTATGCAATCCCATGATGGTGACCCACTGGGAAGTTGCACCGAGAGCTCCAGGGAACAAAATCCTACGGGGTGGGCTGGTTCGGCTAGTGAGTCTAGAGGGGACAATATCGTGTTAGATAGAGTGGGCCACTACGCAACTCTGATCTAAATGAGGCCTTGTGGGAGCTCAAGTGGATTTGGGTGGATTGGAACCCCAAATTTAAGCGAGTTGAGGCTGGTGCAATTCCATAATGGGTGACCCCCTGGGAAGTTGCACCGTGAGCTCCGAAAAAAAATCGTGAGGGCAAGAGCAAGGAGGCCCAAAGTGGACAATATCGTGCTAGATGAGTCGGGTCCTGAAAGAATGGTATCAGAGCTAGACCCCGACTGGGAAGTGTGCCAGCGAGGATGCTTGGCCTTAAGGGGGTGGATTGTAAGACCCGTGTCCTAGAGGGAACGGTAAACGATTCCACATTCCTGCGGGGGGAATGATGGTATGCCTTAAATGTGTAGGCACACGTCTATCTAGCGCGAGGCCTTCTGAGAGCTTACTCGCTTTGGATTTTTGGGGAACTCCAAAGTTAAGCGAGTGGAGGCAGGTGCAATCCCATGATGGGTGACCTACTGGGAAGTTGAAACGTGAGCTCCCGGGTGATCGGATCCATGGTTGCCATCAAGGAGAGAAGAACAAAGCTCGAAGAAACAGATGGAGATGAGAAGCAGGAGAGATTATGATATTCAGAGAGAATTTTAGGCTGAGAATACTTTTTGATCTCTATTTCGTATTTTCTTTGATTTGAACATAATCGGTAACCTTTATACAATAGCTTAACAATTCTAACCTCCTAACCCCTTTACAGCTAGTGTGAAACTAACTTAACAGCTGTCAACAGCCTGCATACCAATCCTAACTGATTTACTGACGCAGCTAACTACCTCTATCATTATCAGCCCCAGCTGATACGAGGATGGCGGAGTAGCAGATTGTCTCGAAAAAACTCAAACTGGGGAGCATGGAGACCATGGGTCATCATGTTCGCAAGTTGATCCTTGGAGCGAACATGGGCAAGCCGAATGACACGTCGTTGAACTTGTTCACGAATGAAGTGAACATCAACTTCAACGTATTTGGTGCGGCCATGGAACACAAGGTTATGAGCAAGCTGAATGGCAGCACTGCTATCACACCAAAGGAGAGGAGGATGAGGCAAATTCAAGTGAAGATCTGAGAGGAGATAGGAGAGCCATAATAGTTCACACGCAGTATTGGCTAACGACCTATACTCAGCTTCGGCAGAAGAACGAGACACGGTTGAATGCTTTTTAACACACCAGGAAATAGGATTCAAACCAAGGAAAACAAGGTGACCAGATGTGGAGCGACGAGTATTGGGATCCCCAGCCCAATCTGCGTCAGAAAATGCTTGTAAACATAGATGTCCAGAGACATAGTGAAGACCAAGATGTTGAGTGCCATGGACATACCGCAAGACACCTTTCACGGCCACCATATGCAAATCTGTAGGGAAATGCATGAACTGGCACACAGTGTTCACAGCAAAGGCAATGTCGGGACGTGTAAACGTCAAGTACTGAAGAGCACCCACCATTCGACGATAAAGAGTGGGATCTGATAGGGGGAAACCATCAGTCACAAGGAGTTTGCAATCAGGAACCAATGGAGTTGATACAGAAGCACACTTGGACATGCCGACCTTGGCCAGGAGATCAGTCACATACTTAGACTGGTGAACAAAGATGCCAGTACCTGTGTACTCAACCTGGAGACCAAGAAAATAGGACAGCTGGCCGAGATCTTTCATTTCATATTCAAGACCCAATAAGCGGATGAGGGATGATATGGCAGTAGAGTCAGTACTAGTGACAATGATGTCGTCAACATAGACAAGCACAACAAGAAGAACAGAACCCTTGAGAGAAGTGAACAAGGCAGAGTCATAGGAGGATTGAAGGAATCCGAGCCGGAGCATATGCGCCGTGAAATGAGCATTCCATGCACGGGGTGCCTGCTTCAAACCATAGAGAGATTTATCCAATTTACAAACATAGTGGGGATGAACTGAATCAATGAAACCAGCAGGCTGTTCCATGAAGACATCTTCATCAAGATGACCGTGAAGGAAGGCATTCTTCACATCGAGTTGATGCAAGGACCATTTGAACTGAGCAGAAAGAGCTAGAACGACCCAAACAGTCGTGTGTTTCACAACATGACTAAAAGTTTCGTCATAGTCCACACCAGCCTCTTGAAGGTATCCCTTAGCTACTAAACAGGCTTTGTGACGAGCCACAGTACCATCTGTATTATGTTTAAGACGAAAAACTCACTTGAATCCGATAACAGCACGCTGAGAAGGGCGAGGTACAAGATGCCAAGTGTGTTGACGGATCAGTGCATCGAATTCCTCCTGCATAGCGGCGTGCCACTCAGGAATGCCCAAAGCTTGTTTGTAAGTTACTGGTTCAAGCATAGAACTGGGGCGAAGTAAGTTAGCGTGCAAGGCAAGAAGGCCCCTCCGACTAGGCTTACTGATGCCATTCTTAGACCGAGTGATCATAGGATGACTATGAGGAGCTGTAGATGGGTGTGGAGACTGAGAGGGATCAATAACCAGGGGAAGGGAAGGATCACTGTCGGATGGAGATGAATCTACAACAGGAGCGAGAGCCGATGTGCTACCCGAGGAGGACGAGGAAGCATGTGAAGCAGGCTCAATATGTGGCATTGGTGAGACATCTGATAAAGCAGATAATGAGGCCCTGAGAAAAAGGTTAGTCACAGATAATGGAATGCAACTAGGGATTGTTACATTGCCAGGAGTAGAGTTTAACAAAGACAAACAAGAGAAAGGAAAGGGAGACTCATCAAAGTCTCATAAAAAACGCATTGAGTCGATCGAGCTTCAAGCTTGTGTTTAGCATAGGGTCTTAAGTAGGGATAACAAGCACAACCAAAGACTCGAAGGGAAGTCAGAGAGGGTACAGAACCAAACAAAGCTGAAAAGGGTGATTGCATGTTAAGGATAGGTGTAGGCATTCGATTAATGAGATAGTTGGTTGTGGATGGGGCATGAAACCAGAAATAAGATGGCATGGATGCAGCTTGTAATAAGGTGATAGTGGTTTCAATCAAATGTCTATGCTTTCGTTCAGCTAAACCATTATGCCGAGGAGTGTATGGGCAGGATTTGAAGTGTTGAATGCCATTAGATGCAAGAAAGTCAGTCATAGCTCTACTGGTAAACTCCCCTCCTCCATCACTTTGAAACATTTTAACAAGTTTCTCAAAGAAAGTAGTAACATAAGCATGAAACTTCACAAAAGTTGAGTAAACATCAGACTTATTGATCAAGGGATAGATCCACGTAAATCGTGTACAATCATCGTCGAACACAACATAGAATTGATATCCTAAAGAAGAAGGAATAGGGCTAGGTCTCCACACATCAGAGTGGACTTTATGAAATGGCACAGATGCCCTATGAGCAGACAAAGAAAATGGAAGTTTGGATATTTTTCCTTGAATACAAGATTTACATATGTGGGAAGGAGAGTCAAAAAGAGAGGAGAGTTGAGCTTGTTTAAGCATAGCTGAAAGAATGAAATTGGAAGGATGCCCGAACTTTTGATGCCAAAGGGAGGAGGAAACATTTTGGCCTAAGCATCCAGCACCAAGGTGAGATGACAAGGAGTGCAGGTTCATTGGAATTGGATACAATCCAGCCACACTAGGAGTTTTGTACAGCACTCTCCCCAATGTGTCCTGAATGCGAAGTGAAGATGCATCAAACAGCATTTTACAGTTATTTTGAAGACAGGACTTTTGCACAGATAGGAGATTGTGTTTGAGTTTAGGCACATGACATACATTAGACAGAGAGAAAGTATGACTAGAGACAGGCAATGTAACTGATCCAATTCTAGTTATAGGTAGCACATCAACATTACCTACAAAAATACCTGAGTTTGATGGACCAGTTTTGGATTGCTGGAGTTGAGATGAATCTGAGGTCATGTGGTGAGTTGCTCCTATGTCAGCCAGCCAAAAGGAGGGATCTGAGAACTCAAAGCCAGATGTAGCGGCATAAGCTTGTGGTGGATTGTTTGACACTCGTTGAGGACATCCAGGTGCCTCATGACCAGATAATCTACATAGTTGACACATGGGGGATTGAGGCTGTGTAGCTGGTGCAGGACCAAGCACACCAGGAGAAGGAGCACCATATTGCTGCTGTAAATTGTAGCCTGGACCATAGTTAGGACTATAACAACCATAGCCTTGATTAGCACCTGGATTAAAGTTCACATTGTAGCCTCCATAGCCTTGATTAGGTCCTGAGTTCCAGTTTGGATTTTAACCACCAAATCCTTGATTCTGGTAACCATTGTAGTAATTGTTGTAGTTGTTCCACCGACCTCGATTATTCCTTCCACGATTGTTGTAATTGTTCCAGCGTCCTCTGCCACGATTGTTTCTTCCATACCAGTGGTTGCCTTGATAATTGTTGCCTTGATAGTTGTTGTTCCCTTGCCATCCAGAGTTCTGTATTGGATTGGAATCCTGCCACTGATTAGGCTGAGAGGACTGTATGTTGGATGATTGAGATTGAGACTCAGACGTGGTTTTTGTTGCAGCCATTGCTGTAAGTATCGAGGACTGAGTTTGTAGCACAGTGGATGCTTTGGATAAGTCTGCTTCCTCAGCAAGTAAAAGAGTACGAAGTTTAGATAGAGTGACCGAAACAGGTCTGGCTCTAATGTGAGACTTGAAGGCCTGATACTTCGTAGAAAGTCCATTCAAAGTGATCAGAATCACATCCTTGTCTGAAACACCCAGACCAGCACTAGCTAGTCGTTGCCTAGCTGACCTAATCTTGGTAAGATATCCTTCAATAGTGTCAGCTCCTTTCTGTATGGTTTGAAGGTTGGTCTTCAGTTGCATCAAGTTTGCCTCATACATGGAAGAAATTTTTTCTTGCAGAGTGATCCATGCATCACGAGAAGTTTCACACGTCATGATTTCAGCAAACGCTTCTTCAGAAACTGTGGTGATCAGCATGTTCAGAACCGCAGCATCATTATCGATCCATTTTTGAGCAGCTGCATCACCGGAGGTAAGACATGGACACGAACCATTGACATGACCAAACAAATGAAAACCTTTCAACAGCCTTTGAATCTTTACACTCCATAAAATGTAAGTCGTATCATCTAACTTTGCAGACACAAAATCCGTAGCATGTTTAAGCAAATCCATTGCAGAAGTCATGATTAACAATGCTAATTTCTACACACACTTATTTTACAGATCAATAATCTACTTAATCACTTCCAATTCACAATTCACGATCGCCGTCGTTCAAGATCACCAAATACACGAAAGATTTAGTAACACTTATCTCAAATGAAGCAGAAAGAGAGAGTCGAGAATCAAGAACGAAGGTTGAAGAAGACCAGAAACTTCAAGTATTACAGTGATCGACATCAGCTATCATCTTTCATAGCAGATTCTGAGTATAACGTGAGCCAGGACAACAACAGTGAGCTTCACCGCTCTGATACCATGATCGGATCCATGGTTGCCATCAAGGAGAGAAGAGCAAAGCTCAAAGAAACAGATGGAGATGAGAAGCAGGAGAGATTGTGAGATTCAGAGAGAATTTTAGGCTGAGAATACTTTTTGATCTCTATTTCATATTTTCTTTGATTTGTACACAATCGGTAACCTTTATACAATAGCTTAACAATTCTAACCTCCTAACCCCTTTACAGCTAGTGTGAAACTAACTTAACAGCTGTCAACAGCTTGCATAACAATCCTAACTGTTTTGCTGACGCAGCTAACTACCTCTATCATTATCACCGGGAACAAAATCCTGCTGGCTTGGCTGGTTCTGCCAGTAAGTCTAGAGAGGACAATATCATGTTAGATAGAGTGGATCGTTGCGCAACTCTGATCTAAAAGAGGCCTTTTGGGAGCTCAAGTGGCTTTGGGGGGATTGGAATCCCAAAGTTAAGAGAGTTGAGACTGGTCCAATTCCATGATGGGTGACCCCCTTGGAAGTTGCACCGTGAGCTCCCAAAAACAAAACCATGAGGGCAAGGGCAAAGAGGCCCAAAGCGGACAATATCGTGCTAGATGAGTCGGGTCCTAACCAAGGAGGGTCGGGTCCTAACAGAATGGGCAGAGCTTCGAAGGACCATGGGCTTTGAAGACTTGCATCCGTAGTTATGTCATTTGTGTACGTTGATTATTATTTTTACATTCTTGTACTGAATAACTGGTTTGAGCGATTGAGATGTGATTAGCCAACTATCCTTCAAATGAGTAAATGAATACAGTTCTTATGAAGAATTTTGAGATCCCAACATCTAGTCCCTTTGCAAAATTCTGCTAACCATTTTGATTGAACTGTAAATTAACACATGCATTAGATGCCCCCATTGTAGCCATGGGCATCCAACATTGGATTTTTGCTAACTTGATCAACATTGTTTTTGTGTTGCCTTCATGGAAGGGCTTTTGCTTCTTAAAATAAGGTATGAAGTGCTTCCTGGTGGAAAACTCGGAGTGCTTCTAGGAGGAAAACTTGGGTTGCTTCCTAACGAAAGTCGTTGAGAGCTTCCTAGTGGAAGGCATTGAGTGCTTCCTGAAGGAAGGCTTTGAGTGCTTCGCAAGGGGAAATCTTTGAGTGCTTCTCAAGGCAAAGGCTTTAGATGCTTCGCAAGGCGAAGAATTATGTGCTTCACCAAGTGAAGGCTTAGGTGCTTCGTAGGGCGAAGGTTTGGTCGCTTCGCATGGCGAAGTTTTGGTTGCTTCATATGGTGAAGGTTTGGACGCTTCGCAGGGTGACGGCTTAGGTGCTTTGCATTGGTGAAGGCTTGGACGCTTCGCAGGGCGAAGGCTTAGGTGCTTCGCATTGATGAAGGCTTCGCAGGGCGAAGGCATAGGTGCTTCACATGGCGAAGGCATTAGTGCTTCGCATGGCGAAGGCATTAGTGCTTCGCATGGCGAAGGCCTTAGTGCTTCGCATGGCGAAGGCTTTAGTGCTTCGCGTGAAGAAGGTTTTAGTGCTTCGCAGGAACGAAGGCTTTGGATGCTTCGCAGGAGCAAACACTTAGATGCTTCGCAAGGCGAAAGATTGGATGTTTTGCAAGGCTAAGGCTTAGATGCTTTGCAAGGAAAAGGCTTGGATGCTTCACAAGAAGAAAGCTTAGATACTTCGAAGGGCGAAGGCTTAGATGCTTCGCAGGGCGAAGGCTTGGATGCTTCGATGACGAAGGCTTTGATGCTAGAGGGAATACGTTTTTGAAAATTGCATATGTTGAACAAATATGTTTGTACGTATTTAGAACAATTTTTCAATCTTATTGATAATTCAAATGCAAAGTACTTGAATTTAGAAGACAATTTGAAAAGAAAACATGAAAGCCTCTTATACTTTTATGTCTCTCTAATTTTGACATGCAGGTAGTTGATGCAGATCGCTTTTGAAGCTGACTCCTTAGGTTTTTTGTGGGTCTATCCACGACCTTCCCTTTTGACATACTCGGTTCAATGTCCCTCTTTGATGAAATTCTGGAGATATCTCTCGAAGGATATGCATTTCCCAATGTTATGACCATAACACTCGTGGTAGGCTCACCACTTCGTCTTATCGGCCTTCTCTTGATCGTCTTTGACCCGCTCTGGCTTCTTGAACCAGGGTTTCATCTTTATCTCATTGTGGATCTAATAGACTTGTATTGTGAGTTGGATATTAGGCTTCTCGATGGTTGGGGGATTAGGAGGTTGGCTCACCTTGTAATTGTTGAATCCCCTCAAAGAAACATTTGCCACTAACATCCTCTTTGCATGGTGATGACCGTTTGGAGGCTTTCTCGCTCGTCTAGGCATGATCTGGTGCATGTCCAACACTTTTTTCATCCTTCCAGCATGCATGACGCTCTACTAGAAAGAGAATCTTGGTGAGACTTCGTGCATTGCCTATGAAATTGTCTCCGTAGAGTTGGTTGTCCCGGGGAAGCCCTTGTTTGAACGTTATTGCAGCTACAAGATCACTACAGCCAACAATTTGAGACTTTTCATCACAGCACCTCCGAATGTATTGGGGGCGGCTCTCTTTTGCTCGCTTCCGAATGGAGAAAAGATGGTATTCCTTTACCTCGACCGTACGAAGCTGCGAGTATTCCTTCACGAATGCGAGAGCCAACTCTTCGAAAGAAGTGATGTAACGACCCGTCCCAAATTCCGCGATTAGATTAGTGACTAATCAAGGATTAGTGAGGTTAGACGGTGATTAGTTGAGCGAAATCGACCAGACGGTGTAAAATTACTGTTTTGCCCTTGGACGTGGGCAAAATGAAATGTTGACTTTTGACCCGGGAGGTCTGATGCACGAGGGCTGAGAACCGTTACGTAGATCGGGTCGTTATGAATCCATAGACAGGCGGCACGCCGAAATCGGACGTCGGACGAAAAAGTTACGGTCACAGGGAGCGAAATCGATTAAACGTACGAACCGAGGGTTTAATTAAAATAATAATAAAATATTACAGTCTAATCTAAAACTGGAATTAATCTGGACCCTTGGATGAGTGACAGGTGTCACTCATCCCACACTCCCTTTTCCCTGATTTATGGATCTTGCCCCATTGGTCAAATAAAATATATTTTATTCTTCTCCATAAATCCTAGCCGTTCACCTTAATTACGAGATTGCATCTGTACCATTCATCCATCTTCCTTTTTCTTTGACTCTGATCAGTCATCACTATCTCACTCTCATATTTTCCCACCCGAGAACACATATACACGGCTCACCATCTTGAACAAACACACACATGAACCACCTTACCACCTTATGCCACTGGCCAACTGAGGGAGCCATGCGTGTAGGACAGTGAGACTGAGACTGTGAGGCTGAGGGACGGCCTAAGCCACGACGGCGGCCACGGCAGAGGAGAACAGAGTGTTTACATTCAAAGTTGAGAAATCAAGTCTGGCTGGTTGTTGATCGTGTTGGAGGGGTGGATGACATTCATGAGGTCAAGATAAACGTGGTGGTGGCCCACGGCGGTGAGGTGAGTGAGAAACCTGAGAGTGTTTTTTATTATTCAGAAATGGCAACTTGCGATTTGAGGGCTATTGATTGCTTTGGTATAGTTGAAGATGTTTCTGAGGTGGAAAGGAGTCCTTAGGACTTGGAACGGAGGACATTGGTGGCTGGGATTGTGGGAACGCGACGGAGGAATGCGACCGGTTCAATCATCATTCGGGAAGGTAAAATTTTGGATAGTTTTTAGGTTTTTGAAGTCTTAAATGGATGGAACACGATTAGCCAAGGCTATAGGATTGAAAATGGGCAAAAACTGATTGAAATTGGATGAGTTAGGGCGTTGAACCGAGATCGCCGGTTCGGTTGGACTGGACCGGACTGAATCATGTCTGCTTGAGGAAGACGATGAACAGTGCCCGACGCGTGGGTTTCACGCCAGAGAGTTCAAGTCGCACGTGGGGACGCGTGAGGGGCTTTTTGGGGAAACTTTCAACATGTGAAATAATCTATTCGATGTAACAAACATTTTGGGACTGATTTTGTGTTGATCGGATATCGTTTCGATATGTTTCGGGGTGTCCGAAGGTTTAGGATCGAGTTTAAAAATAATTAAAATTTTGGGAAAATTACGGGGCTTTAATGAGTGGTTAATGAAGAGGTTAGTAACCTTCTAGTATGATTTAGACAGGTTTAGAAGTCCCGGTGATAGTGGTGTGGCCCGGGGAGGCTTTTGGTATGCGTATCGAGGCGGCAATGTAGGACAGTCTGTGAGTGGACTTCGTTTTCTAAAATGTGATGCATGCATACCTATTTTATATGTTTACATGCGTGATTTCTATGATGATGATTGTGGCCCTGGTGGTTTACATGATGACACATATTTCGAGGTAATTTTGTATTTACACGTATTTCGAGGTTTACGAGTTTATGCGATTTCTATGTGATTGTGAGTTTAATAATGATTCTATGGCATAGTTTTGGTTTTGGAAAGATGAATTCGGGCATGAGACCCATTTGAATTATGTGATCGGGCTAGGGGCCCAGTTGGTTTGCGAAATCGGGCTGAGACCCTTTTGAGTTATGTGATTGGGGCGGGGGCCCAGTGGTTTACAAAATCGGGCATGAGACCCATTTGAGTTTTATAATGTGATTTCGGGTCTGGGACCCTATGTTTCATAAACATGATTTCGGGTCGGGGACCCTAAATGGATTGTGATGTTTTATGAGAATTTCGGGCAGGGCCCATTGAGATGTTTTGAAATGACTTTATAAAACTGTTTTCCATATACCATCTTGATACGAGGATATGGGATGGTCTCCTTCAGGTGTCTGGGACACTAGGGAAGTCACGGTGCATTGCCTGCGAGGGGTCATTATACGAGGCTACCGGACCGTATAGTGACTCAGGAGTATGAATGCTATGATTAGACGTCTGGGACGTCAGACATCTGGGATGTCAGAGATACTGACCCGGAGAGACCCCGGGTAGTACGCGTTGCTTATTACAGTGAGATATAACGTCTTGGACGCTAGGCATCTGGGATGCCGAGGATGGTTATATAGTAAATATGGATTGTTGGAATCATGAAATGGTATTTCCATATTTGTGGATTTGTGGTCATGGATTTGGGCAGTGGCCCACTTGGTTTTGGATTTACGGATTTTGGTATTCTACAGTTTTGGCCTGAGTTCCCACACTTGGTTTTGAGTTACGATTTTTGGGCTACGGCCCTAATGGTTTATTGAGTAAATTTTTTGATTACTGATTTTACGATGCATGCATACTTTTTAGTGAAGGGCATAATTTATCTTTATGAAATACGTTTTTATGAATTTATTGATTTTCGTCCACTCACAGTTCTGAATGGTTTTATTGCTCTTCAGGTTGGTCACGGATGCGGGCTGTTGCAAAGATCGAGACATCACACTCCTCCACCGATCCTGACGCGCTCTGGGAGCCCCGTATGGGCTGAGGTAGGTATTATCCCTTTTCTGACACTTCGTATCAGACGGGAGAATGACGCATCCCAAGTTAATCCCGGGGAGATTGGGATGGGTCGTGTCAAGTGGTATCAGAGCAAGGTTGTCGCTATTCAGTAGTTTTTGTGGTACGCGCAGGTCGAGGATGTGATGTCTCTACATGATCAACCCGTCATCAACCTGATAATAGGATGCTGGTTTGGTAGTTTTTGAGATTGAATAATGGAAAGGCTTCTACGTATCATTCCCATTTGGGCCCAATGTTAGGGCTATGTAAGAGTTGTGGGATTGAGACACGTTCGATGCTTGGGCTTTAAGTATTATTACCGGGGCAATTTGGTCATTTTGGGAATTATGGGCCACGTGGTAGCTTCAAATTCTTCCGGTGATTTTGGGTTCCACAGGTTTCATTCCAAAATCAATTTACAATGAGAAGAGAGGTCAAACTCCTTATATGCCCATATAAGGTTATACAATTTTTTAGTGTGAGACTTTTATTCCTTTCACATTCTCACACGCCCGTCATATGTGACGAATTTTTAAGTTTAACATGTAGGAAATATGTATTGGATGATGTAGAGTATGTGTGATGATTAAGTTTTACACATGGAATAACTCACTCTGATATCATCAAAAAAGTTAAGGTTCCACTCCAAAACTAATGAAGCACATATGCATCCCAGCAGCTAACTTGTTGCCGTATATCATCTAACAACCATGAATTAGAAAATAATCAAAATTTCCATGATATCTAAGCCTTATTTGATTTCCATATACTTAATTTCTCGGAGACAAGAAAACAACCAATCCGCCACAAATTTCAAAATAAAACAACATGTGAAATTAACTAACTTGGAAATAACCAAATTTGTTCAGCAACCAGTCTAGTCCTTTATCATCGATCCGATGTATTATGGCCGCTGGCTGAACTTATTTCATCTTCATAACTAAGTGTGCATTCATTTTTTTAGCAGAGAGTGATAATGCTCAAATTACGCATTAAATTAAACATGCAATTTGAGTATTATGTAATTTAAACCCTTTTGTGTAGATGTAGTATTGGTAAATAGGAATCGTTCTTAACCGGGTAAATTAGAGAACATTAATAATATGTTAGTGAGAAAGAATAATGAATAATCAAAGAATAAAAAAAATAAATGAATTAATGAATTAATGAATAAAAGAATAAAAAATATTTGTAATCTAAACTAAAGAAAACACTAACTAATAATTAAATTAAAATTAATAATAACATTATTTAAAACTGCTCATAAAATAAACTTCTTTTAAATACAATTTTCACCAACACTCTAACATATTGCTTATATTGAAGCAATCACGAAATCATACATTCATCATCTTCATTACATGCATACGTGTTTCATATTATAAATGCACCGAATAACGGATTATTATTTACAATATTATCTACCTTAAATTTTCGATTTAATGCACCGAACAACGATAAAACATTAAATCTCTTAAACTCTATTCTAAATGCCCCGAACAACGGATCAACATTTAGCTTCGAATTGAAATTTAAGCACTAAAACATATGAAGTAAAAGAAATTCAGAAAGTAAAACACATGGAGATTGTATTCATATTTACAAATGTTAGAAAGAAAATACCAATACATATATGAAATTATAAGTAAAACTAAAACAATAACAAGAATTTAAGTAGAAAAATATGGTTTTTCACAAGAATCACCGAACAGCAGCAGGAAACTTGTGAAGATGAAAGAAGAAATTCAAGGAATTCGGTCTTGAAAACTCTTGAATTGCCTTAAAAATACCTAACCTTAGGTTTTTCTTAAGGAAAACATAAAAATGTAATTAAAGAGAAGTTTAACAAATTCTAAGAATAAAATAAAGAAAATGAAACTAAGAACAAAATAAAAAAAATGAAACTAAGATAACTAATTAAAAGAAGTTACAAAATGGTCCCAAAATAAATCTACAAAATAAAAAGAATAAGAACTAAAGGAAGAGAGAAAAATGAACTATTAAAAGGGGAAAATGAGACTAAAATTGGGGACTCCTTTACAATGAAGATGCATTTCTATTTATAGAGGAAATGCCCAAAAATTTAGAAAAAAAAAATACAAAATGATAAACTAAAATAATAAAATAATTATGTGAAACAAATGATGAAAATGCAATTTTTGGGGCTGGATTTGAGCAATTTTGCAGGCGTCAGCAGGCTGCTGAGCTGCAGAGATGGGACATGGCAGACGGCTGCTGAAAAAGCTGTCACATTCAGCGTGGTTAAGCTGGAAAGGGAGAGGGTAGTTCGTCCGTTGTAACAAGGTCAAGGGAGTAGGTACTCGATACGCTTGCGCTGACATAAGGAACGACAAACGGTAGGCACGCGTTGACAATGGCTCATGGGCGTCGCGTGATTGGTGCTAACAGATTTCTGAGCTATTCGGCGCACGCGCACCGAAGCGATCTATTGAGGATCGGCAGACGTACTCCGACACTCAGTCTGGGCACTTGGGCTGGGGTTTTGGGCTTTGATTAGCTGAGCTAGTTCGCGGATTTGGGCCAATTTTTTGGGCTTTTGGGTTGGAATTTTGGGCCTGCAAATGAATTTCACAATTTAAAAATTAATTAATATAATTTCACTGAATTTCGTCCATAAGTTTTTCGTTATAATTCCGATCGAGACGATTCCTTCGTTAAAACGCTTCAAATTCCAAGATTTATTTATTTCTACAAAAATATCACAAAATAGATTATTTTCTCTAATTGTTTATTATTTTAATATTAAAAGTTAAGTATAAAGGGTATAAAATAATGTTTAATTGAAGACCTCTCAGAGAGATAGTGTTCGTGCTCAAAATATCCTCAGACTTATAATGGATTTTTTCGCGTGTAAATATATAGTTTGAAGTGTAAGTTGAGACATTGAAGAAAACAGAGAGATATATATTAACCATGTCTTCTAATCCATTTTGTAAAACATCAAGTAATGGTTGTTTACTATTTGTACCCTTTAACCATTGATATAATCCCCATGACCCATTATCTTTAACCTCAAAATGGTCGTACTTCTTTGATGATCCAGTTCCCAGGGACAGAACAAGAAGCTTACTAATATCAATGTTCTTTAAGGATTCTATGATCCTTTTGGTTTTAGACGCCTCCTTCCCCGTCTCAAGAACTGCAAGCAAAGTCTGCCCGTACACAAATTTGTTAAAAATATGACGGAGAGATTTATGATCAGTACGAATCATTTGTATAATCAAATAATGTAGACTTGCTAGAATTTAAGTTGCACCGAAATGGATATAAATACGAGAATACGATACAACACAATACACTAATACGCCAAAATTAAAAAATTAAAAGATACGATACGAGAAAGATAAAAAAAATAAATAATATATTAAAATTCAAATATAATTAAAAAAATTATATAAATAATATAAACCTCTAATCTACACCCATCATCACATAGTGATGCGCTTCTTTCAGAAACTTCAAAGACAAACTTTGACATAGAAAATGAGTTGTCGAATTCCCAAATTTTCAACCAAATCTAAATCAAACTCAGATTTCATAATCGCAAAAAGATCACAACTTGGTGCTTAATCAAAACAAAAAAACACAAGCAAAAGCAGAAAAATGACCAAGTTTCATAATCACAATTCACATAAGGATCACAACTTGATGCTAAAAAAAAAAGAGAGAAGAAATTGCCAAGTTCCATAATTTCATAAAAATCGCAACTTGATGCTTAATCAAAACAATAAATCACATAAAGATCACAACTTGATGCTTAACATCTCCAAGTTTGGACAAAATGTTCAAACTAGATAAAAATAAAAGGGAAAGAAAAATCTTCCGCTAGATAATTTCCACATTTCCATATTAATCTTATACAAATATTATTTGGTATACGTTTTTCATTCAAAACTTTCATGTTTGGACAAAATGTTCAATATTTTTTTTTGTCAAACGTAAATGATATCAAAATATCTATCAATATTTTCATAAATTTAACTATCAATATTTTCATAAATTTAAATATTCATATTTCCATAAAAAAGATATTTTCGTTCTGGCATATACCTCCTTCACCTACGTGAGTCAGATGTAGATAAATACCGACACATCACCACACCACCGCTGGAAGCTACCACTCACCTTGTCGCCAGCAAAGAAATTTGGCGTTCTTTTTCCTCACTTCCCCCCTCTCCCCCTTCAGGACATTAAACTTCCCGTTTTTTGCATAGAGAAGAAGAGGGAGTGAGAGAGGGAATAATGTAAGAAAAGAGAGAGAAGTTGACCCACGACAATGATGAAAGGTGGTCTTCGCAGTTCGCTCGCTGTTGTGGGATGACCACGGTGGAGGATTGATCGGATTTATTGGTGGAGGAGGCAGACGGTTGCTAGGCTTCTTTTAATATTTTTTAAATGTAATATTAGGTTTAAATTAATTTTCAAAAATTAAAAAGGAGCATTTAATATAAACTTAACTAAGGTTAAGTTAGTTGAGATGTCCCACTATGAATGAGATGGTGAATAAAAATGCTCCCGCGAAAGGAATGAACAACAGTACTCAAAAGTAGGTACGTATTATTAATGATCTGCATACATTCAAACGTAGTGTTATAATATTCATGACCCAACAGATGATACTGATCTACAATAATCAAATGATTCCTTCATGAGGAGCCCTAATTGAAGATCGCACAACTACACTTTATTTTCACTCGATATTATTATCTGCTGCTGGAAACTAGTCCCTTGATCAAACTTACCTGACACTGCAAAACAACCAAAGAAAATATTAAAATCAATAAATCGTAATGTGTTTGAAGATAAATACGCATTACCAAACAATTTAAAGCGAAACGTAACGAGAATATGAAGAACAAATGCCTGATTAACCATCAATTAAGGTTAAGAAATGAGGTAGAATAGTGAGAATTGTTATAGTTAATTACCGGGAACAGTCGGTGGAGGGGCTGATCTTGTAGGGAACAGTGACGCCGCACTTGCCGGGAAGGCCAGCTACAAGGCCTAGGTTAATTCCCGCAATACTACCAGCAGCCGATTTGAGGCAATTGCAAGTAGTCTGGCGGTCGGCCGGGGTGCGAGCCGCGTTATTGAGGGCCCTAACACCATTGCAGCAAGCAGGAGGCAGACCCCCCAGACCCCTCACGTAGTTAATGCATGGTCCAATGCTGCTTGATACTTGGCCACATGTTATGGCTTGGGCTATGGGGACACTAACCACCATGCACAAGACCACAACCAAAGCAAACTTGATCACCATGGAAGAGCTGCGGTTGGCCATAGTGTGAATATGAAAAAGGGATCTCAAAGAGCAAAGAAGAGATTTTGATTGGAGTAGTGATGAGTAGTAAGGCACCGTGTGATGTCATTATATAGAGGGAAAATGGGCCACTATGCTGCATATGTGAATGTGTATTTTTTGGTCTTCAATTATTGGGCATGGAGAAATTGTAGAGGAGCATTTATTACAGGCACGTGACAATGTATGGGGCTAAATATTCAATTTTTTTTTTTTTTTACTAATGATATAATTGTAAGGATATTGGCCTATTGGGTTTGAGATCTTTGACTACATTGTGTCTAAAATACCACTAAATATATTCCTGACATATATATCCATTTATATTATAATATGTAAACTAATTAGCACGTTACTCTAATACCATATTACTATATAATTACTTCAAATTATAAACAATCAAATCAAATATTAATCGCTCATAGTATGATAACATAAACTTAATTAGCAAGGAAATAATTACAAAAGAGATAATATAATAAATACTGTAACTTCGTTAAAACCTAGTTTGTTGAAAACATTTTCAAAATCACATACGGAAGTAAAATAATTACGATGCTCGCATCATATTAAAATTTGGGTAATTTGGAGAAAAGAAATTGTAGGGATATTACTGGGTGGGAATTGGTTGGAAGTTGTACTCAATTTAATGGTTTCGCGCTAGATATATATGTTATAGTCTGAAGAATGCAGTTGAGCCCCTTAAATACTCTTATGAATAAATTCAAACTTGGTAAGGACCTTAATTAATTAATAATCGGTGGACGTTCCAACTAAATGAAAGGGAAAGTAGTTAGTTAATTAGGTAAGAGCATCTACAGTAGTCCTTAAAACACTTATTTTCGTTCATTTATGGATTCTCAAAAATAACAGATTAAGAGTATTTTGTTATTTTGAGAGTTGAATTCTCTATCTCTTTACAATTACATGAATTTCATAGATAATAAAATAATAAATGGAGGATATTCAAAGATTCACGTGAAACAAATAATAAATTTATTTAGGGCAATTAACTCATAGGTCCTTACTAATATATAAATTTATTAAAAAAAACTTGCATATAGAAAAATTAAACTCATAGGTCCTTTGATTAGTCAAATGACTATACAATTTAAAATAGACCATAGTTTTTATATAAATTATAACTAATGTTATCCAATTGTAAACTAATCCAACAACAATCTAAAAAACACTTATCAAAATCTATCATGATTTCAACATTACTTTTTATTTTTATGTTTTTATTATAAGATTATATTGAGGATTATGAAAACATTACTCCTATTTATATATATATATATATATATATATATTTTCACTTTCTCATTTTAAAAGTAATATGAATATCTAATCTAACTTAAAGTATTAATTCTCAAAAAAAAAATTTTAAAACTCTTTTATCTTCCGATATTAAATAATTTGGTTAATTTCGTATAGTTTAGGGTACCAAAATTCAAGAATTAAATTGTATGTTGTACGAGTTTCCACCACCATCCTAACCTCCCCCCCCCCCCCCCCCCCCCCCCCAAGAAAAAAAAAAATTTATACACTACTGTTGAACCCCAGACAAAATTTCTTTAAGGAGGGGCCCGTCCTTGA
The DNA here is from genome assembly GCA_032719365.1 of Prinsepia uniflora. NCBI lineage: Eukaryota > Viridiplantae > Streptophyta > Magnoliopsida > Rosales > Rosaceae > Prinsepia > Prinsepia uniflora. The sequence continues at coordinate 18,973,833 of CM064861.1, read as the reverse complement.
TTTTAGGGATTAATTAAGACTAATTATGGATTATTGAGGCAAATTGAGGATTAACCGAGACGTTCAGGGTGAAATTACAATTTTGCCCATAAATAAGGGGCAAAAGTTGACTTTTGACCCGGGAGGTCCGATGCCCGAGGACTGATGACCGTGACGTAGATCGGGACGTCACGAGTCTGTAGACAGGCGGCACGTCGAAATCGGACGTTCGAAGGGGAAGTTACGGTTCACGGAAGTTCCAAGGAACTATTGCACGTTTTACGAAACGAGTTGACTTTTGTCTCAAGTGGGCCCATATATTTTTAAACAGGAACACCTTCTTTGTTCATACAACCAAACCGGAAACCCCATCGAACACGACCCTAATCCCTTCCCTTACCTGGTTTCGATCTGATAGAGAAACAAAGAGGTTGTTGGTGGCTGGGTGATGATAGGACCGCCGTGGACGGCGGCGATAGTCTAGGAAACAGGTAACTCGAAAACCCCCCTTTTATGTTTCAAATTCGAATTGTGGGATGAGACGTTGGGGGCTGTTTTTGTTGATTGGGAAGTGGTTGTTGGGTTAGTATGAGCGTCTAGGGCATGGTTTCGACAGTGGATGGTGGTCGAACAGCGAGGTGGAAAGACTGGACCTTTAGACCGTGAAGGGGGGATTTGAATGGATAGGTTTTAGGTGATTTTTCTTAGTTCTAAACATATAAATAGATTCCTAGGATTGAAACAAAGAGAATGAAATCGAAAGGGAAGGAAACAGACCAAAATTGAGGGAGAAATGGGCATGGACCGGTCACGCCGGTCCAGACAGACCGGATTTACAAGTGGACCGGTCGGACCCGGTTTGCGGAAGGTTGAAGGAGACTGGGTTCAGGTGCGTGAAGCCCACGCGCAGCCGCTTTGGGTAGCGCGTGAGGGCACGTGGGCCACCTATTAGGGAGGTGTCCAACATGTAATTTAATCTATTCGTTGTAACGAACATTTTGGGACAGGTTTCGAGTCGATCGAACATCGTTTCAATATAGTTAGGGATGTCCGAAGGCTTAGGATCGAGTTTAAAAATAGTTAAAAATCCCGGAAAATTACGGGGTTTCAATGAGAAGTTAATGAGGTAGTTACTAATCCTCTACAATGATTTGGACAGGTTTGGGAGCCCCAGTGACGGTGATTGGCCCGGGAGAGGCTTATGGTGCGCGTATCGAGACGTGGCTTTGGACGGTCTGTGAGTGGACCTTATTTTCTAAATTGATGCATGCATAAATTTTTTATATGAGTTTAAATACATGTTTCGTGATTCCATGAGTGCATTTATTTGTGGTATGTTAATATTTACGTATTTGCACGTATTTCGAGGTTTTCAGTTTTATACGGTGCTTATACGTGCTGTGTTTTCTATGATGGTTTCTTCAAATGGTTTTGGATTTGGAAACATGGAATCAGGCATAAGACCCATTTGGTTGGAAACCATCGGACTTGGAGTCCATTTGATTCAATGAGAAATCGGGTTAGAGGCCCATTTGAGTTATATGATCGAATCAGGGGCCCAGTTGGTTTACGTGATTGGGCCGGGTCCCCGTTGGTTTACGAATTCGGGCTTGAGGCCCAGTTGGTTATGATATCGGGCATGAGACCCAGTTATGGTTTATAAACATGATTTCGGTCAGGGACCCATATTTGGATTTTATGATGGTTTTAAGGAAAACCCGGGCATGACCCTTTTGAATGAATTGTAAAACGGTTTTTTTGTATACCATCCTCACGAACGAATGCCCTCCAAACGTCCCATAGTATCCTGCAAGGGGTCATTGCAAGAAGTGACTGATCCGTATAGTGACTCAAGAGTAGGATTGCCAGAGGTTAAAACCTCCCCCCAAGGAGGGTCATCTACGGGTCATTCACCTGGGTGGACCCTGGGGAGACTTGGGATTTGAGACCCCTAGTAGCACGCGTAGCTTGGAGCCGTGCTAGGATTGACTGTGACATCTCGGATGTCAGACATCAGGGATGTCGAGGATTGATTTTGGGCTGAGACCCACTGGTACTAGTTTTGGGCTGAGACCCACTGGTACTAGTTTTGGGCTGAGACCCACATGAATGGTTTTGGGCTGAGTTCCCACGTGTATTGATTTTGGGACTGAGTTCCCATATGGTTTGATTCACGGTTTTGGCCCAAGGCCCTAATGGTTTGTTTAAATGGTCTCCGAATGCATGCATGCTTTTTAGTGAAAGGCATAAACATCTTTTTGATGAAATTTGTTTTTTATTAAATTATTTTATTTCGTCCACTCACAGCTTTTAAATGGTTTTAATGCTCTTCAGGTTGATCGCGGATGAGGGCTGTAGCGGAGATCGAGACATCACACTCATCCTCTAAATCCTAACGCAGTCTAGAAGCCCCGAATGGGCTAAAATCAGAACTATCCCTTGTCTGACACTTCGTGTCAGACGGGAGCTGGCACGTCCCGCGTTAATCCCAGGTAGATTTGGGACGGCTCTTGTTAGTGGAGGCATGAGTGGGAATCAGTGCGACTATCTCTTGTCTGGAAAATGCTGAAGGTGTTTTCGGAACTTTAGTCGACTTGTTAGATGAAAGCGGGACCGGGCACGGTTATCAAAGTCATTTTGGGATGGGTCCTGTCACTGGTGATTTCAAGAAAATGTGGGCCATAAGGCTTTTATGTGTTCCATGTGATTTGGGTTGGGCCCATGGTTAATACATATTACGGTTTTATTTGAAAATCATGGTGTATTTGACTATACATGCATGTTTTCTAAAAACAGAGGGTTTAAAGGTATATTTTGGAAAATGGGTTTCCAATGCTTTATTTTTGTCCATTCACATTACTGATGGTTTTGGTACCCTTCAGGTTGATCACACATGTGGGTTATATGAAAATTAAGGTATCACGTGGATTTACGCACTCTGGACATCCAATGTAGGATGTGGTTTTATCTCTTATCTAACACAAGGTAAGTATGTTTATTTAATTCCAAGGGTAATTTGGTCATTTTATAATGACATGTCAGACAAGAGCAAGTCATCTCACATTAATAAAGGGGGATTACAGGGAGGGTCCTGTCACTAACAATCCATATAACCTCGTATATAAATCCCCATAAACCTCGGGATAGTACACGCGTCTCAAACACGTAACCCGAGGCTTAAACCGCCCAAAATTACCCCAAAATGAGTTCTGATCGACATGAAACCACCAACATTGGATTCAGCTCGTCAAAACCTTTTGAACAAGCTCGCCCCCGCCTTGAAACTTGAGCCCACACGCTGCCATGAGCTAGTGGAAGTCTAGCAGCCTTCCCCAAGCGTCGTTGACGTCACCCACTGATGTGGCACCATACTGACTCACTCTACCTACCGACAGAGAAGACGGTGGCACCACCGTCAGCTGGCTGGAAAATTGTCATTTTTAACCCAAGCTTCAAACCTTCCTAACTCCCTCAAAACTCAACCAAATCGATCAAGTTTTATATCAAAATCTATCTACTTGATCCCATGAATTCAAATCCTAGCTCAAAATTGAGAGAAAATACGTGGATTCCAAGATATGGCCCTCGAAAGCTGTGGGTTTCTTCCTCCTTGTTTACCAGTCGTGTCTACATTGTTCTCCCTTCAAACTTAGGTTAGTCTTGATCGTGAGGGTACAATGAATGTGATTCTTGCCTTGGTTTAAGCTCAAAAGGTCTCAAAATCAAAACTTGAATTATGGGTGTGTGTGGGTTATTTTGGTTGCACAGGAAAGAGAGAGAAGTGAGTTGATGATGATCCAAAAGAATTAGTGGCTCCCAGCCGCTCAACCAAATCCATCCCAAAATATCCTACTTTTCCTTGTGACCAAAATACCCCTCCTCAAAATAGATACTTAATAGTAAACCTAAGGGCAAAATGGTCCAAAGATAGTAAAAATCCCCAAAAATCCTTGTTAATTCCTCAATTTAAAATATGAGTCATTACACTAACTACCAAAATAATTACTCAAACACCCTTTAGAACTTTCAATCCCTATATAGTAGTGTTCTTTTCCTTTCTAATTATGAAAACATTACTTCTATTTATATATTTTTTTTTCACTTGTTCATTTTATGAAGTAATGTTAGTATCTAATCAAACTTAAAGTAAGATAATTAAGAATAAGAATTCTTCAAAAATACTTTAAAACTGTATATTTGAAAAATGCTTATTATCCGATATTAAATAATGTGGTTAATTGCTTATGATTTAAGTTTTAATTTTTTAATTTTGGATTAAACTCTAAACTCAAGCCGTACATTTTTCCATCACCACCTCACTCCCTCCCAAAAACTTTATATATCATACTGTTGAACTTCAGATAATAGGGATTTTATTCTTGATTTTATAGAAAAAAATTCAATTGTAGTTATATATAATATATTATATATCTATATATGTATAATATCTATTATATGTATAATATAAGAAAAGGCCCGAAGGCCAAAAGGCCAAATACTAAAAGGCACATAGGGGGCAAAGAGAATAAAGAAAACAATATTATTTTTAATTGTTCGAAAGATCTATCAATAAAAAATTAATAGAATAATTTAAATAAAAGTAAAAATTATTAAAGATAAACCAATAATTTATTAGTAGTGTCATTCCCCGCATTTTCTTTTATTTTGCCCAAAATATGCTGAACTATTTTCCTATAAAAAAATCTAGGGATTGCCCCTTAAAGAAAAATCTTACTATGCCAAATTTTCAATTCGATTTCGAGCTCCCTAATATTTTAATTCTTGCCAATTATTTTAAAACTATTGTTACAAATTGTTCTATTTTTTGTTAGAAAGCTTAAACGTATATATATCTCAAATACTTAGAATTCAATAGCAAAGCTTTGTAACTAGTGGATGAATGACCTCTGCTTCTTATTCAGCAAACTTGGCTTAAATAGCCTTTACAAAAACAGAAATTCCTACAAATCAAAACACGATTAGCATTCTCAGCTATCGTGATGAAAACAGAAAACCTAACTAAACGCATCCCAAAGAATAGGACTCATTAGATGGAAACTAAGACTTGGTAAATCTACTAACTGAATAACCCTTAAACCCCTAGAATTCAGGAACTAACTCTTTCAATCCCTCCCTTAAGCTAACTCCAACTCCTTGAGTTAGATTATCTGCAGCAAAACATACTCCGAGTTGTGTCTGAAGCCTCTGAAAAGTGTCAAGTTTCAATGGCTTCCGGAATATGTCAGCAACCTGTTGCTGTGTTCCACAGTGTTCCAACTTAATCACATCATCCTTGACTAAATCCTGTAAGAAGTGAAATCTTACATCAATATGTTTGCACCTGCCATGAAAGATAGGATTCTTGGACAATTTGATGGCTGAGCAATTATCACACAAGATTGTTGTGCAACCTTCTAGTGCAAACCCGATCTCCTTCAATACGCTTCTCATCCATACAGCTTGACAAGCACACGCTGCATGTAACAACCAGTACCTTCAGGAAGGGTACAAATGTAATTTTGTAAAATATTGGTATATAAAGGACGATTTTGCCCTTGTGAATAGTGTGCCAAAAGTTTACTTTTGATTTGTAGGTTGAACGAGCTTTGACCATTGACCGTGACGTAGTTTAGGACGTCACGAGTCCGTACACAGGTGGAACGTCCGATTTGGACAATCAGAGGAAACTTTATGGTGTTCTGAAGGTCAAGGGCGTTACCGTAATTTTGGTTAAATAGGGGGAAATGTGGACCTTTTGTTGGACTTTTGATTTTCACGTAGACCGAGGACCGTTAGCTAGGTCTCGACATCCTGAGTACAACGATAGGCGGTACGCTGTCATCAGACGTCGGACGGATTAGTTATGGATCTAGGAAGTTGAAGGGCAAAATGGTAATTTTGGATCTATGGGCATTTTGGTCTTTTCACAATTGTGCCAATCAGATAAGGCCAAATGGGAAAATGTGATTGGATATTTATAATGTTGTCCACATGATGATGGACACGTGGGGGACACCTAGAGGTTTCTAGGAGGTTTATTGTGTGCACGGCTACAAATTGCACAAGTTTAAACCGTGCAATCGTTCATAGAGCAGAAACAGTGTACTTGGGTGTTTTGTACTAGGTTCTGTAAACGATAACGTCGGAATATTTTGTTTAATTACTCCTGCGTCTGACTGGATTTGAGTGAGTTGTACTTGGGTGTTGCGTCGGAGGTCAGACGGGAGCGGGATTTACCTCGGGTTTTGGGGTGAAACCGGGGTGGGTCCTGACAAACAGGGAGAGTGAGACCGTGAGATTTTCTTGATCGATTTCCAGTGATTGAAGACCTTGAGCTTGAGTGAGTGATCAAGGACAGGTTGTTGAGTTTGTAATCGTGTTTTAGTGAGGGCTAGAAGGTGACTCTGTGTGTGTGTGTAAGCAACCAGAACCAGGAGACAGAGCAGGGACACCGTGCACGGTTGTGCACCCCAGTTGAGCAAACCATCAAATTGGACGGGTGGAGGTGTTCAGTGACCTGAGGAGAGTCGTGTGTACTCAGTGGAGAACGGCGGCGAGCACAGCGGAGACTGGAGCAAGGGTAAGTGTTTTCTGTCCCCTGTTTTTCCAGAATTGGTTAAATTCAAAAGTCGTGAGGTTTGGGTGAATGTCGAGGTGTTCCAAGGTCCCTATTAGTTCTAGGAAGTTGAGAATGACCATTGGGATTAACCTGGAGCTTCACGGTGGCCGTGGGTGGCCGAAGTCAGAAACTCAGATTTTCTGAGTTTTCTTCGAGTTTTGGACGATGAGATTAGGGCCTTTACTTCACAAATTGATTAGTGGAATCGATCATACAAACCAGGACGAAACTAATGGGATTGATTGGGTTGAAATTGGACTGGTATTGAGTGAGAACCGATCATGCCAGTTCGGTTCGGCCAGCCCGGTCTGAACCGACTGGACAGAGGTTGAAGACAACCCTGTAGCAGGCGCGTGAAGCCCACGCGCAGCCCGGGCGGCTCGTGAGGGCGCGTGCGGCAGAGTCTGGGGAAACTTCCAACAGGGATTTTACTCTAATCGACGTAACGAATCTTTTAGGACAAGTTTCATGTCGATCGGACATCGGGTTAGGTTTGTTCGAGGGTTCGAAGGTTTAGGGTTTTTGCTTAAATTACGTTCAAAATTTCCGAAAAATTGGGGAAATTAGGATAAGCGTTAATGAAGTGTTTGTGACCCGATTTTGTGACTTTTGACAGGACGGGACACTCCTGAGACGGTTGAGGAACGTACGGAGCGCGATTGACGCGTACGGATTTGTGAGTGGACTCCTTCTCTTTTAACGAGCATGCCTAACCGTTTTTATCTACATGTTTTATGTTTTTAAGCATGTTTTCATGATCATTGCCTATATCATATTTGTTTTACCTGTTTGCACATTTTTCGAGGCGTTTACGGGTTTTAGCACGTTTTCCGAGAAATGTTATATATGTGATTTCCATGCCATGCTTTTTATTACTGATTTTATATGATGATAAATGGGTTTTGAAACTTGATTTGAAAAACAAGGTTTTCGGTTTTAGAATCGGATTTCGGAAACACGAAATTTGGTTTTAAAGTTGAAAAGTGGATTTCCGGATTTGGGTTCGGAATGACGGTTCTGGATGCCTGAATGGCGTCAGACCAGTGGTTTCGGATTCAGGTTTGGATATGGACTTAGAAATAGTTTTCAAATGATTTAGATTGGATTTGCTAGATCTGGATATTGGGTTTAAAGATCTGGATTATATATGACGGGGGCGGGCCAGGATTGAGTTTAAAGACTCGGGAGTTTAAAGACTCGGATATTACGATATTACCCCCGTAGGCCTGTTGTAATACCCCGGAAATTTTAGGATTTTAATATTCTAAATTATTGCATGAAGTGACGTTTTTATCCCTATGAATTGTATTGCCAAATTGTTGACTTTTTGATTGGTGGGTCAAACGGACTTTGACCAATGACCGTGACGTAATTTGGGACGTCACGAGTCCATAGACAGGTGGCACGTCCAATTCGGACGATCAGGGAAAAAGGTATGACTATCGGAAGTTCATGGGCATTACCGTAATTTGGATGATGGGGGCGAAAATGTTGACTTTTTGTTTGGCAACTAATTTTCACATGACTCAAGGACCGTTAGGTAGGTCTCGATGCCCTGAGTCCGTAGACAGGCGGCACGCCGAAATCGGACTTCGTACGAGGAAGTTATGGTCAGAAATGTGAAATCGGGAAAATTGCACCTTGGTAATCGTGTCGATTATTTTATTCTGATGTTGTGATTGGAGGACACCTGGATGAGTGACAAGTGTCACTCATCCATTGGCTAGATTGGATCAAACTCCACTAAGTGATTAAATAGGATTAAAACCACCTTTTAATCTCAACCATCCATCTAAAGTACTCCAGATCTAATCTGAACCTTTGATCTCATTTCCTAGATTTAATCTGGACCGTCCATTTTGTTTTATCAGATTCCCTCCATTCTATATATTTTCCTACCCGAAATGCACACACGATCCATTTCGAACAGCACCCCAGCTCATCACCCATTCTCTGTGTTCGTGTGTGGCTGGACTGAGCTGGTGAGGCTGAGTGACGGTGGTGATCACGGTGGCAGACGGCGGCGAGGTAGGCAGTCCTAAACCCGAAACTATTTGAAAAACTCAGAAATGGAAGCTTGATTTCCAACGTGTATCTTTGATTTCTATTAACCCTAATCGATTCTAGGGACTAATAGGAACCTCCAGAGCTTGATTTCGTGACCAATGGTGACCTGAACAGATAGTAAATGGCGACGGGAGAACCGGTTCTGTTCATCGAGGTAAGCCTTCGATTCAGCCTTGGTTTTATGATTTTGTTTAGTTAGAACCCTTTCTGGGATTGAGACGAACATTTAGGAACAAACCAGAGCTAAAATGGTTGTGAATTGAGGGATTCGTGACCGGGTCATCTCGCGGGTCTGAACGACCCAGTTTCAGAGAAATGGGTGACCCGTCGAGAGGACAGTGGTGATGACGTGGCACCCTGTTAGACCTGTCAGGTGACGTGGACCACTCTTCAGCCGACACGTGTCACATGTCAGTGACGTGGACCAGTGCCGTGCTGACACGTGGCACATGTCAGATCTGACACGTGGCCTGACAGAGAAGTGATGCGGACCAATCGTGTGTTGACACGTGGCCCCTGTCAGAGTCTGACACGTCAGACCTGACAGCTGTCAGATGACGTCAACATGACGTCATGCTGACATCGGCGATGACGTCAGCAGGAACTGTTCCTGCGTTGACCAGAGCGTTGACCAGCGAATGTGGGCGCGTGTGAACAGTATTTTTGGTGGGACCACCACCATTCTTTAGGTTTAGATGATCCGGATCCAATGGCGGTGGTTTCGGGTCGATTGGAGATCGTTAAGTTGGTCAAAATGAGGTTTATTGCCTCGGGAACCGGGCTCGGGCGGCTTTTCCGGGCCGGTTTCAGTCTAGGGTTTCACGGTTGAATGTTAGGGGCTTATATTGACCTTTAGGTATACTTTGGACATGATAGGGATTGTACAAATAGTTCCAGAACGAGGGTATACGTTCGGTTTTTCGGCAGGATTGTACTGTGAGTGGGCCCGATTTCATTAAACCCTTGCATGCTTAAATGTTTTCTGATTTACTTATATTCACATGCTGGAATCAAGAAACGATTTTGATGATATTGAAATTATGATTATGGCACGTTTCACGGTATTTGGGTTTGAGACCCGTTTTGGTGAAACTTAAAGATTGGTTTGGATTTTATCTATGTATATATGTTTTGCATGTGGATATCGATAAAATGTATTTGGTACTGCACTGTATAGATCCACTCTTGTGATACTGTCTCCTCCGGATGTGATACCCCGGAGCGGTCACGGCGCATTGCCTGCGAGGGGTCATTCTACTGAGGAACCGGACCGTAAAATGACTCAGGAGCAGGATTGCTATAATTTAACGTCAGGGACGTCGAGCGTCTAGGACGCTAGGCATTTGAGATACCGTACCCGGACGGGGTTCTGGGATTGGACTCGGGATTGAGACTCCGAGTGGCACGCGTAGCCTTGAGACTGTGACCTTATTGGACGTCAGGGACGTCAGACATCGGGGATGTCAGGATTGGAGTGTATAGTGCAGTGGCTAAAATTATGTTTATGGTTTTATTACATGCCTTATGATTCATATTATATGATTTATGGTTTTAAATTCTGATGCATGCATGTTTGGAAAACGGAGGGGTAAATTATATGTTTTACTTATTAAACGGTTTTATAAACTTGAATTTCGGCCCACTCACCCTTAATGTTTTGGTAACCCCTCCAGGCTGTGCTACTGAGGTAGAGGAGGATCCTGAGGCGGAGGCATAGATCTACTTCTGCGTATCTGAACCCCTATCGAGTGGTTTGACCCGCAGGATTACTTTAGAGTCGTGCTCACAATTTATAATTTGGTTTTCATCCCTTGTCTGACATCTGTTAAATTCGGATTTGATGTATAACTTTACTTTGGTTATTTATTAATTTGAACGTTTGAGGTTAAAATTGGTATGTTATTTTGGGTGTCAGACGGGAGCAGGGCACGTCCCCTTGTGGTCCCCGTGGGATCGGGGTGGGTCCTGTCACCTGTTGAGTTTAAAGACTCGAGAGTTTAAAGACTCGGATTACATTTGAGGCCTGGATTGAGTTTAAAGACTCGGATAGACCCAGCAGGTTTGATCAGGACATTACTATTGGTACATCTTGTTTTTGTGATACGCTTTTGGAATGCTTAATTACTGTTTATATCACTGTTTTCTAATACTTAGTTAGGCATGCATGTTTTCTTTAAAACGGAGGGAAAATCCTGTTTTGTTTCATAAATTGTTTTCATACGTTTGTTTTCTTTTTAGTCCACTCACGTTTTTCTGGTTTTAAATTACCCTCCAGGTCGTGGTGAAAAGCATCGGGGTGATCATTGAGGCAGGGACAGAGGCATAGAGCTTTGCGGCGTTTTCCGTTGCGTGGATAGCCTAGTAGGACTTTTGTGCCTGGTTTGTATAACACTATGCTCTGTGTTACTGTTGTATTACATTTTCTCCCTGGTCTGATGGTTTAATTATGGTTTCTTGAGGTTGTTTTGGTACTTTAAGTGTGATTGTCGGACGGGAGCAGGGTTCGTCCCGGTTATCGAGGTGATAATCGGGGTGGGTCCTGTCACTGCAGCTGCAATGTATTCGGCTTTCGTGGTTGATAGAGTCACAATTGCTTGCTTCTTTGAGCACCAAGCCACAGCTCCACTACTCATCAAGAATGCATACCCCGAGGTGCTCTTTCTCCTATCAATATCACCAGCATAGTCACTGTCAGTGAAGACCTTCAGTTCCTTCTCTCCAACTCGCTTATACCATATTCCATAATCAAGTGTCCCCTTTAAATACCTAATTACCCTCTTGGCTGCTTGATAGTGTATCAAAGTAGGCTTCGACATGAAGCGACTAATAAGACTCACTACAAACTGAAGGTCAGGTCGTGTAGTTGTTATGTACATCAAACTTCCAATGATCTGCTTGTAGAGTGTTTCGTCTACTCTTTCTCCCTCCTCATCTCTGCTAAGCTTACATCCCGGCACCATCGGATTGCTCACTGGATTGCAACCCTCCATCCCAAAACGTCTTAAAATTTTCAGTGCATACTTATACTGGCTGATGTGAATTCCTGCAGGAGTTTGCAACACCTCTATTCCAAGAAAGTACCTCATTTTCCCTAGATCAGACATTTCAAATTCCTTTTGCATTGAGTACTTAAACTCTCTCATCATCACATCATCATTACCAGTAAACATAAGATCATCCACATAGACACTAATAATAAGAATTTTACCTTCGTATGCTTCAATACGACTGAACCAAGCTCTTGGTGTTTGTTTCAGTCCATATAAAGCCTTGTTCAGTTTGTATACCTTGAGCTCACTTCCTTTGATTACAAACCCTTTAGGTTGCTCTATGAACACATCTTCTTGTAAAGCTCCATGTAGAAATGCGGATTTTACGTCAAGTTGGAAGATCTCCCAGCCATTATGAGCTGACATGGCTACTACCATTCTCACGGTGTCCATGCGTGCAACAGGAGCATACACCTCTGTGTAATCTATAGCATGCTTTTGAGAGTACCCCTTAGCCACTAGACGAGCCTTAAGCTTGCCTACTTCTCCAAGTTCGTTTAGTTTGGTCTTGTAAATCCATTTAACTCCAATGCACTTTGTTCCTTGTGGTAGATCGGACAACTCCAATGTTTGATTTCTCTCGATTGCTTCTATTTCTGCATTCATTGCCTTCCTCCACTCTTTGCTTTTAACTGCCTCTTCAAAAGTTGTTGGATCACCCATGTTTAGTTCTTCCCTGTCAAGCTCCACCATATTAACTTCATCTTCTGACAGCTCTTCTACTTCTTCCCCAGTGACATAGTCACTAAGATAAGAAGGTGGTCTCCTCACTCTACCCTCCCTTTATCGTGCATCAACTGTTTCATTGTTTGTAGAGGCATCATCTTCATTAATTGCTGGTGTCTCAGCTTCATCTTCACTTTCAGTGTCATCAGCTCCATCATCTTCACTATCTCCCTATGTTAAATCCATGAGGACTTCTTCTTTGTGACTACCATCCCAGCTCCATTTGTTCCCCTCTTCAAAGACTACATCACGACTTGTCACGATCTTCCTACTCATCGGATCATAGAGCCTATAGCCTTTAGACTCCCCACGCACTTCAAGTAGAACACAAGTGTGATTCTTGTCTTCCAGCTTGGTCCTCTTCACATCTGGTATATGTACATGCCCTATGCATCCAAAGGTCTTGAAGTGTTTTACTGATGGTTTTTCTCCACTCCAAGCTTCTTGAGGTGTCATGTTCTTAACAGCCAAAGTAGGTGATCTGTTAAGAACATACACTGACCAGTTCACTGCCTCTGCCCAGAATGACTTGGGAACCTTCTTTTCTGACAACATTTCCCTCACCATATTCATCACTGTCCTGTTCTTGCGCTCTGCCACTCCGTTTTTTTGTGGAGTGTATGCAGTAGTCAATTGCCTCTTAATTCCATTAAGTTTACAAAATTCATTAAACTCATGAGAATTAAATTCTCCTCCCCTATCTGTGCGTAAGCACTTAATGGACAGTCCCATCTTCTTTTCAACTAGACTCTTGAAACATTTAAAATGATATAAAGCTTCTGATTTTTCAAACAAGAAGTAAATCCATGATTTCCTTGAATAATCATCAATGAAACATAAGGAGTACCTTTTCTGGCTGTTTGAGACAGGAGATATAGGACCACAGATGTCCGCATGGATTAGTTGAAGCCTTTGAGTTGCTCTCCATTTGCTCCTTTTTGGAATGGCATTGCGAGTCTGCTTTCCTTTCACGCAATGATTGCAGATAGTTGTAGAAATAGAAAATTTTGGCATTCCCCGAACCATTTCTTTATCAAATAAGGTTTTTAGGCCTTTCTGGTTAAGATGGCCATACCTACAATGCCATAGATGTGCAAGATCTTGAACAGATGTGTGAAAACATGTTTCTTTCTTCTTTAGGGACTGAGCAGTCAAAACGAACATTCTGTTGGCTGTCATGTAGGATTGGCTGATAAGTCCCTTTTGTGGATGGTAAATCTTGCACATTCCAGACTGAATCACGATAGCTAGCCCCTTCTCCTGTAGTTGTCCTACACTCAAGAGGTTATTCTTGAGTTCTGGCACATAATACACTGCTGTGATGACATGTTTGATGCCATCGATGGTGAGTTTCATGCTTCCCTTTCCTTTCACAGCCAATCTAGTGTTGTTTCCTAGTTTTAACAACTGTCTAAATGTCTCATCCATCTCTAAGAACATTTGCTTGTCACCACACATGTGATTAGAACATCCAGAGTCTAGAAACCACAGATCTTCTCTTTCCACGCCTTGTTATTCCACATAAGCCATCAAAAGTACCTTTTCTTCTTCGTCAGCTTCTGCATAGTTTGCACTTTTGTTCCAGGTTGGACACTCATATTGAAAGTGCCCAATTTTGTGACATTTGTAACATTCCACAGTTGCTTTATCATAGCCCTGTCTACCTCTCCCTCTTCCTCTTCCTCAAGAGTTTCTTTTGCCTTGTCCTCTTGCTCCATTGCTTCCTTCACATCTCACATTTAGCACCTGTTCTTCCTCTCGATTGAGTTTCTGAAGTTTTTGCTCATGAACTACAAGTGAGCTTTGTAGTTCATCAATCAAGAGCTCATCTATATCCTTTGATTCTTCGATTGAGCAGACTTTGTAATTGAATCTCTCAGTCAAAGAACGTAGGATCTTCTCAACCACATCCACCTCTTTCAACACTTCACCGTTTATACGTCTCTTATTAACCACTGACATGACCCTAGAGAAATAATCAGTAACAGTCTCACCAATTTTCATCTCTAGAATTTCGTAGTCCCTTCTTAAGGCTTGTAACACTGGTCTTTTCACCTGTGCACTTCCTTCATATTTTTTCTTGTTAGACTCCCAAATTTCCTTGGAAGTATCCTTCTTCAGTATTGTTTCCAGAATTGTTTTGTCAATTGCCTGGAACAGGTAGTTCTTCACCCTCATATCCTTCAGCTTCAGCTCCTCGACTGCTTTGTGCTGCCCTTCGGAAGTTTGAGCTGCCCCTGTTGTCACCGTAGCAAAGGATCTTTGCTCCAAAGTTTGTGGTTCCTCTAGGATTCCACTCTCTATTAAATCCTAGTACTCTTTGGAGCGGAGGAAATTTTCCATCAACATGGCCCAGTGGTCGTAATGACCATCGAACCTAGGGATTGATGGCTGAACAAAATTTCCTTCAGCTGCCATGTCTCTCTCTCTCTTTTTCTGTGAATGTAGGTCCCTCTAAAGCTGCAGCTTTCTTTTCTTCTTAGACCCAATGGTGGCTCTGATACCAATTTGTTAGAAATCTTAAACGTATATATATCTCAAATACTTAGAATTCAATAGCAAAGCTTTGTAACTAGTGGATGAATGACCTCTGCTTCTTATTCAGCAAACTTGGCTTAAATAGCCTTTACAAAAATATCAATTCCTACAAATCAGAACACGATTAGCATTCTCAGCTATCGTGATGAAAACAGAAAACCTAACTAAACTCATCCCTAAAGAATAGGACTTATTAGATGGAAACGAAGACTTGGTAAATCTACTAACTGAATAACCCTTAAACCCCTAGAATTCAGGAACTAACTCTTTCAATCCCTCCCTTAATTTATTTTAATACATATTAAGGCTTAATCTATTTTAATACATATTGAACCTTAATCTATTTTAATACATATTAAGGCTTAATCTATTTTAATACATATTAAACCTTAATCTATTTTAATACATATTAAGGCTTAATCTATTTTAATACATATTAAACCTTAAGCTATTTTAATACATATTAAGGCTTAATCTATTTTAATACATATTAAACCTTAATCTATTTTAATACATATTAAGGCTTAATCTATTTTAATACATATTAAACCTTAAGCTATTTTAATACATATTAAGGCTTAATCTATTTTAATACATATTTTGAAAAAAAATTAAGGCTTAATCTATTTTTTCTATTTGTGGTTAAAAACAAAATTAATAATAAATGATATATTTTATTATGACAAATAAATAATTAAATAAAATATGTAAATAATTAAAAAAAAAAAGGGTTAGAAAATAAAAGGAACGAAACGCCTGTTTCGTTCCTTATATTCATTATTTACTCAATCCGTGGTCGTCTTCCTCAGTCGATAATTCGATATAATCGATTTGGGGCAAAATCGATTTGGGGCAAATTGGGGAAAAGGAGAGGAGCGACTGGTGACGGTGAGGGCGAGGGCGAGACGGTGACCGGTGATGGTGAGGGCGAGACGGGGGAGACGAGAGAGGGCTAGAGCTGTGGCCGTCAGTCGTCCTCCGACGAGTCATGCTGTAACGACCCGTCCCGAATTTCGGGATTAGTTTAGTGACTAATCTTGATTAGCGAGGTTGAACGGTGGTTAGTAGGGAGGAATCGGACAAAATGTGCAAAATGACCGTTTTGCCCCTGGTCGTGGGCAAAATGTTGACTTTTGTTCGGGCGGTCAAATGGACTTTGACCGATGACCGTGACGTAGTTCGGGACGTCACGAGTTCATAGACAGGTGGCACGTTCGATTCCGACATTCGTAGAGAAAGTTATGGTGTTCGGAAGTTGAGGGGTATTTTGGTAATTTGGCATACTAGGGGCCAAATGTTGACTTTTTGATCGGGAGGTCCGATGGACGAGGGCCAAGGACCGTTACGTAGGTATCGTCGATACGAATCCAACGACAGGCGGCGTGCCGAAATCGGAGATCCGACGACAACGTTATGGTCAAGGAATCGGGCTCGGTTTACCAAACGAACCGGGATTAAAATAATAATAAAATAATGAATAGTGACCGTTGACCCTACACACCTGGATGAGTGACAAGTGTCACTCATCCCTTGAAATCAGAATCCATGTTTTTGGGGGAGACCTCATGATGATGTTTAATTAATTTTTAATTAATTAATTAATCTTTTAATTTCCATTATCCCTCCCTAATTTCCTAACCGTGTACAACTAACATCCCAAATTCCTCCCACCCTTAATCTCCTCTCCATCAGCTGATCTTGAGTGTGCAAATTGGAGACAATTCTGAGACGAATTCAGTGAGGGAAACACGAGGGATTGAAGGGGGCAACAGAACTAGAATTCGAATAATTAAGTTTTAGGAGGGAAAATCAAATTGGAAGAATTGGGCTGTGATGATCGAATTGGAGGTTACAAACATCTTACTGAGGTTGTGACGAGTCGATCCACGTCAAAAACGAGAAGAATTAGTGCCGTTTTGGCTCTGATCGAGCTTGGTGACAGAGGAAGAAATCGAGGATGAGTCGTGGAGTTTGGAGCTGCGATTGACTCAATTGTTGTGGGGAAATGACTCCTCATGATCCCACGATGCTTCTGGGTTCATCAATTGAAGGAAACCGATCGAGATTGACAGAACTCCATTGTTGAACAGTGACGGTGCTCGAGCTTGAGTCGTGATGTTTGAGCACAGGTTTGATGCAATTGATGTGGGGGAATTGTTCCTCAGGGTCCGTTGATGCTTCTGGAATCATCAATTGGATGAAACCTGCAGCAATTGAGGGAGTTCCATGATTGCACAGTAACCGGGTGTTCTTCGTGGATCATCGTTGAATCGTGGGATTGTAGGTAATGTTTTGTGTAATCAACGTTACAGAACCTTAATTTAACTTAAAACGAAACTAATGGAATGATCAATTGAAGGAATTAGGATCGAATTGACAGGATTGGAACCGGGTCGTCTCGCGGGTAAACTGGACCCGTTTACCAGACATACGGGTTAGGACGATGCACTGTAGCAGGCGCGTGGGTTTCACGCGCAGCCACTCACGGCGGCGCGTGGCGGCGCGTGGGCACGAATCTCGAGGTGAGGTCAACATGACTTCTGTCCTATTTAATGTAACGGACATTTTGGAATTGGTTTCGTGTCGATCGGACACCGTCTCGATATTGTTCGGGATATCTGAAGGTTTTAAAATAAGTTTAAAAATAAGTAAAAATTCGGGAAAATTACGGGACTTTGATAGGATGTTAATGATGAGGTTAGTGACCCTCTAATGTGATTTGGACAGGATTGGGAGTCCCGGTGATAGTGGTGTGGCCCGGGAGGGCCGGTGGCACGCGTATCGAGGCACACGGTTAAAACGGTCTGTGAGTGGACTTTGGTTTTATAAATTCTATGCATGCATAAATGTTTTATATGGATTATGGTTGTGATTGTGTGATGTTGATTTGGTTGTTGGTAAATTGTACGGTTTCACGTATTTCGAGGCGATTTACGTGCTTGCACGTAAATCGAGGTTTTCCGGTTTTACATGGATTTTCCATATTTATGACTTGGATAAAATGTGATGAAATGGTTTTGAAATTGGAAATATGAACTCGGGCTTGAGGCCCAATTATGTTGGAAATTTCGGACTTGGAGTCCATTTGAAAATCGGGCCGGGGGCCCAGTTGGTTAATGAAATCGGGTCGGGGGCCCAGTTGGTATAAAATCGGGCTGAGACCCATTTGAGTTATGTTATCGGACCAGGGGCCCAGTTGATTTACGAATTCGGGCCGTGGGCCCAGTGGGTTTATAAGTCGGGCTGCGGGCCCAGTTGGTTTACAAATCGGGCCGTGGGCCCAGTGGTTTATAAAATCGGGCATGAGGCCCAGTTGGATAATAAATGTGATTTCGGGTCAGGGACCCTATATTTTATAATGGTGATTTTGGGTCAAGGACCCTAAATGGAATTACATGGTTTTATGAAAATTTCGGGCAGGGCCCAATTGTAATGATGTGATAAAGGATTTAATAAAACTGTTTTCCATATACCATCTGGATACAAGGATATATGATGGTCTCCTCCAGATGTCTGGGACACTGGGGAAGTCACGGTGCATTTCCTGCGAGGGGTCATTATACGGAGCAGCCGGACCGTATGATGACTCGGGAGCAGGATTGCTATGATTGACGTCAGGGACGTCAGACATCAGGAATGTCAGATATATGGACCCGGAGAGACCCCGGGCAGCACGCGTAGCTTATGAAACCGTGAGATATGACGTCAGGGACGTCTAGCGTCTGGGACGCTAAGCATCTGGGATGCTGGTGATGGTAATGGTAAAATATGGATTAATGGATCTATGAAATGGCTTTTCGGTTGGATATGTGTTATGTGGTAAAAATGGATTATTGGTTATGAAATGGTATGTAGGGTCGGGGACCCTAAATGGTTTTGGATTTTTGAATTGATGTTCATTATGGTCGTGGGTGGTGACCCACATGGTTTTAATATGTATGGTGGTGGTATTCCACAGTTTTGGGCTGAGTTCCCACACTTGGTTTTTGGTTAACGGTTTTTGGGCTAAGGCCCTAAGGGCTCGGTTGAGCAAACGTTTTGGTTACTGGTTTTTGTGGCATGCATACGTTTTTATTGGAGGGCATAAATGTCTTATAGATGTATTTGGTAAACTTATTGGTTTTTGTCCACTCACAGCTTTTGGTTTTAATGCCCTTCAGGTTGATCACGGATGCGTTTGCAGCAGGGACTGGGACATTGCACACCTCCTCCATCGATCCTTGCGCACTCTGGATGCCCCGTTTGGGCAGTGGCTCTTGGTCATCCCTTGTCTGACACCCCTGGTTGGACGGGAGCAGGGCACATTCCATGGTAATCCCGGGGGGATTGGGATGGGTCCTGTCACATGCGAAGTGGAGAACCGGGAAATTTGGTTGTAGAGAGGGTTCGTATGGCTTCGGGTCGACGTCGGCAGCTCAGTGGTGGGCTGGGTTCGTGTTTGTTCTTCGTTTCTTCGCGACTTCGCCCCCAATTTGTGCTTGAAGTGGTGAGTCCGTCCGTGATCTTGGGTACTTTGTTTTTTTTCAATTATTCTCTTCGTCCGTGAACATTATTGATGAATCTGTGAATCATGTTTGATTGAATCCGTGATTTCCTTTTGTTTCTGTTCAATCCGTGATTTATTTCGTACGATTTCCTTTTTTGCTTGATTTCGGCTGTCGATGGTTACTTGCTTGTTCGGTTGTGTGCTCCCAAAATCGTCGATATCGAACAATATCGGCGAATATCGCCGATATTCGCCGATATTGTTCGATATCGACGATTTTGGGGGAAGAAATAAGTTCACCCCCTCTATCTCTGCCGGTGACCGGAATTAGCGATATATCGCCGATTCCGGCGATATTTTCATCAGTGACCGTTAATAACGGTTCGGTTTGGATCAAAACGGTTTAAAACCGTTAAGGAATAAAAAAAAATAAGGATATAGAAAAAACAACAATACAAAAAAAAAATCAATACTCAATATTCAAAATTTTACATATTGAGCTTTCTAAGTATTGAATTGCAAACATTATCATTATACTAAGATTTATCAAACACACGAACTATTTAATAATATTTTATTATACTCTTAGATAAGTATATATATACTTATATGGGTATATCTAGGTATTCTTTTATTTTTATTATTATTTTTACTTTGTATTAATAATAGATTTACACATTAATAAAAATTAATATATTCCTTAACGGTTCGGTTTGGATTTAACGGATTTCCAAAATGAAAATCCAAATCCAAACCGTTAATACCGGAACGGTTTGGATTTTCAAACCGTTTGACTTTTATCCGGTCAAACCTAAACCGTTGAATAAATAACGGTTTGAATCGAATCGGTTAGCGGTTTTAACGGATTCGTGCCCACCCCTAGAGGTAGGCTTCACCATTTGTGACAGGACCCATCCCAATCCCCCCGGGATTAGTGCGGGATGACCCTGCTCCCGTCTGACACGAAGTGTCAGACAAGGGATATTTCCGACCTTTGCCCTCCCGGGCTATCAGAGTACGCCCGGTTCCGGAGGAGGCATGTGATATCTCGATATCTGCTACAGTCCACATCCGCTGTCAACCTGAAGGGTATTAAAAACAGAAAGACTGTGAGTGGACAAAAATAAAGAATTTATAAAAACATTTCATCAAAGGCCTTTATACCCTCCACTAAAAAGCATGCATGCATAGTAAAACCATTTATCCAATAATATATGTTAAAACATCCATAATTAGGGTCTCAGCCCCAAATTCTGTAAATACAAATCACCCGGGCTCCTGCCCAAAACCATTTACAGAAAACCATAGTACAGTAAACATACGAGGGATATCAGCCCAAATCCATTTATCATTATAAACACAATTTTCCAAACCAACTGAAATCATGTTTATTATCCATTATATTCATATCCAGAACCTGTCACGGTAAAATAGAGCTACACGTGTGCTAACTGGGGTCTCAAACCCAAGTCTCTCCAGGGTCCACTCAGGTCAATGTCCGTATATCAATGACCCTCCCTGGAGGTAACGAACCATGCCCATCCTGAGAGTAAGGAACCCAACTGGGGGGCGACTCCACTCAGTTAGTGCTCCGTGACTACTCCGGGGTCCACCCAGGCCAACGACCCTCCCCGGAGGAGACAATCATATATAAAGGATGGAATATGAAAAACCTTTTGAAATCATTCTTGAAACCTTTCAAGGATTCATGCCCGGCCCTTCATAAGCCGTCATAATCCATAAAATCCTTTCTTAGGTTCATGCTGGTTCCCATAAACCGTCATGAACCATAAAAACCATTTGTAACACATAACTGGGCCCTAGGCCCGAATCCACATAGAAACTGGACCCCCGGTCCGAATCGTAAACCAATTGGGCCTCCGGCCCGATTCCGTAAATCAAATGGACCTCAAGTCCGAGAATTACCTTTTCAAATCCAAAATCATTTCATGAAATCATATCCAAAACCACAAGAATGGAAAATCAGTGTAAAACCGGAAAACCTCGATTTACGTGCAAGCACGTAAATCGCCTCGAAATACGTGAAACCATATAATTCACAAGCATCCAAATCAACATCATAAAATCATATTCATAATCCATTTAGAAATCCAAAACCATTTCATTTAGACCAATAAAGACATACAGCCCCGTATAGGAACCGTATAGGGCCGAAACCTCGAAATACGTGCCTATACGTAACCACACATCCAAATGCACTCATGGCATCACAAACAAGTATTTAAAACATATAATAAACATTTATGCATGCACCAATTTAGAAAACAAGGTCCACTCACAGACCGTCCGAAGCCGCGCCTCAATACGCGTGCCATAATCGTCTCCCGAGTCAATCGTCATCACCGGGACTCCCCAACCTGTCCAAATTTTAATAGAAGGTTAATAACTACTTAATTAACCTCCCACTAAAGCCCCGTAATTTTCCCGTATTTCTAACTATTTTTAAGAGCGAACCTAAACCTTCCGATGCCCCGAAACATATCGAGACGGTGTCCGATTGACTCGAAACCAGTCCCAAAATGTTCGTTACATCGAATAGATGATTTCGTATGTTGAACACATCCCCAAAAACCCTAGCACGCGCCCACACGCGCCACTGGAAGTCGCCTGCGCGTGGGCCTCACGCGCCGCTACAGTACCGTCTTCTTCCTTCGATCGAACCGGTCCGACCGGGCCGGTCCGGTTTTCTCTGCAATTCCGGTCTAACTGGACCGGCGTGACCGGTCCAGGCCCCTACACTCTTCATTTTTCGTCCGTTTTGTCCCATTTTAATCCCTAAATTCCTCTTTTAATCTTTCCTATCAATCCTAATTAACAAAACAACCTAAAACCGATTAAAACCCGTGAACCCAAAAATCCCCTCACGGTTCAATTTTTCGAAATCCTCCCCAGAGGTCCCTCAACGTTCAAACCTTCCCAAAACCTTCCTAATGGCTTCTTAACATCCTAACTAATTCATTAAAACAATCAAAAATGACCCATAACCACTAATATTGAAAATGGACAAAATCGGTTAAAACCGATTACCTCGATCTCCTCCTCCTCCGCCGTCCACGGCGGTGCGTCCTGGGTCGGCCACCAGCGTCCACCGGTCCATCCTCACACTCTGATCTCCCCTATACGATCATTGGGAAGGGTTGAATGGGTTTGGGTGAGAAATGGGATCGGGTTTGGTTGGAGGAAAAATGGAAAATGGATGCACGGTTATATGGATGGATGCATGTATATGGAATGGTAGCCAGTGGATGGGTGACACTTGTCACTCATCCATTGGTTGCTGAAAAGTAACTGGCCCCACTAAAGACAAACTGTCAGGACCCGTCCCAAATATCACCTCGATACTCGGGATGAACCCTGCTCCCGTCTGACAATCACACTTACAATACCCAAAAATAAACTTAATACCACTATAAGCATAACCATCAGACGAAGGAGTAAATATATACAACAGTAAGTCAGAGCATAGTTCTACAAAATGGGCACCAAAAGTCCTACAAGTCTAAGTCCGCAACGGAAGAACGTCGGAAGCCCTATACCTCGATATCTGCCTCAACGTTCACCCCAGCGCTATCACCACGACCTGGAGGGAAATTAAAAACAAAAGGTGTGAGTGGACCAAAAGGAATGAAAGTTTTAAAACCGTTTACCAGCAAATCAAAGTAAGGAAATAAAATCATTTGTTCCCTCCGGTTTAAACCAGGCATGCCAATGAAGTATTAGAAAAGTCATAATATGAAACATCATAAGAACCAGAGTATAACCCGATCAAACCTGCTGGACCTATCCGAGTCTTTAAACTCAACCAGGCCTCACATAATCCGAGTCTTTAAACTCCCGAGTCTTTAAACTCAATAGGCCTATGGGGGTAATATCGTAATATCCGAGTCTTTAAACTCCCGAGTCTTTAAACTCAATCCGGGCCCGTCCCCCATCAATATCAATCCGGGTCTTTAAACCCATATCCAGATCCAGCAAATCCAATCCATATCCAGTGTAAAACCAATTCAAAATCCATCGCCAAATTCGAATTCGAAATCCCCGGTTCGAAGCCCTTCCGGCGTTCAGAACCGACATTCCGAACCCAAATCCGGAAAATTCATTTCCATACCAAAAACCATAGGAAATCCCTAACCATGTTTCATAACCCATTTACCATCATCAGAAAACGTTTTTAGGTTAAATTTCTGAATTATAAGATCAAACTCTGAAAACCCGCTTTTTCTCGAAAAACGTGCAAAATTCCGAAAATGTCTCGAAAAACGTGCAAACATCTCAATCACATATAAACACATATAAAAGCATAAAATATTAATAAAAACAGTTAGGCATGCTCGGAAGTAAGAAAAAGTCCACTCACAGTTTACAACACGTCACTCGCGCTCCGTGCGCTCCTCAACCGTCTCTGGTGTCTCCCGTCCTGTCAATAGGTACCAAATAGGGTCACAATAACATCAAGGATACCTTCCCTATTTTCCCCAATTTTTCGGGAATTTAATAATATTTTAATCCTAAACCCTAAACCGCACGGATTCCCGAACCATTCCGTAACACCGTCCGATTAACCCGAAAACTGTACCATTGGATTCCTTAGGACATTTAGGGCTAAACTCATGTTGGACGCTTGACCGGATTCCTCCCCACGCGCCCCCACGCGCCGCCCAAAGTGGCTGCGCGTGGGCCTCACGCGCCTGCTACAGTCCATCTTCAACCTCGAGTCACCCGGTTCAACACAGTTGAACCGGCGTGACCGGTTCTCCGCCGTTCACCCACCATTCTTCTCCATTTCAATACCTTTAGCTTCGTCCAGTCCCCTACAACCAAACCCAGCCCTAAAATCCAGAAATCACGGCCTAAAACCCCTCGTCTTCAACCTCGAAAAACCTTGCCCGTGAGCTCTGTTTTCCTTTCCGGCCGTCCACTGCTTCCCCCTTCACGGTGGTGATACCAGCACCATCCTAGGACCCTACTTAGTCCTACCCAACTCACAGAATCCGTCGATTCATCCCCGAAGTCCACGACTTCAAGTTTGAAGTCACGGCCAAAAACAGAGTATTGGATACTCGCCGTCGACTGAGCCCCGCCGTGTACGCCCCCGTCACGGCAGCCATCACAAACCAATCCTAAGACCTCACTGAACAACACCCTGACCTCCTAATCCCTCGACTCTAAGCCCAACTTCACGACTTCGCATTTGAAAATCCACGAAAAACAGGGTAAAAGAAATTACCTGTCGATTCCGGCGCCGCCGTGAGAACCGTCACCCACCACGGTGCTCGTGGGACTCCCCTCAACCTCCTGAGTCTCCTAGTACCTTGAATCCGTCCACCACACAACACAACAGCCACCACCGTCCACGGCCTCCTCTGTTTCTTCCAAGTATCCAACCAGCCACCACGTCGCCTCCGCGCACGGTTGCACCACCAGACCACGATCACCAGCTCCTCCTTGTCTCTATGTCACTCTCTCAACTCACTCTTCACTCTCCCTAGCATCCAAATCGATCACCGCCTCACCCCAATCTCTCTCTGTTTTCTGTGTTTCAAACCCAAACACGGTTTGATTTTTGTACATGGTGTGGCCGTGCACACTTGAGAATGGCCTGGAACCATCCAGCCACTCCCACGTGTCCAACATCCATAGGCCAGCCCAAAATATCTGCCACTTGCCCTTATCTGATTGGGCTGAGGGAAAATGACCAAAATGCCCCTCCTGCACAAAATTACCATTTTGCCCTTAGACTTTCCAGACCCGTATCTTTTCCGTCCGACGTCCGATGACAGCGTGCCGCCTGTCGTTGCACTCAGGACGTCGAGACCTATCCAACGGTCCTCGGTCTACGTGAAAACCACAAATCCTCCAAAAAGTCAACATTTTCCCTATTAGCTCAAAATTACGATAACGCCCCCAACCTTCCGTACATCATAACTTCTCCTCCGGTTGTCCGAATCGAACCTGCCGCCTGTCTACGGACTCGTGACGTCCTAACCTACGTCACGGTCAAAGGCTAACACTCATCCAATCAATAGTACAAAAAGTCAACTTTTCGTTTACTATTCACAAGGGCAAAATCGTCCTTTTTACAAAACTTCACAAAAATTACATTTTTACCCTTCCCGTAGGTACGGGTTGTTACAATCTACCCCCCTAAAAAGAATTTCGTCCCCGAAATTCAGTGGAATAAATAAGGGTACTGTTCTCGCATCAAGGCCTCGGGTTCCCAAGTAGCTTCTTCGACCTGATGATTCCTCCACAATACCTTCACTAAGGGAACCGTCTTCCTTCGCAACACTTTATCCTTCCGATCCAAGATTGCAACAGGTTGCTCTTCAAAACTCAAGTCTTCCCTCAGTTCCACTGGTTGTGCTTCCAAAACATGCGAATCATCTCGAATATATTTCCGAAGCATGGAAACATGAAAGACATTGTGTACCTTTTCCAAATCTGCTGGTAAGGCCAACCGATAAGCTACAGGACCAATCCGCTCCAAAATCTCATACGGTCCAATGTAACGAGGACTCAACTTCCCTCGTCTGCCAAATCGTACGATTCCTTTCCAAGGAGATAGCTTCAGGAAAACCCAGTCTCCAACAGCAAATTCCAAACCCCTGATCCTACGGTCAGCGTAGCTCTTTTGGCGGTCCTGCGCTGCTTTCATTCGATCCCTAATCAATGCCACTTTTTCCTGAGTAAGCTCCACCAGTTCAGAAGTAGTCAACCTCCTCTCACCAACCTCAGTCCAACACAATGGAGTCCGACACTGCCGCCCATACAAAGCCTCGTAAGGAGCCATCCCAATGCTCTCCTGAAAACTATTATTGTAGGCGAACTCCATCAAAGGCAGATGTGATTCCCAAGTACCCTGAAACTGAAGCACACAAGCTCGCATCATATCCTCGAGAATCTGAATAGTCCGCTCAGACTGCCCATCAGTCTGAAGATGAAAAGCAGTACTGAAGTGTAATTTAGTCCCAAAAGCTTCCTGTAAGCTCTGCCAAAATCGAGAAGTGAATCTCGGATCTCTATCAGATACTATCGACTCCGGAGTCCCATGCAATCGAATAATCTCATTAATAAACAACTGTGCAAACTGTTCCAACCTGAAGTTCTCCCGTACTGGCAAGAAATGAGCAGACTTCGTAAGTCGATCCACAACAACCCACACACCATCATGTCCCTTCGATGTTCTCGGAAGCTTGAACACAAAATCCATAGTCAGGTGATCCCATTTCCACTCGGGAATCGGCAAAGGTTGCATTGCTCCATAAGGTCTCTGCCGCTCGGCTTTTACCTGTTGACAAATCAAACATCTACTGACATACTCTGCAATTTCACGTTTCATCCCTGACCACCAATAATGCTCTCGAAGTGTACGATACATCTTGGTCCCACCAGGATGCATCGCATAAGCTGAACAGTGAGCCTCATCTAGTATCACCTTCTTCAACACTTCATCCTCAGGTACACACAACCGTCCATTCTTAACCAAGGCTCCATCCTCACGAATCTCAAAATCCTGTCTTTCTCCAGCCTCGACCTCAATCCGAATGATGCCCAGAATAGGGTCCTCAAACTGAGCATCAATCACCTGATCAATCAGAACGGGTCGCACATGGAAACTTGCTAGGAGTGCTCCCTGATCATCCACAGTCAACTCTACTCCCAACTTACGGAGCTCAACCAGCAAAGGTAACCGTACTGTCCTCAGATGCGACAAAGATCCAGCTAACTTCCTGCTCAGAGCATCGGCTACCACATTGGCCTTCCCTGGATGATACTCAATAGTACAGTCGTAGTCCTTAAGTAACTCCAACCAACGGCGCTGTCTCAGATTCAATTCCTTTTGAGTGAACAAATACTTCAAACTCTTGTGGTCCGTGAAGATCCTGCACTTCTCACCGTACAAGTAATGTCGCCAAATCTTCAATGCATGAACCACCGCAGCCAGTTCCAAGTCATGTGTAGGGTAGTTCACCTCATGGGGTTTCAATTGCCGGGAAGCATAAGCAATCACTTTCCCGTGCTGCATCAAGACACATCCCAAACCTTGTAAAGAAGCGTCACTGTACACCTCGAACTCCCCACTATCATCTGGAAGGGCTAACACAGGAGCAGATGTTAACCGCCTTTTAAGCTCCTGGAAACTCTGTTCACAGTTCTCATCCCACTCAAACCGAACTCCCTTCCGTGTCAACCTCGTCAACGGTGCTGCAAGAATAGAAAAGCCCTCAATAAAACGCCGGTAATACCCTGCCAAACCCAGAAAACTCCGAATTTCCGTCACCGTCTTAGGCTGTTCCCAATTGGCGACCGCCTCAACTTTTTGAGGATCCACACGAATGCCCTCGGCCGAAATCACATGGCCAAGAAATCCAACACTGGTCAACCAGAACTGACACTTACTGAGCTTCGCATACAACTGATGCTCCCTCAACGTTTTAAGCACGATCCTCAGATGTTTCTCATGCGCCTTCGCACTCTTCGAAAACACCAAAATATCATCAATGAAAACAATCACAAAACGATCCAAGTAGGGCCGGAACACTCGGTTCATAAGGTCCATAAAAGCTGCTGGGGCATTAGTCAAACCAAAAGGCATCACCACAAACTCATAGTGACCGTACCTGGTCCGGAAAGCTGTCTTCGGTATATCCTCCTCTTTAACCCTTAACTGGTGATAGCCGGAGCGAAGATCAATCTTCGAGAAATACTGTGCTCCCTTGAGCTGGTCAAACAAATCATCAATCCGGGGTAGGGGGTACTTATTCCGAATAGTTACCTTATTCAGTTGCCTGTAATCCACACACAATCTCAATCCTCCATCCTTTTTCTTGACAAACAAAACAGGTGCTCCCCAAGGTGACATACTCGGTCGAATGAATCCTATATCGACCAACTCTTGCAACTGGGCCTTAAGTTCCCTCAATTCGGCAGGTGCCATACGATAAGGAGTCTGAGAAATAGGCTGTGTACCTGGTAGAAGCTCAATCGTAAACTCAAGATCTCGGTGTGGGGGTAGTCCTGGCAACTCCTCGGGAAAAACATCGGGAAACTCCCGTACCACTGGTATATCCTCCGCCTTCTCTGGCGTAGCACGCGTATCCACCACATGAGCTAAGTAACCCTGGCACCCCTTACGTAACAATTTACTAGCCTCGAGTGCCGAAATAACTCCCGTAGGAAGTGCACGCTGATCCCCCTGAAATGTAGTCTCTGATAATCCAGGACTCCGAAAAGTCACTCTCCTATCGAAACATTCGATAGAAGCATGATGTCTCGTCAACCAGTCCATACCCAAGATCACATCAAAGTCCCGTAAATCCAAGAGTAACAAATCTGCCAGTAACTCCACCTGGCCTACCATCACCGGACACTCTCTCAAAACCTGAGTCACTACCAACACCTCCCCAGTAGGTGTACTCACTCCTAACGCACAATCCAAAGTAGACACCTCCATCTCCTTAACCAGACTACAACTCCGAGCTATAAATGAATGGGTAGCCCCGGGATCTATCAAAGCAAAAACAGTGTGACCAAGTATGGTAAGTGTACCTGTCACCACTCCCGGTGCTGACCTAGCCTCCTGCTGAGTCATCGCAAAAACTCGCGCCTGAGGTCCCGATGACCTACCGCGCCCTCTGGAACTGCTCGTGGCACCTCCGCCACCCCTAGGGCCTGCCGCCCCTGATACTGAAGCAGTACTCCGCCCGGGTTCTGCTGCACCTCTACCTGCTCCACCCTCCGGAGCTAACAATGGGCACTCCAGACGGAAATGTCCTCGCTCCCCACAATAGAAGCAAGTGTCTCTACCGGGTCCACCGGTATGCCTCCCTGTCGAAGCCACTGAAGTCGCACTCGCCTGAGGAGTCGGCTGTGACCTAGCTCCTCGAAATCCTGAGCCCTGGAAACTGCCTGGTCTGCCATACCGGGCTCCACCAGCCGATAGTGATCCACCAAAATTACCCCGTTGCGGGGGCCTCTGACTCGATGCTCCTGGGAATGACTGCTCTCGGCGTCGAACACTGCCCGAATACTGTGGTCGAGCAGGTAAACTGGCCTCCACCCTGACAGCAGCATCAGACAACTCTCGGAATGTAGCAAAAGAGCCGGCTGTCACTATGGCCCTGATCTCTCCCCGGAGGCCCAACTCAAACCGGCGGCACTTCTCCGCCTCAGTCGCCACAAATGCCGGAGCAAAACGAGATAGCATCTGGAACCTCTGCTCATACTCAGCAACTGTCAAGTTCCCCTGCTTCAAGTGAAGGAATTCCGCTTCCTTCGCATCCCTAAAAGAACGGGGATAGTACTGATCTAGAAACCGCTCCCGGAAAGTCTCCCAGGTCACGGTATGTGCATCCCAGCCGGACAGTTCCAGCGTGTACCACCACTCGTAGGCAGCTCCATCCAATAGAAAAGTGGCTAACAATACCCGATCCTCGGGAGGACAGTGCATCACCCCAAAAATACGCTCGAGTCGGGTGATCCATCGATGAGCTTCCTCGGGATCAGCCCCACCGCTGAACGTAGTAGCCCCAAGCCTCAGGGCTCTCTCGATCGAAGCGCTCTCAGTCCCTCTCGCCGCTTCATCTTCAGGTCGTGGAGGGGGTTCACGTCTCGGAGGCATGATCAATCGTACGCTGAAAGAGGCATAGAGTTAGTATAACAACCTAGACCCAACACAAATTGACACAACCTATGCTCTGATACCAATTGTCAGGACCCGTCCCAAATATCACCTCGATACTCGGGATGAACCCTGCTCCCGTCTGACAATCACACTTACAATACCCAAAAATAAACTTAATACCACTATAAGCATAACCATCAGACGAAGGAGTAAATATATACAACAGTAAGTCAGAGCATAGTTCTACAAAATGGGCACCAAAAGTCCTACAAGTCTAAGTCCGCAACGGAAGAACGTCGGAAGCCCTATGCCTCGATATCTGCCTCAACGTTCACCCCAGCGCTATCACCACGACCTGGAGGGAAATTAAAAACAAAAGGTGTGAGTGGACCAAAAGGAATGAAAGTTTTAAAACCGTTTACCAGCAAATCAAAGTAAGGAAATAAAATCATTTGTTCCCTCCGGTTTAAACCAGGCATGCCAATGAAGTATTAGAAAAGTCATAATATGAAACATCATAAGAACCAGAGTATAACCCGATTAAACCTGCTGGACCTATCCGAGTCATTAAACTCAACCAGGCCTCACATAATCCGAGTCTTTAAACTCCCGAGTCTTTAAACTCAATCCGGGCCCGTCCCCCATCAATATCAATCCGGGTCTTTAAACCCATATCCAGATCCAGAAAATCCAATCCATATCCAGTGTAAAACCAATTCAAAATCCATCGCCAAATTCGAATTCGAAATCCCCGGTTCGAAGCCCTTCCGGCGTTCAGAACCGACATTCCGAACCCAAATCCGAAAAATCCATTTCCATACCAAAAACCATAGGAAATCCATAACCATGTTTCATAACCCATTTACCATCATCAGAAAACGTTTTTAGGTTAAATTTCTGAATTATAAGATCAAACTCTGAAAACCCGCTTTTTCTCGAAAAACGTGCAAAATCCCGAAAATGTCTCGAAAAACGTGCAAACATCTCAATCACATATAAACACATATAAAAGCATAAAATATTAATAAAAACAGTTAGGCATGCTCGGAAGTAAGAAAAAGTCCACTCACAGTTTACAACACGTCACTCGCGCTCCGTGCGCTCCTCAACCGTCTCTGGTGTCTCTCGTCCTGTCAATAGGTACCAAATAGGGTCACAATAACATCAAGGATACCTTCCCTATTTTCCCCAATTTTTCGGGAATTTAATAATATTTTAATCCTAAACCCTAAACCGCACGGATTCCCGAACCATTCCGTAACACCGTCCGATTAACCCGAAAACTGTACCATTGGATTCCTTAGGACATTTAGGGCTAAACTCATGTTGGACGCTTGACCGGATTCCTCCCCACGCGCCCCCACGCGCCGCCCAAAGTGGCTGCGCGTGGGCCTCACGCGCCTGCTACAGTCCATCTTCAACCTCGAGTCACCCGGTTCAACACAGTTGAACCGGCGTGACCGGTTCTCCGCCGTTCACCCACCATTCTTCTCCATTTCAATACCTTTAGCTTCGTCCAGTCCCCTACAACCAAACCCAGCCCTAAAATCCAGAAATCACGGCCTGAAACCCCTCGTCTTCAACCTCGAAAAACCTTGCCCGTGAGCTCTGTTTTCCTTTCCGGCCGTCCACTGCTTCCCCCTTCACGGTGGTGATACCAGCACCATCCTAGGACCCTACTTAGTCCTACCCAACTCACAGAATCCGTCGATTCATCCCCGAAGTCCACGACTTCAAGTTTGAAGTCACGGCAAAAAACAGAGTATTGGATACTCGCCGTCGACTGAGCCCCGCCGTGTATGCCCCCGTCACGGCAGCCATCACAAACCAATCCTAAGACCTCACTGAACAACACCCTGACCTCCTAATCCCTCGACTCTAAGCCCAACTTCACGACTTTGCATTTGAAAATCCACGAAAAACAGGGTAAAAGAAATTACCTGTCGATTCCGGCGCCGCCGTGAGAACCGTCACCCACCACGGTGCGCGTGGGACTCCCCTCAACCTCCTGAGTCTCCTAGTACCTTGAATCCGTCCACCACACAACACAACAGCCACCACCGTCCACGGCCTCCTCTGTTTCTTCCAAGTATCCAACCAGCCACCACGTCGCCTCCGCGCACGGTTGCACCACCAGACCACGATCACCAGCTCCTCCTTGTCTCTATGTCACTCTCTCAACTCACTCTTCACTCTCCCTAGCATCCAAATCGATCACCGCCTCACCCCAATCTCTCTCTGTTTTCTGTGTTTCAAACCCAAACACGGTTTGATTTTTGTACATGGTGTGGCCGTGCACACTTGAGAATGGCCTGGAACCATCCAGCCACTCCCACGTGTCCAACATCCATAGGCCAGCCCAAAATATCTGCCATTTGCCCTTATCTGATTGGGCTGAGGGAAAATGACCAAAATGCCCCTCCTGCACAAAATTACCATTTTGCCCTTAGACTTTCCAGACCTGTATCTTTTCCGTCCGACGTCTGATGACAGCGTGCCGCCTGTCGTTGCACTCAGGACGTCGAGACCTATCCAACGGTCCTCGGTCTACGTGAAAACCACAAATCCTCCAAAAAGTCAACATTTTCCCTATTAGCTCAAAATTACGATAACGCCCCCAACCTTCCGTACATCATAACTTCTCCTCCGGTTGTCCGAATCGAACCTGCCGCCTGTCTACGGACTCGTGACGTCCTAACCTACGTCACGGTCAAAGGCTAACACTCATCCAATCAATAGTACAAAAAGTCAACTTTTTGTTTACTATTCACAAGGGCAAAATCGTCCTTTTTACAAAACTTCACAAAAATTACATTTTTACCCTTCCCGTAGGTACGGGTTGTTACACAAACGGTCCTCGTAAAACGTGTAATTGTGAATAGTAACCGAGAACTTCCATGAACCGTAACTTCGCCGTCGAACGTCCGAATTCGACGTGCCGCCTGTCTACGGATTCGTATCGTCCTTATCTACGTAACGGTCTTCGTCCCTCGGCCATCGGACCTCCTGGTCAAAAAGTCAACTTTTGACCCCCTTTTATCCAAAATTACCAAAATGCCCCTAAACTTCCGAACGTCATAACTTCCTCCTCGAACGTCGGAATTGAACGTGCCACCTGTCTATGAACTCGTGACGTCACGAACTACGTCACGGTCATCGGTCAAAGTCCATTTGACCGCCCGATTGAAAAGTCAACGTTTTGCCACCACTAGGGGCAAAACGGTCATTTCGCATCGTTCGTCCGATTTCGCCCAACTAATCACGGATTAGCCTCACTAATCGTGATTAGTCACTAATCTAATCTAGGAATTTCAGACGGGTCGTTACAATTTGGCCCAAAAGCCCATGGGCTTATGGGGGCCCGATAAGCCCGATGGAAAAAAGTCCGGCCCGACCCGCTATGGGCCGTGGGCCGGCCCGGCCCGAGAGTTAGCGGGCTGGGCTTGGGCTTATGGTGTTCAAACCCGATAGGCCCGAGCCCGATAAAGCCCGATAAGCCCAACCCGACCCGCCCGTAATAAACCCGACCCATAAGCCCGAAAATATAAAATACTCATTATTCAAAAATTAATACTCAACCCATTCTTAATACTAATATTTCAATCCAAACCCAAATCTCAGCCCCAAGCCTACCTAATTTATTTTAAAAAGCTTAATATGCAATACCCAATACCTAATACAAACCCTAATCACCTCTCCACCTACTTAATAGGCCAAACGTTTTTGCATATTTGAGTATTTTATTTTAACGAGACCACGTTTTTGCACCCTTGAGTATTTTTTTTCATTATTAATATTTTTTTAATGCATATATATTTTTTGTAATTTTAAAATTTGAGACATAGTTTATTACAAAAGCCCACTTAAGCCCGATCCAAGTGGGCTTAATAGGCCCGACCCGAAAAGCCCGATATAAACCCGGCCCGATAAAAGCCCGTGGGCTCTTTTTTATGTCATTAAGCCCGCCCGGCCCGGCCCGCAAATTTAAAAATTATTTAATAAGCCCGGCCCGGCCCAAGCCCAAAAAATTTGGGCGGGGCTTGCCCGACCCGGCCCAATGCCGAACCCTACCTAGACGCGTGCCATGGGAAAAAATAAAAATCACTTAACCGCCCCTATTAATTCTATAGGAGGCATTTATTTCCGCCCCTATTAGTTTTTATGGGAGACATTGACTTCCGCCCCTAATACTTCTATTTTTTTTTTCCCAACATTCCAACACACTAATTATTTTAATAGAGGCTCTTGGTTCCACCCCTAATATTTTATAGTACCGCCCCTACAAATTTTATTAGAGGCCAATACAATTTATGTCCCTATTATTTATTAGACGCCCCTAATATTTCTATTAGAGGCCAATGCATACCACTGCATTTTCTGCTTTTAATGAAATAATAATAGGGGCATTCGGTTTTATCTGCATCTAATGAAGGGTCCTAGCATGTGATAAGGGTTTTGAATTCACAATTTATTTGATTATATGAAAATGATCACGGTATGATGCAGAAGTAATTGATGTTTGAGAAATTGTATATTAGCTAGATTGGATTGATTAATTGATGATTATGATGATATTATGATGATGTTGGGCATACTTCTGTTTGTTACTTTGATGTATGATAGTAGATAATGTTCAGAATGGCGGGTTAGGTAGTCGCTTAGTCCGCGATTGGGCGTTAGACGGGGCGGCGCCACTACGAATAAAGCCTATGCAGCAGCTATAGACGGTAAAAGGATTTTGCAGTGCATGGGCGCTCCTGGTCAGGTTAGGCGACGAAAAGGTAGGCGGCTTGACGTTTTTGGAAATAAAAAAGAAAATCAAAATCGTTCTTTACTATAAGTAGTCTATAACTTTTGTTACAATTATACCCAAACCCAAATGAAATATCAAAACATTGGTTCTAAATTAGACGTAGAAAAGTAAAATTGAACCAAAATTACAGTAAAACATTGAACCTAACATCGTGAATCGCCTTTGTCATCGGCCCTATGTCTTCGACTCTCTAGTCTTCTCTCCCAGACTCGCACTCGAACTCGAAATCGCACACCTACACTGTCGTCTGTCGCAGAGTCCGCAACATTACCTATCCCTTCTTCATTCCACGTAAGCAACACGTTTTTGTGGCTATCCTGGTTTTGAGCTCCCATGCCACGAAGACAATAGTGGAGATGAAGAACCTGCTTATCCTCTTCTCCAACTATCCGACAACAACCACACAGTTTGTAGCATCAACTACACAGTCCGTAGCTATTGATCAAATAAGCAGCCTTACGGAAAAAAAAAACACTAACCTTATGGGTGCGATTAAGAGACAATGGATTGTCAAGTGCCCTAAATGGATTGTGTTTATAGAGAGCTTGTGTTTATAGAGATCTATAAATGGATTGTCAAGTGCCCTATCTCTATGAGAGGCAGAATATGCCAGTTTGGGCTTAACATCTTCTATTTGAAAGAAACCCACTAAAACGACAACAAATACCCACGAAGAAAAGGAAGCCAATATACCCATAAATTGTCTTGATGTTAAGGCAAAAATTCATGTGACTCAAATTTGTTTTCGGTGCACAAGACGAGTAGCCAGAAGTCCAAAAGACCCAAAAGCAAATTTTCCATAAGCCCAGAAGACCTATCAGATTTGGAGCCTAACTAAGTTTTGAAGCCTAATTTAATCAGCCCAAACCTGAATTGGTCCAATCAAATCCATTCAATTCGAATTAGTCCAACCAAACCGACTGAATCAACTTGATCAACCCGAGTCAAATTGGTCCAACTGAATCGATCAAGCCAACTCAGTCAACCTGATTCAATTCAGAATGCCACATCATCTGCAGTGACATGTGTTAGCATAGAGCATCACCAGAAGTGTTAAATCAACACCTGAATTATTAATCAAAGAAAAACAAAATTTCTTTGCAACACTAAATTGTTGAGCTACGGACCTTATGAAGATGAAACAAGTACCCTAACCGCTAGGCTATTTGTATCATTGTGATATAAAACATCACATCTTATATTTCAAGTGTTCAAAGCCAGAAGCATTTACTTAATACATTAAACAACTTTATGCTCGAAACATTTGTTTAAATAATTCTAAACAATTATTTATGATGTATTAAAATATATTTAAATGAACCAGAAGTTCATAGATGAATTAGAAGTTCATAAATGAATCAGCCGTTCATCCGTGAACACTAAACCCTGTAGTTTTCAATAATGCCATAAAAGAAAAAGGAACTCGAAGTTTCTTTCATAACTTTACTATACATGATAAAACCAGTAGATTTTACATGTTTAATTTGGCTTTTCATGCCATGTTATAGAGCCTGAAGTTCTTATTAAATGCTTATGGATGAAATTGCCTAAAACTCTTATTGACGCTACATCTAACTAAATAACAGGCTCGATTACATCTAACTAAGCAACGAGCCCTACAAAAGATACGAAGATCACATCAAGTTCATCTCTAAGGTCCACTAACAAGGCTCGTCATCAAGGCTCATTACTAAAGCCCATATTTGAGTCCTACCATCATGACCTAATTTTGGTTATATAAAGAGCACTATTACCCTTATTTAGGGGATCCCATTCTCTCACGAAAGAAAACACTTTCTTACTTTAACTTTGAGTGCTATCCCTTCTCTCTACACTTCCTTTCTCTCTCTAAAAGGTTCTAAGCCTATTGTATTGTAACGACCCGTCCTCGAAATTTGGATTAGATTAATTGTTAATGACGGATTGGTGAAGTTAATCAGTGATTAGTTGGATACATTCAGACGGACGGTGAAAAATGACGATTTTGCCAATGGGCAAAAATATTGACTTTTCTTTTGGGCGGTCAAATGGACTTTGACCGACGACCATATGACGTAGTTCGAGACGCCACGAGTTCAGGGATAGGTTGTAACGACCCGTCCCGAAGTCCTGGATTAGATTAGTAACTAATCATGATTAGTGAGGTTAATCCGTGATTAGTTGGGCGAAATCGGACGAACGATGAAAAATGACCGTTTTGCCCCTAGGCGTGGGTAAAATGTTGGCTTTTCATTCGGACGGTCAAATGGACTTTGACCGATGACCGTGGCGTATTTTAGGACGTCATGAGTTCATAAACAGGTGGCACGTTCAATTCCGACATTCGAGGAAGAAGTTATGACGTTCGAAAGTTTAGGGGCATTTTGGTAATTTTGGTTAAAAATGAGCAAATGTTGACTTTTTGATGGGGAGGTCTGATGGCCGAGGGCCAAAAACCGTTACGTAGATTGGGATGATACGAATCCATAGGCAGGCGGCACGCTGAAATCGGACTTCAAACGGGAGAGTTATAGGTCACGGAAGTTCAATTTCACTATGCACGTACTTCGAGGTGAGGATGATTTGGCAAATTCTGATTGGCCAGATATTTTCAATGGGACCCATGGATGAGTGACACGTGTCACTCATCCCATTGGCTAAATCCATAAAAAGTGATTCTAACTAATTAAATATTATTATTATTATTATTATTATTATTATTATTATTATTTTAATCCAATCCACTCATATTCAATCCTAGCCCTCCATTCAATTTAAATCTCTCAATCCTCACCAATCATCTCATCTAAGCCTCTCTCATGTCATCAGATATCAATCTTCATTCTTCTTCATCTTCAAACCCGAAACCCATTTATCTATTTTGCCATTTTTCTTCAAAACACAAACACCACACCACCATTCATTATGTGTGCCGTGTGGGACCGTGAGAGTGTGATGATGAGAGCAGGACGGTGACGGGAGGACGACGGTTTGATGGTGGTCGACGACGGAGGAGTCGACCCGTGATGTAAGAAAATATTCAAAAATTGGAGATTTAGTTTTAAAGAGTTTGGGTGATTTTCATTAATTGGAAAAGGTTTTTGGAGGTCGTACGAACCATTTGAGATGATAAAGGGAAGCTAAGACGGCTTGGGACGACGGTGAACGGCGGAGGAATCCTCCACCGCCATGGTCGAGCTTGAAGGTGCGGGTTTCGAGTTCCTTTTTGGGTTTTTAACGACTAAAATGATTATAAATGAGATTAGGATTGTATTAGGATTAGAATGGGTTGAAATGGACTTAAAAATAGACGGTTTAAGGGTTGAACCGGTCCAGACCGGTCGGCCGGTTCACACCAGTCGAACCCGGTTTACTGCGGGTTGACGACAATGAACAGTACTGCACGTGGGCTTCACGCGCAGCACCTTCACTGGGCGCGTGGGGGTGCGTGTCCCACTATTTGGGAATGTCTTCAACATGTGAAATCTTCTATTCGATGTAACGAACATTTTGGGACTGGTTTCGTGTCGATCGGACACCGTCTCGATAATGTTCGGGGCATCGGAAGGCTTCGGATCGGGATTAAAAATAGTTAAAAATACCAGAAAATTACGGGGCTTTAGTAAGAGGTTAATTAAGTAGTCAGTAACTTTCTATTACGATTTTGATAGGTTTGGGAGTCTCGGTGACGGTGGTTGACTTGAGAGAGCCGTATGGCACACAAATCGAGGTGGCAGCTCGGACGGTCTGTGAGTGGACCTTGGTTTTCTAAATTGGTGCATGCATAAATGTTTATTATATGTTTTAATACATCTTTGATTATGCTATGGGTTTGTTTGTATGTGGTTACATATAAGCACGTATTTCAAGGTTTCGGCCTTATATGGTGCTTATACCGGTCTGTCTTTCCTTATTGGTTTAAATGAAATGGTTTTGGA
This sequence comes from Prinsepia uniflora, assembly GCA_032719365.1. Lineage (NCBI taxonomy): Eukaryota > Viridiplantae > Streptophyta > Magnoliopsida > Rosales > Rosaceae > Prinsepia > Prinsepia uniflora. The sequence continues at coordinate 18,934,993 of CM064861.1, read as the reverse complement.
TTTTCAAAAGGATAAACTCGGGTATGAGACCCATTTGGTTTTGTCTCGGGAATATGACCCTATTGATGACCTACGGGTCCGAGTCGTGGTCGCGGCAGATGCTTGGTGCACGGCGACGGACAACGTGACGCTCGCCTCCGGATTGGGATGTGTTCCTTCCGGAGAGGTCACGATGCACGATCTGTTGTCGGGTAGCCTGGGGAGGCTCGACTTCGGAGTGCTGACGGTTTAGGATATCGATCGGTGATGGGTGCACCATGATCTTGTGATGGTCGCGTCGGTTGATACGTTCATGGTGACATACCAGGATTGAGGGCGGTCCTGGATGGATGGTTGCACACATCACTATGATCGGAGTCATGAATGACCCTGAGATATCGGGCAGGATGCCCAGCTGATGTCATATGTTCGGGCATGAGACCCAGTTTACTTGTATTGATGATTTCGGGTCAGTGACCCTAGATGGATTTCCAAGTTCATGACGGTTTATGGGAACCAGCATGAACCCTGGAAAGTTTATTATGGTACATGACGGTTTATGGGAACCGGGCATGGAGGTTATCTATATGTATATGAATGGAATGGATGCTATGTTATTTATATATATGTTCATATACCTTCCTTTACTTATATTATCTCCTCCGAGGAGGGTCGTTGGCCTGGGTGGACCCCGGAGTAGTCACGGAGCACTGACTGAGTGAGAGTCGCCCCCGTTGGGTGCCTTACTCTCAGGAAGGATTATACTATAACCTCGGGATGGGTCATTGGTCTACGGACATTGACCTTGGATTTTGAGAGACTTGGGTTTGAGACCCCAGGTAGAACACGCATAGCTTTGGAAACCGTGACAGGATTGGTTGTGTGAATTATATGTATATATAATATATGATATGATATATGGTGTGTGATGGAGATAGGTTTTGGGTAGTGGCCCGTGTACTTGGTTTCAGTATGGATATGGTTCTGGGCTGAGTCCCTTATGGATTTGGGCAGTGGCCCGTATACTTGCTTCATTATGGTTTTGGGCTTAGTTCCCACATGTGATTCATTTGGTTAAATGGTTTTCAAATGCATGCAGGCTTTTTAGTGAAGGGTACAAATGTCTTCTTATGAAATGTTTTTATAAACTGGTTGTTTTGTCCACTCACAGCTTTTAATGTTTTGAATGCCCTTTAGGTTGACAACGGGTGTGGACTGTAGCAGAGACCGAGATATCACATACCTCCTTCGGATCCTGACGTACTCTGATAGCCCGGGAGGGCAAAGGTCGAAAATATCCCTTTTCTGACACTTCGTGTCAGACGGGAACAGGATCATCCCGCATTAATCCCGGGGGGATTGGGATGGGTCATGTCACAGGTGGCACGTCCGATTCTGACATTCTAGGGAAAGGTTATGAGGTCCGGAAGTTCGAGGGTACTTTAGTAATTTTGTTGGAATGGGGCAAATGGTTGACTTTTTGGACGACATGAAATTTTCACGTAACTCGAGAACCGTTAGGTAGGTCTCGATACCCTGAGTACAACGATAGGCGGCATATCGTCATCGGACTTCCGATGAATTAGTTATGGGTCTAGGAATGCGAGGGGAAAAAAGGTAATTTGTGAAAATAAGGGCATTTTAATCATTGTAGTGGCCTAGGGATCTGTGCCCAATAACAAGAGGACACTTGGCTGTGTTGGAGAAGGTGACCACTAGATTTTTGACAGGTTTCCCTTCTCTGGATAATTGTGGAAGCTGGGACACCGCCTCAATCATTTTTTTAAAACTTGGTCGACTGTTGAATGAGTTGGCCGTGAAGGGAAAACAGAGATACAAAGTTGATGAGGAAATCACACCCCCAGCTATCCTCCATTTGCTATGCTATGTGAACAAAAACGAAGGGATGGATGATGTGGAATGTGGTGGTGGTGTCAGGGACGACCGTCGTGCACGGTGGTGGATGGAGGAGGCCCAGACCCGTGAACTCCCTTGTTGGAATTCAAATGGCTCGTGATGAATTGTCGATTACTGATCGATTGTTCGGGCTGCTAAAGGGTAATAGAGGCTTGGGGAGTCCAACAAGCTCACTGTTGAGACCTGAGATGGACTGTAAGCGGACATCTTTTGAAAACTCGAATATGATTTCAACAATGGTGCATTTTGATATGACATTTTTTGAACGATTTGCCTAAGGGAGAGAGCAACTGAAGATGACTAGAGAATGTTTGGGACCAAAACTGTGGACGGAGAAGGTCTGGGGTGGCCGGACTTAGAAGTCGAATTAAGCCGGTTTTTTTTTCAACTTGGACAGATAATTTACAGGCTTTAATTTTATGTTTTTAGATTGTAGATTGCTGGGGAATCATGTAAGGGAGTTAAAGGATTAAAAAGGTCGAAAACGGAGTTGAACTAAAGGAGATAGACCGAAGGACCAGGACCACCGGTTCGTTTAGACCGGGCTGGTCTGAACCGGTTTGGATAGGTCTGATGAAAGGAAGAAGATGGTGAATAGTGACCACACGTGGTCTCACGCGCAGGGTGTTTGGGCAACGCGTGAGGGCGCGTGGGCCCTCCTTTCGAGGCACAGTCAACACAACTTTTAAAGTATTCAATGTAACGAACATTTTGGCCCTGGTTTCGAGTCAATCGGACATCGTCTCGATAGTTTTCGGGATGTCCGAAGTGTCAGGTCCCGACCCTCCTCTGTCAGGTCCGGACTCATCTAGCACGATATTGTCCTCTTTGGGCCACAGCAATACTCAACGACAAGCCTGCGCCCTCAAGGTTTTGTTTTCGGGAGCTCACGGTGCAACTTTCCAGGGGGTCACCTATCATGGAATTGCACCAGCCTCAACTTGCTTAACTTTGGGGTTCCAATCCCCCCCAAAGCCACTGAGCTCCCAAAAGGCCTCATGCTAGATAGGTGTGTGCCTACACCTTAAAGGCACACCACCATTCCCTTCCCAGACCATTCCCCCCTCGCAGGAATGTGGGATTGTTCACCGTTCCCTCCAGGAAATGGGTCTTACAATCCCCTGGGAAGTTGCATCGTGAGCTCCCGAAAACAAAACCTTGAGGGCGCAGGCTTGCCTTTGAGTATTGATGTGTTCCAAAGAGGACAATATCGTGCTAGATGAGTCGGGACCTGACAGAGGAGGGTCGGGTCTTGACAGAATGGTATCAGAGCCAGACCCCAACCGGGAAGTGTGCCAGAGAGGACGCTGGGCCCTAGGGAGGGTGGATTGTAAGACCCGTGTCCTGGAGGGAACAGTGAACAATCCCACATTCCTGCGAGGGGGAATGGTCTGGGAAGGGAATGGTGGTGTGCCTTAAAGGTGTAGGCACACACCTATCTAGCATGAGGCCTTTTGTGGCAGGACCGCCCCTGAAAAGGGCATGGTTAACCGAACCCGGTCCTGCTCCCATCTGGCAAGACGACTGAAATCCCCAAAACACCCTCAGTACGTGCCAGACCAGGGATAGCCACACGTGCTTACTTATGCCTCCGCCTCTCGATCAGCGCGCCACGACCTGGAAGGTTAATAAAAACCATAAGGTGTGAGTGGACAAAAATCAACAGTTTATAAAAACAGTTACAAAAAGGCGTTTTTACCCTCCGCGTAAAAACCAATGCATGCATACAAAAATCATTCCACAATCGGTTACATTTTCAACATAGGGAAAAGCCATGTGTCAAATTTCAACATAAGGAACACTTGTACGAAACTCAAAATCATTTTTCCTTTCTCAACCATCGGATCTTAGCCCGCAATCATAAACACTGGCTTCAGCCCAAAACCACGAAATCAAAACCCAATGATACAATATAAACCAAATCCATCGACCATATAAACGGACCACTGCCCAACTCAACCGAAACATCAGAAATTAACAACAAATCACAAGTCAGTCATTTTGCTGGATATCAGGTGCGCCCGAGTCTTTAAACTCAAAACCATGCGCATAATCAGGCCTTCCCGGGATATCAACAAGTCTTTAAACTCAGAACATAATCAACAGGCCTCGGGGGTATCACAATAACCGAGTCTTTAAACTCACGAGTCTTTAAACTCATTAAGGGCCCTCCCCCGTCATCAATTAACCGAGTCTTTAAACTCAAAACGTGCTCCAGCAATAGCACCCGGGTCTTTAAACCCAAAATAGTTTTCGACGGGTCTTTAAACCCAAAAACATTTATCAATCACAACAACGCGGGATCCATCCCGAAATCACATTTTTCACAACAGGACTCATAGTCCGAATTTCCACATGCAAATCCCCAAATCTTACTTCACCAATCATGTTCAAATCATCATTACACACGGGGCATGTACAATCACACCAAATCACTTTATTAAATTCTTTTTCATTCCCGAATTCGAATTCGCAATAATGATTCCGTAAGCCGGCATCCGGAACCATCATCCCGAACCCAAACCAAGAATCCGCTTTAAATTTCCGAAAACTGAAATCTCGTTAATCAAAGTTACTTTTATGCCCCGAGCATCAAGCCCGAAATCACCTTTTTCAGAATCCATTTTAATTCCTTGAAATCACTTAATTTCTCAAATCTCATTATCAAGACATCAAAACCACAATCATCATCAAGCTCGAAATACGTGTCAAAACCATAAACCATACTCATAATCGAAATCCAACATCTTAAAAACACAATACGCACAATCACATAAAATCATTCTTTAACCCATCATCAAAACGCAACCGAAACCATATTCTTGAAATACGTGCAACTCGCAGGTATAGCAAAAATACGTATAAATATGGAAATCGAACTCAATCACAATTCACAATCATAACCATGGAAATCATCGAAATACTTATGCATGCATTAAATTTTGAAAGCAACGTCCACTCACACATCAATTTTAAGGCTCGGTTTCGCGCCGCACGCATTTCTGTAATTTCCGCCATTTACCAGAAAATCTGAATCCTGTCCGAAATCACATTCCAGGGTCATTAATGTCTCAAATAACAACATACCAATCCCCCATAATTTTCCGGGAATTATTCGTTAATTAAAAACGTAACCTAAACCTTCGGACCCTCGGAATAACATCGAAACGGTGTCCAATTAATTCGAAACTAACGCTAAAATGTTCGTTACAGTGTATAGGACAAGTCATATTGGACTTACCTCGAAAATCAGACCCACGCGCCCTCACGCGCCGTCGTGAGTGGCTGCGCGTGAGTCCACGCGCCTGCTACAGTACCCCTGCACAGTTCATCATTCTCACCCGCCAAACCTGCAATACGGGTTGTTCAACCCGCGACACAACCCGGTTAAATCCTTATCAAAACTCACTCCATTCCTCCCCTCATTCCATCTAAATCATTTCTCATCAGGTTAATTTAGGATCCCATTCATTAATCATCTTCCATTAGCCCTAAATCAATCAACTCGAACTCGAACATCCAAATGGGTCGAAGTACGAAACTCACCCAAATCGACCCCATTCCCAAATCCCCATTCCCAAATTAACTTAGACAAAAGTTTCCAGAGACCTAAACGAACACTTTAGCACTGTAAATTTCAGGAAATATTACCTGGAGGTTGTCCACTTTAAGCTCGAAAATCTCTGAAACCAGGGGCCTCCGTTTATGGCCATACGGTGATCAGTTCCCTTCAATTTTCGTATGGTCGAGTTCGAAATGAACTCAGAAGACTAATATTTACCTCTGTTTGGCTCAACTCAGCTCACTGATTAAATTTGGAATTTCCCTCCATTTTTGAGTTTTTTCCCAGAGCTGGTTCTCTCAACTCTCAGCTCACTTTCTGGTTCCAAAATGAATCAGAGCAACACTCTCAGCACTCTGATAATCGAACAAGACCCCAAAACCCATGGGAACTCGTTCTGGCTCCTCTGTGAATCGCCCCCCGCACTGTCCCAAAAACGAAGAAAAAAATGGTTGCCCGTGCTCTGCAATTCTCCAGTCCCAACTGACCCAATGTCACTCACCAGCACAGACAAATCTTCCTCAGTGCTCTGTGTTCCTCCACTCAAAGGTATAAACAAATCCAACCCGTGCACGCTCAAGTCCAAGCTCTGTTTTTCAATTCCGAACACCATCACTTGTTTCCCACACACACACCACCCGTGCACGCCTAGCACACACACACAGTCCTCAATGTCACTAACGGGATAAATAAATCTCCCCAATGTCACTGAATTGGTTAGACAATTATGGGATTTCAGGACACACACGGCACGAGTGCTCATCCCTCTGTTTCACGGTTCAAACAGTCCTCCCTGCAAGAAATTACCATTTTGCCCTCACTTGGCAAATTACCAAAATGCCCCTCACGCGTCCCAGACCCGTAACTTGGTCAATTGAACTCCGATCGACGCGTGTCGCCTGTCTATGGACTCAGGGCATCGAGACCTTCCTAACGGTCCTCGGTCCTCGGCCATCGGACCTCCCGATCAAAAAGTCAACATTTTCCCTTATTTCGTCCAAATTACGAAAATGCATGTGGGCTTCCGAACGTCATAACTATCACCTCGAACGTCAGAATCGAACGTGCCACCTGTCTATGAACTCGTGACGTCCCAGACTACGTCACGGTCATCGGTCAAAGTCTGTTTGACTGCCCGAACTAAAAGTCAACGTTTTACCCACGACCAGGGGCAAAACGGTCATTTTGCACCGTTCGTTCGATTTCACCCAACTAATCACCGATTAACCCCGTTAATCATGATTAGTTGCAAAACTAATCCCGAATTCCGGGATGGGTCGTTACATTTTGGGAGCTCAGTGGCTTTGGGGGGGATTGGAACCCCAAAGTTAAGCGAGTTGAGGCTGGTGCAATTCCATGATGGGTGACCCCCTGGGAAGTTGCACCGTGAGCTCCTGAAAACAAAACCTTGAGGGCGCAGGCTTGCCGTTGAGTATTGCTGTGGCCTAAAGAGGACAATATCGTGCTAGATGAGTCGGGACCTAACAGAGGAGGGTCGGGTCCTGACACGAAGATTTTAGGGCTTGGTTAAAAATAATTAAAAATACGAAAAAATTACGGGGCTTTAATATAAGCTTTATGAAGTAGTTAGTGATCTTTTATGGGATTTGGACAGGTTCGGGAAAGTCGGTGATAGTGGATTGGCCGGGAACGACATAGGTGCACACTTATCGAGGCAGCTGCGAAATGGTCTGTGAGTGGACTTTACTTTCAAACTTATGATGCATGCATATATGTTTTTATATGTTTTCTATACGTGATTCTATGATTTGATTTATGATCTTGGTGGTTTACGGTTTTGCACGTTTTTTCGAGGTATTTATGGAATTATACGTTTTACGAGAATACGATGGATGTTGTGATTTGAACCTGCTTTTAATGATTTGATGTCGGGATTTGAAATATGATTTAATATCAATGATTTAAAAATGGATTTTGGAAAAATGACTTCGGGCTTATAGGCCGAGTTTATAAAAGTGGTTTTAAAGAACGTGATTTCTGGTTTTTGAATCGGATTTCAGAATGACGATTTTGGATTCCATTTTGGAAAATTGAAAATGGATTTCCGGGTTTGGGTTCGGAATGGTTATTCCGGATGCTAGCTTACGGAATGATGGTTTCAGACTCGGATTTGGAAATGGATATAAAGATGAGTTCTGGGTTTGGATTCAGGATCTTGATGAGATTGGGGATTCGGATTCGGAAATGGAAAATGGTTTTCAATGGTTTTGGATTGGATTTGCTGGATCTGGTTTTTGGGTTTAAAGACCCGGATATGATACATGACAGGGGCGGGCCCGGATTGGGTTTAAAGACCCAGATTGAGTTTAAAGACTCGGGTATTGATATTTCCCCCGTAGGCCTATTGAGTTTAAAAACTCGGGAGTTTAAAGATTCAGATTATATTGAGGCCTAGGTTGAGTTTAAAGACTCGAGAGTTTAAATACTCGGATAGATACAGCAGGTTCGATGGATGGAAAAGTGGTTTCAAATGTGTTTTGAGATTTCACTGAGACTTGATAACAATAGTTTTCCGATGTTTTGGGCAATGACCCGGATGAACGGATTTTGATGGTTTTGGGCTGGGGCCCGAGAACTGAAAAAAGAGAATGAGTTCTGTTTTTCTTAAATGGTTTGAATTTCTTGAGTATAGAAAGGTTTTATAACATGACTTCTGATATGCATGCATTGGTTTTTTAAATGGAGGGTATAAATGTAATTGTTTTATTGAACTGTTTTTGAATCTATACTTTATTTTTGTCTACTCATAGTCTTTTATGTTTTTGATACCCTCCAGATTGTTGCGATGCAGACTGTTGGTCGAGAGAGACAGAGACATCACATACGCGATCCACAGTAGAGTCTGCAACCTCTAGGAAGTTCGGAAGTTTTGAGCGGTTCAGTCAAGAATCCCTTATCCGAATTACGTGTCACATGGAGGTTGGACGTCAGTTTAGCCTTCGTGTCACTCGTAAGTTAGATGGGAGCATGACTTAGCCCTTAATCCCGGGGGATTGAGGGCGTGTCGTGACATGTATAATTTAAAAACAAATATATTTGTATAATGAGAATGGGGTAACACCGTGGATGTAGCCCGATTTGGGTTAACCACGTACATGCTTGTGTTCATGGGTGAGTGCGGTCTTCCTACTTATAAGTTGGTACATTTTATGCATAAATGGTTTGGCACAATCTGTGGAATCACAAAAAACAAAAAGCTATGTGATTCCTTCTTTTCCTCACACCTACATGATACCCACAAATCCAAGAATACTGAGCATCCCACTGCAATATAAGCTTTGGTCATCCCAGAACATTTTCGCCTCTCTGGAAAAGTTTCCACGGCCAGACCGTCGACATGACCCACTACATTGACCAACCATCCTAACCAGTTTTTATGACCTACCATGTTGATATACTTTTTCAACATTTTTTGGCTTGCAGGATTGACCGCGACTCGCCATACCAGTCATCCTATGAGTGGTCTTCCTCCAACCCTACATATCGGTCATCCTGCGAGTGGTCTTCCTCCGACCCAACATATCGATCTTCCTACGAGTGGTCTACCTGCGAGTGGTCTTCCTCTGACCCAACATACCGGTCATGCTGCGAGTGGTCATCCTCCGACCCAACATACTGGTCATTATGCGAGTGGTATTCCTCCGATCCAACATACCGGTCATCTTGTGAGTGGTTTTCCTTCCACCCATCATACAAGTATTTTTGCAAGTGATCTTCTTACGAGTGGTTTTCCTCCGACCCAACATATCAGTCATTTTATCGAGTGGTCATCCTGTGAGTGGTCTTCCTCCGACCCAACATACAAGTATTTCTGCAAGTGATCTTCCTACGAGTGGTTTTCCTCCGACCCAACATACCAGACATTCTATCGAGTGGTCATCCTGTGAGTGGTCTTCCTCCGACCCAACATACTGGTCATCCTGCGACTGGTCATCTGACGATGGACAGACTCATCAAGGGCTCAATCTATTCGAGCCAACAATTGGCCATCCTCCCAGCCACACGTCAAGATACACCTGAATACAACTAGGTAAGTAAGGTAACATTTCAAATCAGAAATTTCTTCTGAACATCATACACATAGTAAGCATACATATCGACATACGTGTCGATCATACATGAAACTCATAGATGTCGACATCGTGCACTAATGTTGAGTATACACGAACTCATACATATGCTCAATATATATCAAGCGTTCAACACATACTGAACTACTCAACACACTACCGATCACACTTAAGATCAACACATACTAAGGGTTCAACACATACTGAGCTGCTCAAAATATTACCGAGCATACACTCGCTCAACACATTATCGAGCTACTCAACACTTGGCCTCGACTCGAACGTTAGAGTCGGAGTACATGCACACTCGACCTACATTCAACACTTGGCCTACACTCAACACTCGATCTATACTCAACACATTACCAAGCCTCTCGGGGTGTGTTTGGTACACCGTATTACGATCCGTATAGGCTAAATAATCTGAAACCTGTGTTTGGTATCAGTCGTATTAATTAGTCACCGTATAAGTTAATACGGTTGAATATTTTTATACGGTCCAGACACGCTAAAATAATACGCTTGAAATTGTCCGTATTAAATAGTCGGATAACTAGTAATCTTGTAAAATATAATAATAATAATAATAATAATAATAATAATAATAATAATAATAATAATAATAATAATAATAATAAAATAAATAGTAATATATTAAAAATAAAATATTAATTTAGTAAATATTAATAATAAAAAGTAATAAAGTAATAAATTCTAATAATAATAAATTAATAATTAATGATATTTTAATAAATGATAATGATAAAATTAAAAATAATTAATTAATAAAAATGTAATAAATAGTAATAATAATTATTATTAAAATAAATAATAAAAAAAATAATGACATATATAATTAATATTTAAGATATAAGTATTTTGTCAATTACTATAATATAATCCGGTCAGTATAATATAGTCGGCATTCTAATCTGGAAAAGTACCAAACGCCCGACTAAATAATCAGTCTATCCGGTGGACAGATTAGTCTATCCGATTGAAATAGTCAGTACAGTACGAATACCAAACGAGGCCTCGATGTATTACTGAGCCCACTTTCAAAGCTAAACTTAGCTAACATACCAATTGGCACACATATACAGCAAAGAACCATTCACAAGCATTCAGGTTCATACATGAAGTCGTACTCACCAGGGGACTACTAGAGCGTGATCGCTACAATATCAATCCACTCAGATATACAACAAACTACAAAGGTGTCTTCCCCTCAGCATCCTACCTCGACCAAGGACTTGGGGGACTGATGATAATGCACCGAGCGGAGTAGTACATAAGAAATTGAGGAGTTTCCCGGTCAGTGAATTTTACTTAAAATTCCTCAACCAAGGTTGTCAGGACCCATCCCATCTAGCACCATAGTATCCGCTTTGGGCCTCGCCCTCACGGTTTTGTTCTCGGGAGCTCACGTGCAACTTCCCAGTGGGTCACCCATCATGGGATTGCACCAGCCTCAACTCGCTTAACTTTGGACTTTCTAAGGAATCCAAAATCAGTGAGCTCCCAAAAGGTCTAGTGCTAGATAGGTGTGTGCCTACACATATAAGGCACATCACCCATCCCCTCGCAGAAATGTGGGATCGTTCACCGATCTTACTTCACAAAGCTCACAGGTCTTACAATCTACCCTCCTTAGGGTCCAGGGTCCTCGCTGACACACTTCCTAATCGGGGTCCGGCTCTGATATTGGGATGGGTCGTGTCAGAGGTAGTCCACCTCAGTCAAGAGCTTGGGGACTTGTTAATGCTATATCTAACTAAATAACAACCCCAATTACATCTGACTAAGCAACAAGCCCTACAGAAGATACGAATATCACATCAAGTCCATCTCTAAGGTCCACTAATAAGGCTCATTATTAAGACCCATTACTAAAGCCTATTTTTGGGTCCCACCATCATGACCTAATTTTGACTATATAAGGAGTACTATCACCCTCATTCAGGGGATCTCATTCTCTCACTAGAGAAATCACTCTCTCTCTCTCTAACTTTGAGAGCTCTCTCTTCTCTCTACACTTCTCTTTCTCTCTCTAAAAGGTTCTAAACCTATTGTATCATGTACAAATAAATATACTTATATAATGAGAATGGAGTAATGTCGCGGAAGTAGCCCGATTTAGGTGAATTGCGTACATGCTTGTGTTCTTAGATGAGTGTTGTCTCCCTACGTCTAAGTTGAAACATTTTATGCATCAACAACTCTAAAGCGTAATTATTTGTACCTTGTGAAGGCTCTAAAAGAGCACTTTACTAATCATAAGGAAAGGCACTTGCGAAATTTACCGATTTGCGGAATTGATCACCACAATGTTTCTTGCTAAAAAGAACACGAGTTTGCTCCTAGAAATGATCAATCTCAACAGATTGGTACTGGATCAACATTATTGTTTGAAGAAAACGTGACTATATGAACAAATGTCGTTACTCATCGCAATTCAAACTGCGAAAGAGAAATTAGGATCATGGTAAAGGCAAAAGGCCCAAGTGCCTGAGACCTAGAAGGGAACCGCTATGACTGCCCCCCATGCAACAATGGCCTCATGTGACCAAAGGCGCACGTGAACCATGTACCCATGATCGAGGTACGTATGGTGAGTATACGCTTTCTCGGTAAAGACCCATGCCTTGGTGGCATGGTTAGCAATCCCACATCGCCCGAGGGATATGAGGAATGCGCCTTATATGTGTGGGCACGCATCTATCCAACATGAGACCTTTTGGGAGCTAACTAGCTTTGGATTCCTAGGAAACTCGAAAGTTAAGTGAGTGTGGGCTGGTGAAATCTCAAGATGGGTAATCCACTGGTTCCACTAGGAAGTTGCACGTGAGCTCCCGTGAACAAAACCCTGGGCCTAAAGCGGACAATATCTTATTGGAGAAGGTTGGGTCATGACACTCTCAGCTTCTAAGGCTTGAAATTAGAGAAACACTACTCCCGCCTGTCGCCACCAGAACTAGAATCACGAAGATTTGTATTGTAGATGTGGAGAAATATATCATTGGTATCGAACCTATTGCGCACTAGCGCAAGTTGTAGACGAGTACCACGCTAACTGCGGGACTTGAAGGACCAACTTAGAAGAATAATTAGTTCCCACATACGGATTAATTTGGTGGTTTTTTATGTTTTTTTAATTTGAAAATGTGGTTTTTGCCCGAGTATGATTTAATTTAATACAAATATTTATTCACGACATGTGATCCATTGAATTAAGTTCATGAATATGCGTGTATTGGCTGACATTGCTATTATGCACATTATACTCCGAGTTTGGAATTTTATTTAACGAACTTGTTGCCTACTCATCCCTCTCACACAATCATATCAGGCCAATCGAACCTAATTGAGGACCATGTCAAAGCCCACTTGAGATTGTCCAAAGTTATTGAATTTACCATTGATAACGCCTTAAATTCTCCATGTTCTAGATTAATATTATTGAGTTTAAAGGATATTTGATCCAACGGTTATTACGTTAAAATTACAATGGAAAAGGAAATGGAATCCCTTTGCAGAATTTACAATCTGTATGCCTAAAAGTATACATTGGAGAAGCTAACTAATCAGAACAATTGCTTATTATGGTATGACCGATTGAGACATCCAGATTAAGGTATAATGCACCGTATCCTCAATTTATCACACATGCATTTCCTTATTAATAAGTACCTTGTATTTAGTGAAATACTATGTCAAGCTTGCTTGATCGGAAAGATTGTGTTTTATTATTATTATTTTATTTTAATGACATGATTCTTACTACCTCCACAAAACGAACGATCTTCATATTCTATACAAACCTCAATTTTCTAAAAAAAACAGAAGCAATTTTTGTACATCCTGAGGCAACAGTAGGTTCAATTAATTATGATGATCCTACCAAGTACCAAATGAAGGAATAAGAGTTTGTTTGATAAAATGAACTCAACATATCAAGCTTTCTTATAACCACAATTCAAGAGGCAGCATCTCCTCGCTCTAAACTTAACAAAGGACACTGCCTCTTAACCTAACAAAAACCACCACTACACATCAATCATGCAAATGCAAGTGTTATCGACAGACTCAATAGTTCAGCAATGAGTATTTCACTCTTAGAACAATTTTGCGTCTTTCAACGCCAAGCTTTCCTCCGGTAACCAACCAGTGACCTGGATGATCTCGAGGCCCCTTGCTCATCTCTGACATGTCCACAAACTTCACCAGCTTGTTGCCTGCGCCATTTTCTCTCGAACCTGAACTTGAGTCCCCGCTAGAGGTTGCTTTCTTTGATTTTTCATTTGGGATATGATCCCACAAGGATCTTCTTATGGTGCAGCCTGGAAGCCGACAATATAGTAATTTCATGTACAGGACATTTCTTGATCCGAAATCCCACACTCCAAGCTGTGCACCAGTGACTACGTAGACACCGGAGAGGTCGCCTATGAAGGTATCGGGGTTTTCAATAGGGGCAGTGCTTACATGTGAGAAGTTTTTCCATTTCACTGGCTCAAACCATCGGCTGTCTTGCTCCTCCGGTCCTTGCCACTTGGGAGCACCAATTGGCACCTGGGTATCCCAATATTTTAGAAGGATCTTTGGAAGAGATACCAAGTGTTGAAGATGGATACAAAGTCGATTCTGTTTGTTTCCTTCTAGACATAACCTTAAGCCGGTCACTGGCTTACGTCCAACAGTTACCTGCACATTGCAAAGTTTTGCTAGACAGGATTACAAGAACCAACCTAGCATGGTATGCAATTTGTACAACTAATAATTGTGCCATGGATCAAAGTCAGAATGTGTACGATATTAAAAGAAACAAATGGGACATCTAGTGAGGAGTATCCTCTATCAATTTCTGAAGGGCTATTTAGACATCTCAAGGACATGAGACGTCACCATTGTGTTTTAAATGAATACTTGGGGAAATAAATGAGAAGAATGTGTGTTTTTGTATTGTTAATTAAGGTGCTTGACGCTTTGCCACCTTGCCCTTGTATCCCACTCCGATGCTAAGGGAGAATGACGGCACTGAGTTGGTCTTCAGTTAGATCTATATATAACAAATTGTTTGTCTCATTCTGTCCAGAGAAAAATACAAGCCTCCCACAGGATGGAATAGCATGGTGAAGAAAGTTTTATTTTTTATTTTTTGGGTCGCAACGTGAAGAGAGATTGATTGCTAAGAAAAGCCCTTACCTGTTCTTGGCTGACATGGAGTTTTTGCCCCATTATGCTGAACTGCAAGGATGGACAAACGGGTTCCTTTCTTTGGTGGCCAAGGTTTCTGTCATGTATGGGAGCCCATATTCGAGAGATTTGAAACTCCAGAAAATATCTCAGCTCTTCTATTGGAGGCTTATCTGCAACAATTTGAAAACAGTTAGCAGGATTCCGTATCGCTAATGATCGCGTAACAGGAAAACATTTCAAATTAAGGTATGATGAATTCAGCTGTCTTACATTCAAGATAAAGAGCAATAGCTCGAATGAGGTGCTCCTTTCCAGCTATCCCTTCAAGGAGAGCTGTTATAGGAAAAAATGTCATCTCGATTACATCTGGAGAGGACCGGACAGTTCTTGCCCATTGGGCATGGCTTTGTACCAGATCGTCTCCGCCCCTTCTTCTGAAAATGACTGTGACATCCTGCATCAACAAAAATTCAAGGGATTTCGAAATTACATACAAAAGTGACAACTGAGAGAAAAAGGCAACTAAATGTCCAAAGGTATTTCCGGGCGAGCTTGTGAGAGCTTACTGTACTTATGTATTAAGAAATGGTAAAAAAAGGATTACATGCAAGCAAAATAGAGGAAACAGACAGAAGTATATATTTTTTTGATTCCAACTTAATTTCTTATAACCATAAAACAGATGTAATAATTTAATGAAATAAACATAGATCAGATACTGCATACAAATGATCAATACTTGTTACTTACTTCTTTCCCAGAAAGATACAGTGCAGTAGACGGTTGAGGGTATATCCCTTGACTGTTGTATAAACCAGGGTCACTAGACTGAAATATATAAAAAAACGATAATTAAAATGAAGTCTCAACTATAAAAAGAAGTTATGCAAAATAATAAAAAGGAAAAGAGACAAAGTGGAACTAGCCTTATCGTTGAAATTCATTGGACCTGAACTTCTACTAGTTTCTGTGTCTGAAAACCTCTGAGTTCCAATATCCTGGATATAGTTTTTGATCTCCATGGTAGACAAAGAAGATGAATGGTGTTGTTTGACATAAATTACATCTTTTCCACCAATTGTTACCGAAGTTATCACATGGGTCCCATAAATTTCAATAAAGCTGTCAAGAAAGAGTCACGAATAATTAGGAAATACACGCAACTATGCCATCACTAAATTTCTGCTAAAATCCTACATATTCGTACCTTGCCAAGGATGCTGGATCCCAACTAGTTGGGACAACCTGTTTCACATGATCTTGCAACATTATCGGGGTTTTGAAAAGTTGGACCTTAGCAAGTGGGATATAAAACCCATCCACAGAAAGGGTCTTCGTGGACGCAGCATCAATATGCTTTGAACCACTGAAGCTAAATGCAAAGTTGAAACTCCCAAGAGGATAGCCTCCAGATGCATTAGACTTTTGATTGAAGTACTCAACCATCTGCAATCAGTCGCCATGACGTTATGTTAAAGGCAGCCACAACCTCTTACAATGCAATTGACATAGAAAATATAAATGGTCTTGCCCATAACCACCAAAGCCTCAATGCCACCTAAACAACACATTACAGATGCTGTTTTTGTCCAATCTTTACTTCCCTAAGTGATTTCCATGGCTAATTGGAGCTACGTTTAAATTAAATGTGTGCAAGAATTCGGAAAAAAAAAAAACAACAATAATTTGCTGCAACTCCTTGTTGCTGATTTTTCAAATTCATGACATTTTTCTCAATGAACATCAACCTCATTCATTCAACATTTTTCCCAATTCCCACAATAAAATGTTTGCAATCTAAACCCATTTCACTGGACTCTCAAAGTAGACACAACAAGTTAAGAATACAACTGAACAAGAATTAAAGTTAATGAAACCATAAGCTCACCTCATGGAAGCTGCACACGCCAGAGCTCTGACGGCCGCCGAATTCCGGCGACTGCTTGATGTCCCTGGAAACATTGGGCACAACCATGCCATCATAAAGGCAAAGATCTCTTGTATGCTCTTCATCAAGCTCTAAAATCCTAGACCCTGCCATTCCCTTACAGTAAAGCAACCTTGTATCGAAGTTCACGTCGAAGCCTTTTCCTAATGCCTGTACGGAGTTCACAGCTGTATGCAAAGCTGCTGCATTTTCTCCCATTTCTCATCACAATAGTCTCAAACCCTTTTATCTCTTTCTGTGATCAACAAGCTCCTAAACCCGACCCAAAACCTAAAACCCAGAACCCAGTTCCCTAGTCGGGTCTTGAGCTCAATTTGAACAACCAAGTTGGAAACTTAACCGGAAACCCACAAGAAATTGAACAATCATAACGTTTTCTGAGTTGGATTGATTTCTCTGTTCAATTATTTCTCAAGCACACAAGCTCAAGACTGGTTCTTCAACAGACTCGTCGGCTCTTTCTGTTGACTGAGAAAATTCTTGGAATCGAAAAGCTCGAGCTCAATCTCGGCCTCGGATCTCACATCCATGGAGAGATTATCCAATTTTTTCAATCACTTTCTGTGCGACTCTCTCTCCCTACAAGTCTCTCTGTAATTTTACTTTCTACCAGCTTTAGCTTTGCCAATTACAACACGAGAGGGCATTGACTCCGAGTATTTGTTTTCTCACATAAATGTCTCTGTGCGCCTAGCGTGTACATTTTCCTAGACCTTAACGTTGGCATTGACAAGTGCGTGTCTGATTTCATCTGACGGTTTTGACAAGTCAAATTTGCAGTCGGGTTGAATGTGGCTAGGTCTCAGGGCTACGTCACATGCAGCTGAGACCTAGGGGATTGCAGCTCAGAGTTTGATTTTTGTTTTTCATCTTCTATTCTCGACGTCCTCCTCACGAAATTTCTAATTAGAGAAACTCATACTGACTTGAGTAATTATACTTAAGTTAATATTATGGTCACGAGATAAAATTTAATTTAATTTGTTATATCCAATTAAGAAGAAATGGAATGTTACTTAAAAAAAAAAAGGAATGCTACCAAAAGAGAAGGATTTAATTTGGGCTTTTTAGAAAGAGTGAGAAACCAGGCATTTCCATGACTTGTCCTTTAAAATTTAGACCGTTGGAGAAAGCTGCTTATGTCTTGCTTATAAAGGAAAGGGAGGCCATTGCATCGAATAGATACAAGTCCAGTTAACTTCAATTTGATGCAAGTCCAGTTAACTTCAAGAGACAAATGTGTACCTTCTGAGGTGAATCTTGTGTTCAAAGTTACCCACCAATGTATGACTTGGGTAACCTCAAATTACCCTTTTACAGGGGCAACCCTTTGTCTATGTCCAAAATAGTAGACTGTGACATCTATAACACCCTTTAGACCAGAAGTGTTCGGTATGGATCATAAATCTCTAGTTCTCACCACTCATTCAAAGGCTACAAGATCATAATAAAGCCTTAGGTGGGCCACTCCGATCTAATCATCTATATATCTCCTCACAAAAAAAAATTTTAAAAAAAGTCAGTCTTCACGTGTTAAGGTTTCCATGCAGCCCCATTCTAATGTGTCCATGTCCTCCCTATTATAAGAGTGATGACGAAGTGGGACTCACTCCTCCAAAACACACGCAAACATGAACACATACACAAAATGCCTTGGACCACAAACCGTTCACTTGGAATTGCAAGGCTGAACCATACAGCACATTCATAAATGACTAATATAAAGTACTAATGACATGTTTTTATGTAGAAATTACTACATTTGTTAATGAAATTTATGTTTTGTTTTGCTGACAACCTATCCATAAATGACATACCAAGCCAATGGCATCCTTCCATTACTTGAACTCAACATGGCTGAAGCCGAGCGTTTTTGGGACTCCCTTGCAAATCATCTGGTCCCTCAATCGCTCAACATCATCCCACCTCTCTGCTTCAGCATAGATGTTTGACAACAAAACATAATCCGCATCTCTTTGAGGCTCCAATTTGTTAAGCTCCTCGAAGCTTTGCTCTGCCAATTCTGCGTTTCCATGAACCCTACAAGCACCCAACAACGTTCTCCACAGCAAAGAGCTTCCCCCGGATGGCACGCCTTTGATCATTTGAAACGCTTCATCTAACAATCCGCACCGGCTGAGAAGATCAACCATGCAACCATAATGCTTAGCATTGGGCACAATCTTGTATTCTTGAATCATGTGATGAAAATATCGGCGTCCTTCTTCCAACAAACCCTTGTGGCAACAGGCAATCAGAACGCCAATGAATGTAATTCGGTTAGGCATAACTTCATCAAGCCGCATTTCCATAGTTGCGAAGAATTTCATAACCTCATTGCAGTAGCCGTGGACGGCCAACCCCATAATCATGGAATTCCAGCAGCTAACAGGCTTCATTTTCAGCTCGGTGAACACTTCCCAAGCTGAACTCAATTTTCCACATTTAGCATACATATCTACAAGGGCAACCCCTAAATACCCTTCAATCTTATGCTGGTTTACTTTGAAGGAGTCGTGAATCTTCTTTCCAATCTCCAGAGAGCCAGTTTCAGCACAAGCACCCAATATGGATACAAGGGTTACCTCGTTAGCTTCTATCTGAGCAACTTGCATTTCACGAAGAGCTTCAATGCTCCATCATAATCTCTAACCTGAACATACCCAGTAATCATTGAATTCGAAGAAACGGAATCCCTCTCCGGCATCTCCCGGAAGACCATTTTTGCAGGCTCAATGTTCCTCAACCTAACATGTCTTGCTAGCAAGGTATTCCAGGACACCACACTCTTCTCGGGCATTGATTGAAAGAGATAATCCGCGGATTCGAAATCGTTGACCTGATCATAAGCTGCTATGATGATGTTCCAAGAAGCGGCACTTCTCTCAGACATTTCATCGAATAACAAGCGTGCAAGTCCCACAAACCCACACTGAGAATACACAAACAGCAACGAATTCTGAACATACAAATCACGATCAAACCCCAACTTCAAAACCCGGCAGTGAATTTCACCTCCCTTCCGATCAACAACAAAGCTACGAGCTTTCACGTCACATTCTTCCATCTGTTTCATCACTCTAGCGCAAGCCTTGAGCGCAAAATTGTAGGTGACATGATCAGACCCAACATCCATCTCCTGCATATGGTTGTAAATATGGATAGCTCTGATGGGGAAGACGCTGTTGGTGTAAGCTCTGATCATGGTGTTACAGATAAAAGAGTCGTCCATGGCGGTTTCTTCGAACAGGGCCTGCGCGTGCCCAAGGCAGCCCAGCGGCGACAGCGAAGCGAAAGCAACGACCTTTGCGATGATGGATGAATGAGTGAAGAAGATACCTGTTTTCGTGAGGAAGGCTTGGGCTGACTCTGCCTGCTTCATGGAAGAGAAATGCTGCAGTTGAAGAAGCTTGAAAAGCAAGTGGGAAACGGCCAGGCTCATCCTCTGCATCTTCCATTCCGGAAGCTCCGACCTCCACGGGTGATCTTGATCAATATATATGTAGCATAGAATTAGGTACTCGACAGTAGATACGACGTCGTTTGGTTAAGAATTCTAAGTCTACCACCATTTTGCCCTATGATGAAAAGCTCCCTCGCCTATAAATATGCAAATACTAAAAATTATTTTGCTGAAAAAGGGTGTCATTGATAGGAGAAGAGTATTGTCCAAAACCGTGTCTTTTTTACAATTAGGTGACCTACACAATGTGAGAGCCAATTTATTTCTGCATTTTTGCTTTCCATTTCCGTACCATCATCGTGTAAGCAAATAATCACAAATCTTCTAAAAATTGTATATACCATCGCGTGACCTGATCGAGTTGCAACAAGAACATGGTTTCCAAAAAAATTAGCCTCCTCATTGTGAGCTCTTGGTCCTCTTAGCATTGAAGAGTTGCCGAAGGAAAGCGAATTTCCCTCTTGTCCGAACAGATAATTCGCTCATGGTACGGTTGCTTGCTGCTGCTGCTTCGTTCGTGCCAGTATCAGACACGGCGGGTGAGGGCGGTTCCAGCTTAAAGAGGAATGAATTCAGCATCCGGATGATCTGGCTGAAGGTAGGCCGTAGATTCGGGTCCTCAACCCAACATGACTGAATGATGAATGCAAGATCAGGGGATGTATCCTCTGGAAGACGAGGCCTCTCTTGCTGCAACAAAGAAAGAGTTGGTGTTTGTTATATCAGGCTGGACATATTGACCAAATGCAGTAACATAAATAACTTATTCCAAATGTTTTACCTTGAATGCAGCAGCATAAGCTGCCTGCAAATTGGACATGCCTTCGAAGGGCATTCGATTGGTCAAAAGCTCCCATAGGACTATCCCAAAGCTGTATACATCAACCTTGTTGTTGTAATGCTTCTTCTCGCCTTGACGCAATGTTACAGTGCTATAAAGCTGCAAACAATAATCGTTGGGGAATAATAAGTGTGCCGGAAGAGTAGGATATGATGCATTAAAAGCTAACTCAGAAACGCAAAGCAATCAAATTAACCCAACCCGAACTACAGAGTTAATATTCAGTGCATAATGTTGCAAGATTCGTACTAATCAATTCTTCCACACAATTCTAACACATCTCCCTCAACTCTATAAAGTAAAAAAGAAACCAGAGTAAATTTGAATCCTTACATTAATGTTAATTAATCTGCATTCATTCATTATCAAAGCCTGTGTTTTTGTGTGTGCCATTTGCAAAGTGTTCACCCATCCACGAACCACAAAGCCATAATAGTTTAGATTTCGGAAATTAGTAATTACCAAGGAGTGAAGTGAGGAAAATTAAACAAAACCTATTTTTAGGGTTATTTTTATTCAAATTGAATTGTATCTATAAATACATTCAAAAGCCAGAAAGAGAGCAATAACATTTCGTTCTGCACTCAACCCAAATAATTATGCAACTTTCGAGAACATCAAAGACCCTAGATACAAGAGAGGCTGAAGCTAGAAGTGCCAAGCTAGAGAAGAAAAAGGAGAAAGGGGAGGATGTAATGGCTGTGAAAATGAAGCATTAACCTTATCCAGTTAATTCAACCCAATAAAAAATCTTGATTCAGAAATTAAAAAGTCATAAAAATGTTGACAAACCTCAGGAGCCATCCAACGGTAAGTCCCAGTTTCTGCTGTCATCATCTCTGTCACAGTTTCTTCTCTTGCAAGACCAAAATCTGAAAGCTTTACATGTTTCTGATTTGCCGTAAGCAGCAAATTGTCTGCAATCAGAAATTTTACATGTATTGGTAATAGTAGCAAGAAAGAAATCAGACCATTGAGCTATAAAAAAATTCTTCATGTGATCCAGAAGAGGAAAAGAAAAAGAAAAAAAAAACGAAACCTATTACTTTTCAGGGACAAATATAGTACTACATGAAAATAAATAAAACCCAGGCGCCAGCTGATGAATGAAAGGACAAACGTCTAAGACTAAAGTGTAGTCTTTTTTCCACGTGAAGGTGCCTTGTTTTGCTACTTCCTATCTCAAAAAATTGAACTACTATAGCATAGACTGATCATATGACTGCAGACTTTCAAACAAAGTGAAGAGTCCAAATAGAAAAACTAATTCAACTTCGAAAGAATGGCACAACTAAGAAAGAAAATATTACAGCATCAGAAAATATTACAGCGTACAAATAACACCAAGCAAGGGAAACTTCAACTAACTTATATATTCCGTTTCGTTTATTAAGTGTTGGACATTTTAATTGAAATTAACAAGTCATTTTTTTTCAATTATACAACATCCAGCATTAGAAAATCTAGTTCAAACTAGCCATATGGTACCTGGTTTTAAATCTCTATGTATAATCCCATTAGCATGTAAACATTCCATCGCATGAGCAATGTCAAGAGAAAATTTGATGGCCACATGGAGTTCCAATGGATTCGGACGGATACTCATCAGGTACTTCCGGAGTGACATCCCAGGTAACAGCTCAGTAACTATCACCATTAGAGGATCCTTACAAGCTCCAAGAAACTGTAGACATAAAGAACAAACAAAGTAAAAATTCCAGCCAAGCTAACATGAGCAAGCATGAAGTTGAGAGGACATGATCAATCACAAGACTAACCTTCACAAGATTTTTGTGTTTCACTCGAGACATCATGTTTACTTCACGAGCGAAACGACTCTCAAGTGCAGCTCTTTCCTCAGAAGTACTCCCGCGATGGAGGACTTTGACAGCAACAATCCGATCGCCGTACCTGGAAAATCATTAGACTAGATGTACATAACTAGCAACATACAACTTGACTAACTAATCATTGGATCACATGGAAACTTATCCACTTAAAATTGAAGTTCATACATTAGGCAATCAAACGAATTTTACATTCTTTACTTAATGAGAGAACGAGGAATTGAGACTAACCTTCCTTCATAAACTTTCCCATGAGCTCCCTCGCCAATTTTGGACCCGATAAATAGCAATTTCGGGTCCACCAGCAGGTTATCATCTATGGTGAATTCCTGGGCTGAAATTGAACCATTCTGACTGACCAATTCCGGTTCAGCCTCCACTGACCTCCGCAAAACCGTTTGCTCATGCTCCCTAGCTTCTCTTCCTCCGTTATTCACGTTGCAACTCATGCTGCAAACCCTCAAATAATACCCGAACTCCTCATTTCAACCCCTTCCTCTCTTAGCCGTTTAATCAAACAATTGACATTATCCCAATTCGATCCTCAACCCACCATCGAACCAAAACCCAATTCGGACTGAAGCTTCCTTATCCAGACTGAACATTCAGAGCAGATTCTTCTGCTCCCACTACCACTACCTCACGAATTTAAATTTTAAAAGGAAATTAACAACAAAAAAGTGAAATTGACAGATGAGGAACTTTTTGTTGTTGTTAAATTTTCAAAATAAACTCTATTTGTCAAACTTGTAAGAACAACTTAGCTTGAGGTGGAAGCCTCGTCGGTTTATATAAGGAAATTACCGCAACGAAAACAATCTGAACACAAAGCAACTTATGAACGACGCTAAATTTTCCTGAGAAAATTCATCCGAGGAAAAAAAGTTAATATTAATATTAATGAAAGGAAAATTAGAATCAGCCAATCAGGACCTTTAACGTCCAATTAAGTTCGGGGTTTCCTTTTCTTTTTCTTTTTAAACTTCAACACAAAAGAAGAAACCTAACCCTACAAAGCACGAGCCCTACTTCTGTCTCTGTTTCTGAGCTCGCTTTCTTTCTCTCTCTAGAATTCGCGCTTTTTTCTCTCTCTACCCACTGAGGAGAAAACAGAGGCGCTCCGATGGAAGATAAAATTCCGAGCTTTGTTCCGACGAGGGTTTAAAGTTCAAAGTTTCCAAATCCTTTTTTATTTTATTTTTGTAAAGAGGAAAGTGATGGGGCCAATGGACTAGTGCCGCGTGGAGTGCACATTTACAAATGCTTTGCTACTTGTGGTCGTGGCATCAGCGAGTTGGACGTTCTTGGTCGTGAGGATGCTTAGATGGAGCCGCCAGATCGAGACAAAGGCATTCCTAGTTAACATTTCTAAGAACTAAACAAGACTTTGTTAGATCTTAGAATTAGACGAGACTTGTGAATTTCTTATGGATATTGAATTAGATATTTTTTACAACTAAACGAAATTTTCTTAATTTTATAAAATACAGGTGTAAATATAACGTAAAAAAATATCATTAACTGAAATTTGACCAAAAAAATAAATCATTAACTGAAATAAGAAAACATTCTTCCTATCGAGTTTGTTTAACTCCGATAGGCACGCTTGGCTTTTTAACTCGGCTCGGCTTGCTTGGCTTTGTCTTATAAGCCGGTCAGCTTTTGTGCCTCGTGCTTATTGCTTAAGTTAGGAGTTAGGGCACCCTTTTTATCGATTTATTCTTTTAATTTCTTTATCATTATTGAATAAATATATGAAAGAGACAATTTTGAATTTCCTTAAAGTCAGTTGAGGTTGATATTGACATTTCTCCAAATTTGCATGAACTCAAATTGTGCCTCTTTTTTCTTTTGCTTTTTCTTTTTTCTTTTTTTCAAATTAGGTGTCAAGCTTTTCACCTTGATAAGGAGGGGCAGCCATTAGAATTTAGATATTGTGGTGTTTCTCTGACTGACGCCTTAAATTTGTTACAGAACTTATTATGAGTGAAAAGACCCTCTCTCTCTCTCTCTCTCTCTGACAAATTGCTCTAACCTCTCCAAGCTCTTGCAGATCTGAGGTGGAATTTCTCCGTTCTCCACCGCCTAGTGACCGGTTTGGAATCACTTCCAAGGCAGTGATCAACTATGATTAACGTACACAATCAATCACCAATTTGGAATCACTTCCAATCTTAATATCATGTAAATCCGCCCCAATCAATCAAAGTAATAAGACAACAGTAAGTCTTTAATTTCTATTATTTAATTCATTAGTTCAAATATTCAAGTGAAATTAATAAAATACCATATAGTTGACTTTCTTTAAGATCTAACTAATAATAAATAATAAGACCAAATCTTATTCATCTTACTTACCTTCTCAAAATAATAATATTCAGAGTTCCTTTTGCCTCACCTTTTTTTTAAAATATATTTAAATATAACCGTTATTATCCCATCTTCAAATTATTCAAATTGTATAAAATATATTAAAATAGAAAGAAAAAAGAAAAATTGAACCCGACCCTAAAAAATTTGGTCGATAGTAGTCGGGACATCATGTTTGGTTATAACAGTAAGATCAAGTATCGAAATCAGAATTTAAAAATAAGATGAATTAAACTTAATCAGAGATCTTCAAAATTAAACTATACGAGAATCTCATTAATCTAAGAAAAAATATAACAATACATTCTTATTATATAAAACAGCACAAAATTATGTAAACCATCATCATAATATTAAATTATTCAAATTGTATTCTACGCGTCTTTCAGGTGCTATATTAATTAACTAATTAAAATATGTCTATTGAATTAATTAACTAATTAAATTGTATTATGAGTGTAGAGCAAATAAATTAAATTGATTATATAAATTTCTTTAGACCCTAAATTTCTCGCGAGTATGAAAATTTTTTTGTTGCTGGACGATAAGATGATGGCATGGTACAAATTTGTACCACATCACTATGATGGTACAAGCGTACCACAGACTTTGTTGTTATTATTTTTTTTTTTTTTTTAAAAAAAGGACTTTGTGGTTCACGTTTGTGACCAGAAGAGCTGAATTTGGAGCGTAGGGAAAAAATATGATACATATGCCAAAATTATAGTGGCATGTATACATTAATATAAAATAAATGAAAAAGAAATTTAAAACCAAAATAATTGAATAATGGCTTTTTCAATTAATTAAGGACACGTGAGAATAGGACGTCGGTTTTTGTAGGGGCATAACTTGACTTGAGGATGGAAGGGTGTGGAGAGTTTGGGGCCTTGGAGTTGGGGGACCAGTGGGTCTGCTTTCGCTCATTATTCTGATTTTAATTTCATCCAAAGGCCCACAGCCCTCTCTTTTTTTTTTTTTGCCTTTTGTTGACGTGTCAATTAGATGAGAGGATATGTAGTCCCTACAGACTCAGTCACCATCTGATTGGAACAAGTGTGTGGAGATACATTCGGATAACTTCGTATAATTTGAGTGAGGAGGTCTCCATATTCCATAATGCCAAACCACTATGTGTTTTTTTCTTTTTTTTCAAACGTTATCTCTCGGTAATATGATATTTGGATTCGAACTGTCTGCAAATAACTAGTCACGATTTAGTTAACCAAACTTCTCATGGCCATAATTACCATCGTCACAATCACAACCACCATCACTCTAATATAAAAGTAATGCCTTCAAAAAGATTAACACTAATTAACATTAATTCTGTGTTTTAATCCCTATGGACTTAAATATTAATCAAAATTTTGTATTAATATCGAAGAGTGATTTGATTAGATAACAAATTATAAATATTCATTGTTATTTATATAATTCAATTAGAGATATCTCACCTACCAACGAATGTAAATTCATCTATCAGAATTGAGTTCTAGATTTAGGCCAAGAACAAAGGTGGACCTTAGTAAAGGCCCCAATGGGGTTATTGCAGTGTGACTAAAAGTTGGATTTACAAAAAAATAAATAATCATTTTGCCTCTGAAATTTTTGGAGGCATGAAAGCCACTTTTTGATCGAGAACTCTTTTGGGAATTTTCTTCGCACTATTACATAGTTCTCGAGCTTAAAAGTACATAGATGGCACGCGAAAATTGGTTAACGACCCAAAAATTTAGAAGAAGTAATTCCGAGAATTTTAAAAAGGAAATTATGTTTTGCCCTTATTTTTGGATGTTCCAAGGTTGACTTTTTTCTAAGAGTACTTTTTGCTCATTTTTCAAGGACCTTTACATAGGTTTCGAAGTCCTTAATCTGTAGACAGACAACACGTCAGAATCAAATTACGAACGAGATTATTACGGATCTAAATTGACCAGAGGTATTTTGCTTGAACAGTATCTCAAATTTTCATCACTTTGGTTTTTACACAAAAACAAGAGAAATAGCTCATTTTAGAACTTATGATTGAACTGAAAACTCATGAAAACAAGGTTACCACTTGTATCGTCTCATCCTTGCGAGCTAAATCAACCAAGAAATAGAAAGAAAGGAACTCATTCGACTCGAAAACCCGAAATTGGCCATCGTGTACCTTGAATTGTGGAATTTCATTGTGGGCCATTAATCACTCCAATTAAGGTTAGAAACATCTTCCTGGAATTTCAGGAACAAAACCAACAAAAACTCGAAGGGAATTTACCAGGGACGAGCCCAGAACCGTATTCATTTTTTACTCGAGAGTTTCGATAAAAAAAAATCCAAGGATTATAGATTTGGACATCAGATTACTGTTTCTGGGTAAAAATCGAGTGGATTAGTGGGTTCGATTATGAAAAACGAACAAAATTGGAAGGGAAATGGAAATTGGTCACGAAATCGGGTCGAGACTTGAGTCGCAGATCCATTCAAGGTAGACGACGATTGAGCCCGCTACTGCACCTACAGGTGCGTGAGGGAAACTCGCAGGGAATATAAGTGGTACGTGGAAGAAAATGCCACGTTATCTTGAAATACGATCAACACGTACTTTGATGTAATCGATGTAACAAACATTTTGGTATAAGTTTTGAGTCAATCGGACATCGTCTCGGGGGTAATTTTGTGTGTCAAAAATATTTTTTAAGGTTTTTAATACGTATTTTATTCTGGAAATTAGGATACTTTAATGTGAAATTACAACGAACGTTAGTGACACACAATTATGATTTTTGACAGGCTAGATAACTTCCGAAACTTCAAAGGAGTGTACAGCTCGGAATTGAGTCTTCTAGACAGCCTGTGAGTTGAGATTTGTTTTATAAACTGCAATGCATACTTAGTTAAATGTTTTAAATGATTTATTGTATGATTTGAGTTGTAATGATTTAAAAATGATTTCTAATGATTATCTGATGATTTCTTGAATTTTTGATTGGTTTCTAGATACAGATTTTATGGTTGTTTTGTGGAAATAGTGTTTTGAGCTCAATCTCGGTTCAGAAATGTTTTGACTTGGTTATAAGTCAAGGATCTTGTAAAAATAAAGTTGAGTGGTTTTATGAGCTGTTTTCCATAGTATCTATCCTCTTCGAATGCGACTGAGCCCAGGGATGCCACCTGGATGCGTCTGATCATCGAAATGTCACTATATGTTGTCTTCTTAGATGCGACTGAGCTTAGGGATACTACTCGGATGCTTCTGATCGCGGGAATGTTGAGGTATTCAGTTGAAAACTTGATTGTGCAACTCAAACTCGAATTTTTTTCTTTCGGGTTTACACTTTCTTTCTTGGGTCTGAACACACCCTCATTTTTTTTCTTTTTTTCCTTCTCTTCCTCCCTCTTATATCTGGTTTTCTCTATTTTCTCTTCTATATTTCTTCTTCTTCGTGTTTCTTCCTTTCTTTCCTTTTCCGTCGAACAACAACAACAACAACACACACACACGCGCACGCACACACACACACACACACACACACACACACACACACACACACACACACACACACACACACACACACACACACACACACACACACACACACACACACTTACAAACAATATCACAAACCCATACAATCAACCCAAGTCGGTTAGACACATCCATATGAGATACGTGACATTTGTCACTATCTCAAATCAGCCATAAGAAAAAATCTCTCAATAAAATGACTAAAATACCCTTCTAGGCATATTAGTAAAATGCCCTTACTCGATTTAACCCCAGAACGAATCCGTTTGAACTCTATTTTCAACATGTCACTTGTTGACGTACTTAGGAGGTTGAGACTTTTACAACAATCTTTACGAAGTATCTAAAAGCTATCCTAGTAAAAAAAATCAACTATTGACCCTTTAAGGACAAAATGGTCTTTTTCATTTTGAATTTTTTGTTGGCTAGGTTAGCCGAGTGCCTTAGATCTGCACTGGCCTCCTGTCAAGTAATTCACGAGTGTCACGGAAGATCTGTGTACCTAAAGGTCCAGGTGCATCCATTTGATGGAAGAGCATCAACTAGGAAGCGAGGGTAGTGAATGCCTGTTTAGTCGCCACTCATTGCTTTTGCAGTTCTTCCCATGTGGATTGGAGGATAGCGAGGGTGATCCAATGCTGATCTCCCCACACATGGTTTCTGCTCTCGATAGCACCATTGTTTTTTCTGTGTTCCGCCATCTCTGAACTGAGGATTCTCAGCATTTCGAGCATGGCCTCAGAAGGCATGTCGGTTCTTGTTCGTTTGCGATCTCCCTGAGGAGTGTTGTTAAGCTCATCGTCATCTTGCATGGTAGACATTTTGAATCGGCAAGTAGATGGAGTGGAGGTATGTGAGCTAGTGGGATGACTTAGTCACTATTTCCACAGACAGTGTCAAATGTTTGTTCCCCAAATGAACCTAACGTGATTAGACTCGGTGAGGGATCTAGGATTCGATAAAGGATATTCGGACCCGCTAGGGGTACCGATTGGATTCTTGCTTCTACATGTTGAGTGACCTGCGAGGTAGAGATAAAAACACTAGACACTAATGGGTCGAGGCTTCGATACTTAAGTCATTAAGCGTATGGAATACCTTCTAGGCAGATCACATCACAAAGACTGTAGGATCAAGGTTGTGTGTGTTTAGAAAGAGAAGTAGATGAGAGATATTTCCCCATATGAAAGGGTTTTTGGGGGGGAGGGGGGAGGGATTTATGATAGCAATGAATATGGTGGTTGAACACTGTTTGGAGTAGGTTTCAAGCCACAACAGGAGATGTTGCCATGTGTTCCGCAGATTCAGGATGTGTGGCAGGTGGCAACCAATCTTCCTAATGTGTCAAGGAGTTGGTGCGGACAATTGGATGATCGGACCAAGGAGTACCGATCACTCCTACCGAGTGGCATGCCTGGACATACCTGCCGACTGGGACCACTTGTACTACTTGCCGAATGACATCACGTGTACTACTTGCCAACTTGGACCACAGTACTACCTGTTGAATGACATCACATGTACTACCTGCCGACTGACACGGCTGGCATTGCATGCCGACTGGTGAGCCTGCCAATCACTTGGTGGTGGGCATGGTGCTTGCGGCGATGCTTCTTGTATGAAATCTGGTTGGTCGATATAGTATCAACAACCTTGAACCACGAATTAATAGTAAGATCCAAGGCGATATCGAATTTGGAAGCATGCTTAAACTTGGAAACCTCCAAGGTACCACCAAGATCCACTGGTCGCTGCCCCTTGAACAACACCAGCAATACAAGGGTCCTCTTTTCCCCAAGGTAGAAGGAGTCGAAGGTAACATTATTTGGGGTTTGTCACTTCAAACTAGCCGTGGCTAGCTGCAAACCTATCAAAATAGAAATCAATCCAATGTTACTTGGTTCGCGGGTCGGTTCGGTATGAAAAATGAGTTCTAGTATGAGGTACGATAAATTAGGGATATCCTGATAAGTTGGGGTATATATAATGGGTGCGGAATTTTGAAGAAACGACGGGTTGAAGATGAAAAAATGGACAGGATTGAATGACGGTAAGAATACCGGTGAAGCCTAGGGCAGAAGCCAATGACGCTACGATGATAGTGGTGCAGCAGCAACAAGAGCATATAGCCATTGTTGATCCAAGGAGACTTTCGAAACGAAAATACGTTACCAAGTTGGCGAGTGGTACAATATTTTTCAAGTGGTATTTATATATAGAATATCATAGAGTTGGTACGTGGTGATTTGAAATCTAAACTGGGAAAGGAATTGTGTAAATGGACTGAGCCGCGCGCTCGAATTTGCTTGATACTAATCTAATTATTAGATGGGAGCTATGATGACGCGATTATATTTCTAGTTTAGTAAATTGATTAATATTATTTTTGTAAATTTGACTAAAATACCAAAAATATATGATGGGCTTGCTAGCCTCCCACGAATTTGTCAGTAGCAAGAAGTAATTAGGGGGATTATGTGAAACCTGGCCCCTAATTTTGTAATGATTTGGCAATCCCCTTTTTTTTTTTTCGATGTATTATTTAAATTAACTTCAATTCAAAGTTATTAGTAATTAATTAAGTAGCCCTTCTCTTTTCTTCTTGTATTTGGCCATGAAGCAAGATTGCCTTAGCCGCTTGGTGTTGTCTTCGAGTTGTAAATTAGGAACCTCCTCCATCACCTTCCTCTCCCTTTCCAATAACTCTGCTACCTCTGCATCCTCTCCTAATTCCTGCATATATATATATATGTACAATTAAGATATACGTCCCCACTCAAATAAAAAACAATTTCGAGTTATGTATGCACTTACAATAATTTCCATTATATATATATATATATATTATGTGATGAGAAAGACAGACGTGAATATTATGAACTAGGGTTTGGAGACTGGCCAATTTCCGATACGGCCACTGAGTAATCCCGAGGTCCCGACACCGTCTCTTCAAGAACGTTACGCCAACGTTCATTTGCTTGGCTGCCACAGATATAGGCTTGTAGAAATGTTGGGATATGGTTTCTTTGGACAACATTTTTGAACTTGAACGACTACTGCTGCTTTTCTCTTCTTGGTTGCATGTAGATGTAGTAGTCGTGTCTTCGTCTCTTATAATATCATCATTGGATTTGTTTTCTTGAATTTGCAGTGATGATGATGATGATGAGTAAGAAGGATCGAGAAAGTGATCTTGTATTGACCACTCGTATTTCCAATCCATTGGAAAATAGGCGCTTCCCCTAATGAAAGAAAATTGAAGAGATAATAATAATTCATATATTCATCGAGTCGATAATTTTCGTATCCATGCTCCAAATTGATCGATCCAACCATTAATAAGCTGTACGTACGATTCTATTTGGATTAAGTTTTGTAGGCGTGTCCAGTTTCCAGTTTATTTAAATTTATTTCATTCGTGCTTCATAGTGTTTTTGTGTAGGCCAATTTTATTACGTATAGTGTCATATTTATGTCAGGTTCAAGTAGTAAGGTCTACAACATATCCAGTCCACACCTCATCATCGCCCATTTATACTTGTTCCATGCCGTAAACAAGCCAATGTTCTTCTGCCCCCGGCTTATATATTTTTAGAATTTAAAATATATTACATTATATATTAATTTTCTCGTAATCAAATATCTAAGGTAATTTGTATTTAAAAGTAAATTTTATTTCATTAAAATAAATAAAAAAATTTAAATTTTATTTCGTTCTTATGACCATATCGTGACTAATTTATATTAAGTCGTATCTCATCGTATCCTATTAATCAGCTACCAACTTAATTAAGCTCACACAGACTCATTAATTATATGGTGGTGCCTTGTCATGCCTGACCCATTGCACTCGTGTCGCATCAAATTTGAAATTCAAAGCTTTCCACTATCCAATAAAATAAATAGCAATGTACCACTAAATCACAATCTTAATGAATATTTTTTAAATAAAATACTCAAGCAAACCACTGAAATTGGTTTGATTTGAATAATTCTGACCCTTTCCTAGGCAAACGTACTAAATATAAGCTCTAAATATTTGAATAAAAAGTACCTGCACGTACCTTAAGTCGAGAGGAGGAAGTTGGCTTGTGAAAGAAAGTAGGTCTTCATCAACATCAGGATTCTCCATTTTACTACGAGAGATGAGATTATATGATATGTAGTAGGACTCTAGGATAGCTTACTTTGTTTAAAAATATTATTCAAGAATCCCATATGGAAGGTTTAAGTTTTTAACAAGCAGCAGACCCGGAGCTGAAGCATGCAAAGCAACAAGAGTACTGCTGTTTTATATATAACTAAGATAACAGACGCGTTGCTGCCATTAACGTGGAGAAGCATCGAGGAAAGATCATAGGGTAGA
Source organism: Prinsepia uniflora (assembly GCA_032719365.1). NCBI lineage: Eukaryota > Viridiplantae > Streptophyta > Magnoliopsida > Rosales > Rosaceae > Prinsepia > Prinsepia uniflora. Next base: position 18,901,896 of record CM064861.1, on the reverse strand, counting down.
TGGGGTGGATGAAGAAGTTCCATGAATTAATTAGTCTGATTCAAACATGTCTATAAACGTTGGTATTCAACTTATGAACTTTGTTCAAAGGCTTCTATTAAGAGGAAAATTAAGTTACTCTGCTTTCCTAGCTTGCTGCTTTTAGCTCGTGCTAGTTCGATCACTATTAGCCGGTGTTTCTTCTAATTATAATTAAGAGTGTGCTAAAATGTATATGTGAATCTTCCTAATCTCTACAAAAATTGACGACGCGATGGTTTGCTACTAACTAATCCCCTTTTTAATGGGAAAAAAGAAGAAGAGAAAAACGTGATGGATTCTATAGTTTCCAAACAACTTCCTAAATCAATCCTAGGAAAAGATAGGTGAGTTGATTCTCGCTAACTAAATATGAAAATCAAACAGAGGGATTCATGTAGCTTTATTGATATTGAAAATTGACCAAGCAATACCTCAGAACCAGTCAACAAAGCGAAGACTTGGACACTGTATATATGTTCTATTTGCAGAAGTTATATTTTCATACTATTAATGGGTTCATGTATTATTTATTTTTAAATCTTTATTATTATTACCAATATATATAGTAGCTTTTGAATTCAAGATAATGAGACTTGATATAATACGTAATGAATTACAATTATTAATTCATAAATTATGCTAAGTTTGCGATATGTTTCTTATGTATAAACCAAGAGATATAATTGTACTTAGTATGAGTTACTGGTTTTTGCTTATTTATTTTTTAATTTTTAAATCATTCTTTTTTTACTATTTTGCCCTTTCTTTTTATAAATCTTTTTCCTCTTATTGTCTAAACCTTACATTATATTCATTTATTATTATTATTATTATTATTATTATTATTATTATATTATTCCCCTTATTTTTCCCTTTTACTCTAAACCTTACATTATATTCATTTATCATCATCGTTATTATTATTACTATTATTATTAGGGTGAGGAATAATTAATTTTCTATTGTAAAAAATCATCGTCCCTTCTGTTTATCTCGATTAAGATTTAGGGGTGCACGTGCGTGTGGCGGTTGGGCTTTCTTCCTCGCTTTTACGTGACAGCACAACGGTAGCGACTACACCTTGTGCATGGATGACGGTATGTCAACTGGTCTGGGTCTAGTTTACAGAGTGGGCGAGACAAATGGAGGCGTTGAGCAGTTGCATACAGACTTCGCTGGCCATCCCTGCTTAATATATGAAGTTATACCACGATTTCCCTCCATCAATATGTGACATCCACGAATCCAATCCAGCATCACGAATACTTAGGAAACACACTCTCATGAAGTATACATAACACCTCACTTAACTAGGTAGGTCTCACTGACAATACGTATCACATATAACCAATTTAAGTCCAGCCTAAAAACCTATCTCGGAGTTCCTATTCTCGTCTCACTACCAGACCGTGCGCGAGGCTCACATCTCGGAGGCATGACAATTTCAAGCACGTATCAAAACCCAGGCTCTAATACCACGTTGACAAGACCCAACCCAGAGAACAACATATAAAATACAACCAGGCTCTGTTCTCATCTAACAGGTAACCTAAAATACAGAGTTTACCCATAAAATCTGTCAGACAAGGGATACTTACATACTCGTGAGCTCATGCCTCCGCTCCGTAAGCAGCCTCTATTCCCGTGCAGGGGCCCTGGAGAGTTTCAAAATCAATCAAAAATGTGTAGTGGAAAAAAAGAAAGGTTTTAAACACATGTTATCTGAAAACATACTATTTACCCTAATTTTATAAAAACTATGCATGCATTAAGTTTACCAGTAAAGCAAAAATCTCGAAGTACGTACAGACGAAAATCTAGTAATAACATAAATCCAGGTAACCATAAAAACCTTATCAAATACCAACACAGACACGATCACGCCAAACCAACCATACTGTACCAGTTAGACAAAACCAACCAATCATACCGACTGACCTATCCTCGATGCTTGCAAGCTGAATCATCGTGTTAATGTGCACTACCAGTAGGCTAATATCACTCAGGAACTAACAGAGCCCTCGACTCAACGTCCGAGACTATCCATCACAATATCGGTCTCGGGGACTCCAGAACATTATCTCAGCGTTCGAGACCGTCCAACCAATCTGTCATCTCGATGAGAGTTATCCATAGTGACAGGACCCATCCCAATCCCCCCGGGATTAGTGCGGGATGACTCTGCTTTTGTCTGACACGAAGTGTCAGACAAGGGATAATTCTGACCTTTGCCCTCCCGGGCTATCAGAGTACGCCAGGATCCGGAGGAGGTATGTGATATCTCGATTTCTGCTACAGTCCACATCCGATGTCAACCTGAAGGGTATTAAAAACAGAAAGACTGTGAGTGGACAAAAAGTAATAAGTTTCGTAAAACACATTTATAAAAAACCTTTATACCCTCCACTAAAAAGCATGCATGCATAGTAAAACCATTTATTCAAACACATATGTTTAAACAACCATAATTAGGGTCACAGCCCCAAGTTCCGTAAATCTAAGTCACACGGGCTCCTGCCCAAAACCATTTATCATTATAAACACAATTTCCCAAAATCAATTGAAATCATGTTTACATCCTGGTCAAAATTCAACTATTTTGCCCTTTTAACCAAAATTACCAAAATGCCCCTAAACTTCCAAACGTCATAACTTTCTCCTCGAACGTCGGAATTGAACGTGTCACCTACCTATGAACTCGTGACATCACGAACTACGTCACGTTCATCGGTCAAAGTCCATTTGACGGCCCGAATGAAAAGTCAACGTTTTGCCACGATCAGGGGCAAAACAGTCATTTCGTATCGTTCGTCCGATTTCGCTCTACTAATCACGGATTAGCCTCACTAATCGTGATTAGTCACTAATCTAATCATGGATTTCGGGACGGGTCGTTACACATAGTCATCACAACCATCAAATCATCACAATCACGAATACCGAGAAACCACATATCCATATCACAAGTCAAAACCATAATCCAAAACTTCGGGCCTAAGCCCAAAACTACAATTCAATCAAACTTCGTAAAACGTCCCATTAAAAATTCCAAAAAATTTCATCCAAAAATCATAGGAAAATCGCCAAGACTCCAATATCAAAATATCTTGTATCATAAACCATATCCAAATAAAAAAAAAATATTTGAAACGATATTCAAAACGTAATTTACGAAAACCTCGTAACACATGCAATAATTAATAATAAAATATTCATAAAATCATCGAAAAATCATATAAAATTCCAATCACCCTAATATCATAAAAAAAACACATAGAAAAGTATTTAAAACAATTAAATATCCATTCATAATATTTTAATAAAATAAAAGTCCACTCACACGTACCGTACGCGCAACCGATCTGCATTGCACGCATTTTCGTAAATTTCGAGAATACCATCTCCTATCAAACATCAATTCTAAGGTTCACTAATCACTATTTAATCCCATAATTTTCTTGGATTTTTAAACGAATTAAAACGACCCCTAAAATTTCGGATAGTCAAAACTTCCCTGAGACGATATTCGATTGCCTCGAAAATTGTACTGTTGGATTCATATCGCCGATTACATAAAAATCCATGTTGAACACGTGTCAAAAAGGTGCGTCATGCACCCCCATGCGCCCATAACTCTCAGTGCGCGTGGGAGCCACACGTTCGCTATTCACCCATCATCAACCTTGGTTCTCGACCTATTTCTCTGTGAAACGGGTCGAACGACCCGCATGTATAACCCGATTCAAAATCAATGGTTTCTCGATTATTTTTTCATGATCCAAATGTCCAAATGATTCTAACAACCTCTAGAAGAAGATCTATAGGTTTAGAAATGAAAAACTTTACCTCCACATTGCAGGTCGAGCTTCATGCTCTTCGATCATGGCGCTCAAGAGCAGTCCAGCAACTTCCTTGCATCCAAAACCCTTCGTTCATTTCTTTGTAGGATCACACGACCTCCAGGAATCTTAATGGGACATTGTGATCCTTGTTAAAAATCTTAGAAATGAAAACCCGAAGTGAAGATTGATTTTTCAACGATTGTCTTTATTGTTTTCTCTTTCTCCCTCACTGGTTTCTTATTGATCACCTTCCCCTCTTCATCACTCCCCTTCTCTCCCCGATTCCCTCCCTGTTCCTTTCTTATTTTCCTTCACGATGGGATTGTTGGTGAGTCGGGTGAGGATTTTCACACTTCGGTTTTCTCTTACCGAATCCCACTACACTGCACAACCACCAATTTATAACATAGAGAGTAAGTGGGAGGAGGGACAAAAGAGGGAAAAAAAGTTCTAGACTAAGTTAGAAGTCCCATGTAAAATGACCAAATTACCCTTGGTGGCAAAATTACCATTTTACCCTTCACTATTTTTTATCCATAACTACCTCACCCGAATTTTTGATTTCAGCGTGCCGCTTGTGTATGCTCTCAAGATATTGAGATCTTCGTAACGTTCTTCCCGAAGTTCTCAAAGGTGGTCCATAACAAAAAGCCAACATTTTGACTATTCCAAGAGTAAAATCGTCTTTTAATTCCAATTTTTCCCAAATTTGCGTTTCCTCGTGATCTGGGCCGTTACAATTACTGCTACTATTACTATTATATTATTATTTTGTTTTTTAATTGAAGAAAAAGTATATATATATATATATATATATATATAACAAGAAGTTATTTTCTTGGTTATAAAACTTATATTACATTATTAGGATTCATGTATTATTTCTTGAAAAATAAAACAATATTGATACATTTTACATCTTAGATTCATTATTTGATAGTCTTTGCAATTATATATATAATCATGCTTACAGTTAACTATCCAATATTTTTTATAATATATGTAAGATAATGTAAATAAACAAATAATAATGTATATATATAAATAGTTAATCATTTTTTAAACAGTTTCTCATATCCAAAATCTATTTATATACCATTTTGTATATAGTTTATATCTATAATCAATTGAATATTATGCTTAAGTATAGTGCAGTACCATTTTTGCCCTTTTCCCCCATTTTCTTTTTACGTGTATAGTAAACCGGTTTTACCCTTTCTAAAATTATATTATATATAAAACTAAAACTATTTTATGACAACCAACAAGTGAAGAAATTACAATGATTCAATAAACAGTTTACTTTCAAATATCTAGAATGGGAAAACTCAAGCTTTAGTTCTAGGCAAATAACAGGGCATATAATCCTAAAATTATGCAATTTTAAATATTCAATCAATTTATGTGGAGTTTAATTTTAAATTAAGCGTATAATCTCAGAGTTCACACATTTCCAGGATTTGATTAATAATCATGAAAAACATATTGGAGATGAAATTAGAATTGGAATCCAAAATTATGGTTCAAAAGTAATAATTATCCTCAATGAATAATCATCAATCCCAAAGCTATATTGCCCTTTCCTTTCCAAATTTATGATCCCATTTTTAATATTTTGGTTAATTATTAGCGATATCGATATTAATATTGAAAAATCTATCGATATATCCATAGATCGAGCTATTGATAATTCTGATCCATTTGTATAGAAATCAGGTTCATGATCAATTGAACAACCCTGCAACAATGCAAGCGTATCTTACTAGTGTACATTTATATGCAATACAACATTTAGTCCATGATCCAAGAGTGATGATGTTATTAAAAACCAAATTATATGAAGTAATTATGTTAAAAAGTTATCAATGAATTAAAACATCTAAATTTGTGAGGATTTTGGTCAATTCCATGGAAGTTTAAATTGAAGATCACTAGGTATAACATTCACCTAACCTGATTAAATAGGATATATTTGTAGGTTAGGCGCAAATTATTCTGAAGTCTACTTGTACACCATTTTTAACTTTTAAGAGATGGACCACAAATTCCAGTATAGTATTTCAAACACGAAAGAAAGCTGATCGATCACATGGTTTTTTCTACAGAAATGGGGTGGACAATATTTTTCAATCCGAAAAGAAACACAAGGACAAAATTAGCTACATATAAGAGGGAACAATATATGGGAAAAATGATGTATTAACATTACATAATATTTTTTTTTATTTTTTATTTTTTCAATGCTGTAAACACCAAACAAAAAATGTGATTTCAATTTCCAAATGAATAATTTGTACGTACTGAGTTGTCTCTATGTAAATTAATGATCCAATATTTTTGTAAACTCAAAGATCAGTAGGAGTTAGCAGCCCACTTTCTTCATCATCATTGTTTTTGTCATCTTCTCTATTTTCACCAGTCTCATTATCCTCCACAGCCAAGGTCAGCTCCTCAGCCCTTCTACTTTGGTGCTTCCAATCTGTGTGAATCAATGTGTACAACATCATACACAAACAAGAACCCTGGGCCGATAGCAGCCCAAACCAAAGCCCTAGAAACCCAACTTTGAATATAAATGTTGTCAAAACAGACACTGGCAGTCCAATTAGGTAAAATGCATACAAGTTTATTCTTGCTCCAAGCTTAGGTCTTGCAGTCGCTGTCAAAACCCCACAGGCAGCCGTTTGAGGAACGTTCCCCAATTCACATAACCCTAGCACTGGCAATGCCGTAGAAATCAAATCAAGAATTTGAGGTTCCTTTGTGAACATAGTCCCCCATACAGACCTCATCGTAGTCATGAAAATGAACGCTGAAAATCCAAAAGCAAATGCCACGATAAGTCCAATCACGGTCGCACATTGGGCCCGGGTTGGTTGCCCAGCGCCCAACGCGTACCCTACGCGCGTCGATAAGCATGCGCTTAGAGAAATTGGAAAAATGTATAACATTCCTGTTGTTTGGATTAAAATTCCCATGGCTGCAACACTTGCTTGGGGGTTGACCAACCAACCACAGAAGAACAACATTATTTCATACCACCACCATTCCAAACACACTGAGACACAGCTGGGTAGGGCCAGGCTTATCAATGGCTTCCACCCTTGGAAGGCAGAGAGCATGGTGAAGCCATGCCAAGGCTTCAAAGCATGGGTTGAGATAGCTAAGTAAATTAACAAACCCAAATTAAACATCAAAGTGTTCCAAGCAAGGCCTAATGCAACACCTCCAACCCCTAAATTCAAATATGAGACCAAGAAATAATTGATGGGGAGGTGAAGTAGGGCTGCGAATGCGGCAGCTAGGGTTAGTGGGGTGGTTAGGCCTTGTGTTCTGAAGAAGGTTCTTAAAGGTAGGAGATGAGCTTGACCTAGCAATTCAGGGATGGAGAAAAGCATGTAAACCTTGGCAACTTTTGTGATTTGTGGGTCCTGCCCTAGCAATGTAAAGACGGGCTCCATGTTGAGCCACAGTAGGACAATGGGTAGGGACACAATTAAGAGGAGGCAAAATGTTTTTTGAAAAGTTTGACTAACAACTGACCATCTTTGAGCTCCATAAGCTTGGCAACAAATTGGGTCCATCCCAACTGACAAGCCTCTGAGAATTGAGAGGCCTGTGATGTTCCCAAACCCCAGGGCCAAGGAGCCTCCAGCTAGCTCTGTTTTCCCAAGTCGACCTAAGAAGAGCATGGAAATTGCAGACCTTGAGTATATTAGCATGGATGTCATCACTATTGGCCCTCCAATTTTTACCAGCGACTTCAATTCTTCTCCAATCTGCAATATTGTGTTTCACATTATTAACAAAAAAAAATAAGGAAATGGATTATATGTTGACAATGCACTAAAAGCTTTATAAAAATCAATATAATACTTCTCATTAAACATGTAAAATTACGAATTAAGACTCTTTTATTGTTCATCTAAGTAAGTTAATCCCATACACTACCGCCGCACCACTATTTTAACGGCAAGACTTCATCTATTTACATTTATTTAATAATTACAAAATATAATGCACTCATACATCAAACATACCACATAATTTGCGATTGACGATGACTATAGAATTGTAGTGTGATCTTTTGACAATAAATCAAATTTGTTCAGCAAGCAAAAAAAAAAAAAAAAAAAAACAAAAGACAATATATAGATCAACTTTGAACTTTTCATGCATATAAAAATTTCCAGTTGGCAAAAAGACCTGTAGTGGGAGAAGTTCAAGTTGGTGAGGTATCCAACAAACAAGCACATGCATCGTTCTCTTTTAAAACTTTGGAGGTGAAGCTAATAAAAAATGTCAACGTACGCCAAGAGAATCTAAAGCTGACATATTATTGATTCTGTTTACAGCAGATCTACAGTAATTTAGGTTATCACCTATATGTTTAGGATTGTTAACTAAATTCAAGTTAGAAGTTAGAAAATTATTCATTAATTTTTACGAATTGGAATCTGTCAGAAACGTCTTCTGAATTAGCATCATCATGTGTGCCTAGCATATATATACTTTGACTCGAGATAAAACCCTAACCGAAATGTTCAAAAAAATGATCCAAAACATTTTACCTTAATGAGTTGGTTCTGGGAGTTTGGGACAAATATCTGAACATGTTGCCATGATTAGGAAGATATGTAGTTGTTAAATATTTCTAAATTGGGTAGCTTACGTGTACCTAAACAAACATTAGGTGACCCATGTCCTGTAGGTTCCAATTGGATGTTTCCCTCGTGAGAGTAATTATAATGTCTTCTAGTCAGTGTATGCAATGTACGCCCTATAATGTGAGTGAATCGTTATTGGTATTAAAGGTTAAATGTAAAAAAATATTGTTGATTATATATGTGTGCGTAGAGTGTGGGGTTAGCCTTCTCAGAGCTGCTCCAGCCTCCAGGTAGTTTTGCCAGTAAAAATACATCAAGGACGGTGGGTTTCACTTAGAGTACTGAAAATAAACATAATATATATGTGTACTTAAAATATTTGAATGACATAGTTTAATTAAGTTTTGAAAAATTGGGTAATACATAATGGTAATTAAGAATTGATACGTAAGATATCCACTTGAATTAATATTGTGAAAAGATTAAATTTTGAGCTAATTATTAAAAATGAAATGACGACAATGCATATCTATCACCTTAATATATGATAATGACTGAGAGTGTTGAGGTTGCGGGGTTACATACCTCAGTAAGTGGCAACTTTCGGAAAAACCCATTGAAAGGAAGGGGGTTGAGGCGTTGAAGGAAGCGCTGTAGGAAAGTAGTGGTTGTGCTGGTGGTGGTGCCGCCGCCTTCGCCTCTAGCTCTCATTGTGAAGTCCTCATTATAATCTTCAACAACATGATGCTTTGGAATCAAAGGGTGATGACCACCATTTATAATTCCTCGAGATTCAGTACCAGGCAAGCACATGTTTATCCGAGCACACACCAACTAAAACAATCCTAAAAAAAGTACAGTCCGGTCCAGTTTTAGAGACGGCTTGTCCAATGGGGTCCGGTATGCATGCTATATATTAAACAAAAACACCAATTTTAACAATCCATTCACAAAATAACTAAGCTAAACCAAAAAAAAAAAAATCCAAATATTTAGTACGTAATGTGAGTACATTGTGTTATGTTTAAGCGTACGTACGTATTTATTTAAAACATGCTCAAATTTTTATTTTAAAAAATGAAAATATCGGTATCATCATCATTACAAACATGCACAAAGTCACATATACCTTGTATTTAATCCCAAAGCCTCAAATGAAGCTTTTTGAATTTGGAGCTGCTTGTTCTTTTCAGCTGCTAATCGATAATTGATGATCTCCTCGACCTAACCATTAATGCAGGAGATCAGAATGAAGAGAGAACCAAATGGGGATTTTGAAACATGGAAATGGTGGAAAAAAGAGAGGAGAAAAGAGCAGCGCGCTTAATTTGATCAACTTACATATCTTTAGGCCTTGATTTATGTATCTATACATATATATATATATATGTACATGCGCATATATGTCTTTATTCACATAAAGTTTGGCTTTATCCAAGCAATTCTATTGTCTATATAATGATAATGTCAGTAGGTTTAAAATATGTGATTGGCTAGCTAGTAGTGTACATAGCAAAGTATCATAGATCACACTGAAAATAATGATCTCCTATTTAGCTAATTTTTATTATAAATAATTTTGAAATGATGATTTGTGAGTTAATTTTTTTTAATTATAACTTACATATAAAAATTATTTGATCAATTAATTTAGAGATGATACGAATAAGTACCACATAGATAGAATGTAAGTTGGACATAGGCGAAGCCAGCGTGGGCCCAGAGGGCCACCACTGAATTATATATATATTTTTAATATAATATATGTATAAATATATTTTAATTAATTAAAAAAATATTAATAAGTAAGAATTATTATATAATTAAAGTTAATTATATAATTTGGAATTCACAATCAATTTGAAAATACAATTTTAGGCTTATTAATGCACATATATATCATTTTCTTATATAATTTATAAAAATCATAATGATATTTGATATAAAAGTACATAATTCATATTATAGTTAATTTTTTTTTTTCAATTTTCAAAATTTTATGCATATCTATTTTATTTTAATACTTCTATCATAATTTTTTGGAGCATGCAATGATTTCAAAATTAGAATCCATCGAAGACAACTGTATATAGTTGTAGTAAATTAATAGTATATATGATATGAATTTTTTTTTTTTATAATTTGACATATATTATAATGAGTTGAATTATATTAATTTTTAAAATATTTTAAAAATATCTACATTTGCCTACTATTATTTAGCTTACTGTATCCAAGCAATTCTATTGTCTATATAATGATCATGTCAGTAGGTTTAAAATATATGATTAGCTACCGAGTAGTGTACATAGCAAAGTGATAATTACTCTGAAAATGATATCCTATTTGATTAATTTTTATTATAAATAATTTAAAATGATTTCTAGAGTTTACTAGAATGTTTACTCTGCCATTATCAGTAGTAAAAAAGCTTTATATTCAATTTATATGAATATAATGAAATATATTATATATTATTGTATATATATATATATATTTATGGTTTTTTTGTTTTTTGTTTTTGTTTCCAATATCAAATGCTTTTATTAGACACCAACATTCTCAGCTGGTAGAGTAAACAGCCATTCTGTTTCCAGTCCAACCACGAATGACTACCTCCCTCTCTTAACACAAAAGCAACAATCTCATGGGCCACTTTACATAAAGATCAATTTGGACCACATTTTTGTGGGTAATTATTACCAACCTACATAGCAACATGATAGTCAAATAAGAAATGGATATTCGTTCGGCAGGATTCCGGACTCATTATGCTTAACGTATACAATGGCTCTAACCCAAAAAAAAAAAAAAAAAAAAAAAAAAAAGGCTGCTTATACAATAGCAATACTTGGGTGCTATGTAGGGTTGATATTAGGTCGTGTCCCATCGGATTTGTATCATATTATAAATTATATTTTATCTAAATAAATCCAATTTGAATTCGATCTGTTTAATAATCGTGTCAAAGAATTCCAACTTGAACTCGACATACTAATGAACCTAATAGCTCGTATAATCCGTTTAATCCATTTAATAAATAGGTCGTGTTCGAAAACCTAATTAACATATAACACGGTGAATATGATTTACCTATTTAAACTACAAGATTTATTAAATATATGGATAGGTAAATGGGTAGATATATGAGTTAGTAATTTACACGTTTATTAAAAGGATTATTATATGTCATTATACTTGTTTATTAAATGTGTTGATAGGAACGTGTCATAACAAGTTGACTTGAAAATAATCCGAAATTTTAATTGTGCAGATTAACCCAGATAAATTTAGTGTGAATTTCGAATTGTGTTAAAAATTATCACTATTAATGACATGCATGTAACTATTGAAGTATAAAGTATTGTGATATTGAACACAATCTCACACGAGCACTTGTATGAACTTCGTCAAACATGCCATAATTTTTGTGTCTATTTTCTCATATATAAATGTGGTATGATTATCTAAGGCAAATTGGCCATGGAATATCATTATAACACCAAGATCAAAGCTTTTTTTTTTTATTTATTACTATTATTCATCGATTGAAATGATAGTTATCCTACTGAACTAGTATTTATATTATTATGGGTTAAAAAGAGAAGAGGAGCGGGCGAGGGCGAGGGCGAGGACCGGGGCCGGGGGGTACCTAGATGGCGTAAAAGGGGACAATAATTAGGACACCTATCCCTCCAAATAATGGGACATTTCTCCGACCAAGATTCATCTGAGACTTGGACACTCAATGAGTTCGACTTTCGTCGAATAATTCCACACTTAAATTTAACGTAGAACTATAAAATAATCAAATCTTGTCATTTTAGGTTGTTCCACAATAATTGATTCTTTAAAAAGCGTTTATGTATCACATATGCTTAGGATATGATTAAAATAAATCAAACTTAAACTTTTCTTACTTAGAAATGAAAAGAAATACAAATATACATAGAGATAGTGACACTCTAAAAAATAACTTTATTCCTCATTTTTGTATAATTCTTTTTCAAAAGTTGTAAATCTTATACCTTTTACCTTTTTTTATCTGAATCACCTTTCACCTTTGTTTGCTTCTTTTGGTACCTTTTGGGTTCACCTGGGGGGGTGGTGCTTTACAACAAGGCTCCTACCCAAAGCTATGAGTTTAGAATCCATTTTAGCTGTGCTGTGTACGGAGCCTTTTTCATTTGGGGACTCAATTTGCCAAATGTGACAACAAAAGGAAACAAGAACATTATTTCTGTTTCCATTTTCTGTTAATGGGATCTGACTATAATTAGTGTTATGGGTGGGAAATTTAATTAAACATATATAATATCTATACTTTCAAATTCAGCTTTTGAATGCTTTAAACCCTTTTACCCTCTTAAACCAATTGAATTAAGACAGAATCCATTAGCAAGTCGCTATTGGTTTCTTTCCACTTGGACTTGCAGGCCTTTCCCTTTTCTTTAATCCCCTTTGTAGGTTTTTTGAGTTAATAAAGTAGCCAAAAGCTATGATTCATGTTGAACACAAGTGGCGACTTTTATACCTAGAAATCCTACAAAGTAGCAAAGCAATGTATTTGCCATTCAACTCTAATTCAAGATCATCTCTACTAAATTATTTAGTTAAGAATGCTTTCCAGATTAATTTGACAGCATCTCTAGTAGATTTGCATAATTTAAGTTAAAATTTAACTAAAATAGTTGGAATTTCATTTTAGCAAACGGCTTTTAAAAAGTTTACTCTAGCAATATTCTCTATTTTGGAAAATCTCAAACATTTTATTATTTGTTTCAAGCTAAAATTTTGAAATTTGAATAAAATTCACCCCATTGAGAGGAGGTAGTAATTTCTATGTTATCTCCCCTATTTGCTAAATATAGTGATCTAGAATCCGAAAAATATCAAATTCTAAAGTGGGGAGTGTGATAGAGACTTTGGTGGAGCCCTTTTACTCTTTAAAAATCCCTAAATTAATTGGAAAAAATAAGAGTTTTAACTAGCGATTCTGTTGGAAATGCTTATTAACTTTACTCTACGTTCTATTCTAAACCCATATTTAGTTTTAGTAGTATGAAGTTACCAAATGTCGCTAATCATGAGAGTTAACCCCTACTAATATCAGAGAGAGATTGTCAACAATAATAGTCCTTTCCAACAATAAAAAATCCAAAGTTAATAAACTAGGTATGTGGAAACATAATTCGTTCAAAAATTATGGAATTCCTACGTGACCCATAATTTATACAATGACTACTCTTCTCTTGGTAGAGTCATTATGGGCATATAATTAACGTGCATTGCTTAAAAATATTTATTTGCTAAATATATTAATTAATCTAAGGTATATCACAGTAATAAAATGCATCTCCTTAAGAACATGTCATTGTAAATTAGGTTACGCCATTTTCTCCTCCTCGCGTCTCCTCTCTATGTGTACTTAATTATAATTCTAAACGATTGAATTGAATTTTCAACACTCTTCTTTTTTCTAATCCAAAACCCTAGTCTCATTTCCTAAAGAAATCTCTACTCAAAAAACTTTTTCTTCGACTGATCTTTTCTGGCTCAAGGTGATTTCCTCTCAGACCCATAAGGATATACTGAATAAACCAGGTAATCCAACTGGTCTTGTGTCAATTTTATCGGAATTGTTCGTTTTCATGCTTTTTTTTTTCTCTTCTATCATTATGGTGTTAATCATGGTCACGGGTTTCGATGTCCTGACGGGTCAGGTTGGCAGTCAAACTCTTGTCTTACAGAGTCTAATATGTTTTCACATGATTTTGACTTATAATGCGCCTTAATGGGTTTTGATCGAGCAATCATTGTCCTCCATTGGTGGTATGATGTCAATAACAGTAGATTGAAACATGTGTAGTATGGTGGTGGACAGTATTCTCGGCATCTTCAGAATTCATCAGAAACGATAATAACGGAAGTGATAGGCACCGAAAACGATGTGAGTGGTCCATTTGTACCTTTTTTGTTAGTTTTTTTTCTTTTTATTTTACTTTATATAAATAAGTCAAGAGACTCTTATTTTGAGTTAGTTGTGTTAGATTTCCCATTTTGTGGATTTGCAATGACCGGTGATATTTAGGGGATTCAAGTTAAATTATTTTGTGTGTTATTCTCTCTAGATTGCTTCGCTAGATATCGAACCTAATCATTGGAGATATTTACCCATGCATCAAGTTATGACAGTTTAGCTTGTCTTTAATTTGTATTTTTCTTTAATAAATGAATTTTCGTATCGTCTTAAAAAAAGGACATCTCTTCATTTCCTACAAGGGTTTATTTATTAATATAAACTATTTTTCTACTAATAATAAATAACTTCCACCGAATAATTTATTATTAAAAATAAATATTAAGGATGTGTTTATCACGTTAATTCCCTTTTCTCTTTTTTTTGATAAATATTTGTATTGCTACTTCATTAAGTTTCTTTACTGACTATCGAAGGGTGGATTTGTTAGATGATATTGTGAGTGACTGAGAATCGTAGAGAAGAAGAAGAAGAAGGAGATGAGGAAGATCAGAAGATGAAGAGAGAAAACTAAAGGTGTGATTGTATTAAATGAGAACTTAGTGATGTTTACAACAAGAAAAAATCTTTTATACAGTAGAATTCAAGTAATTAACTCTAATTGAATTAACAAAATTCTAACTAACTCTTCTATAACTAATACACTTAACATCCCCCATCAATTTGACGGTTCCAGAGTCAAATTGAAAGAGTGAAACTGAAAAACTTTCTCTAGTAAGGCTTTGGTGAAGATGTCAACAACCTAATCTGTAGAGGAAACATGGTGAACATTCGGGTCATTTCTGATGACCATTTCACAAAGAAATGATAGTCCACTTCTATGTGCTTTGCTCGAGAGTGGAAAATAGGGTTGGTGGATAAGCTGGTTGTAGAAGTACTATCACAATGAGTTAGAGGAGCTTTGAGAAGAGGAATATGAAGAACACTCAACAGTTGAAAGATCTAAGCAATCTCAGTAGCTGTAATGGCAAGAGAACGATATTCAACCTCTATGTTGGATCATAACACTGTGTTTTGCTTCTTTGAGGACCAAGAAATGAGATTTGAGCCAAGATAAACCACTAAACCAGTGGTAGAACAATACCATGTTACAAGGCATTAAGAGTGACTGAGAATCACAGAGAAGAAGAAGAATGAGATGAGGAAGATCATCAGAAGATGAAGATAGAAAACTAAATATGTGATTGTATTGAATGAGAACTTAGTTACGTTTACACCGAGAAAAGAAACTTTTATACAGTAGCAATCAAGTAACTAACTCTAACTAAATTAACAGAATTCGCTAATTCATTTAACATCCCCCCTCAATTTGAAGGTTCCAGAGTCAAATTGAAAGAGTGAAGCTGAAAAACATTCTTTGGTAAGGCAATTGTGAAGATTTTTGTAACCTGATCTGTAACAACCCGTCCCAGAATCCGGGATTATATTAGTAACTAATCCTGATTAGCGGGGTTAATCGGTGATTAGTTGGGCGGAATCGGACGAACGATGCAAAATGGCCGTTTTGCCCCTAGTCGTGGGTGAAACGTTGACTTTTAATTCGAGCGGTCAAATGGACTTTGACCGATGACCGTGATGTATTTTGGGACGTCACGAGTTCATAGACAGGTGACACGATCGATTCCGACATTCGAGGTGGAAGTTATGATGTTCGGAAGTCGAAGGGCGTTTTCGTAATTTGGACGAAAAGGGGGAAAACGTTGACTTTTTGATTGACAATTGATTTTCACACGACTCGAGGACCGTTAGGATTGTAACGACCCGTCCCGGAAATTAGGGTTAGGATAGTATTATTTAAGATGAGATTAGTGAGCTTAATCGGGGGTTAGTTGGTGACGATAGGGTCGTTAGTGTAGAATGACGATTTCGCCCCTAGTTTGGGTAAAATGTTGACTTTTAGTTCGGTAGGTCAATTGGGTATTGACTGATGACCAGGACGTAGTTTAGGACGTCACGAATCCGTAGACAGGTGGTACGCTTGATTCCGACATCCGAGGAGGAATTTATGATGTTCGGAAGGTTGAGGGCACTTTCGTAATTTAGTGAAACTAGGGGGGAAAAGTTGACTTTTTGGACGAACGGGTTTTGGCACGTTGACCTAGGATCGTTAGGTAGATCTCGTCGTCTTGAGTTCAACGACAGGCGGCACGTATTCATCGGAGTTAAGTTGAGTGAGTTACGGGTCTAAAACGGTAAAGGTAAAATTGTAATTTTGGCTTAAAAGGAAGGGTATTTTGGTATTTTGCACATTGGGATTTGTGCAACAGAGAGGGACAAATGGAGGGCTGAGATTGGGCCATTTGTGAGAGGTGTTGGAAGATGGTGACACGTGTAGGGGGTCTAGTTGGTTCTAGTGAGTGCACGGTCCAATTATTTGGGGTGTAACCATGTCGTGGCTGTGTGTGTTTGTTCGAAGAGAGGAACATAAAACAGAGGGGGAGATTGAGAGAAAATTGAGAGGTGATCGTGAGTGTTGGTGTGTTCTGGTGAGGGAGTGAGTGACCAGAGAGTAAAGAGAGCTAGGGAGGAGGCAGGGAGGTGCAGTGGTCGTGTGTGAGTGAGTTGAGAGCCTCGGGAAAACCAGAGAAAACAGAGTGAACAGAGAGATCGTGGTGGTGGTTGTGCCGTGTGTTGGCCTAATTCAAGCTGAGAGGAGACTCAGAAGGCTGCAGGGGACTCAGTGGACACCATGGTGCACGACGGTTCGAACGGCGGAGGACGAATCGAAGGTAAGCCTCAAATCCTCTGTTTTTCCGTTTTGTTCAGTTTGAAAGTCGTGGCTTTTGGGCGTGAGTCGACGGTTTTGGTGAGTTACGTGAGCTTCAGGGAGGTCCTAGGAAGCTCTGGGTGTCGAAACCGTGACGGGGGAAGACTTGGGTGGCCTGAGTAGAAAACAGGGGACAGTTTAGGTTTTGGTTTCGAGCTCGAGTCGACGGGTTAGGGACGGTGTCGAGGTGTTTGAGTGAGAGGACTGTATTGCTTAGAATTGGACGAAGATGATGGTGAAGAGAGGGAGGAAAACGGTGCAGGCACGGCGGTGAACCGTTCTCGCCGGTTCGAGTTGCAGAGACCGGTTCGACCGGGTCGACTCGAGGTAGACGATGGTAATGTAGCTGGCGCGTGAGGCCCACGCACAGCCACTTTGGGCGGCGTGTGCGGGCGAGTGCGGCGGCGGTTGGGAAAACAGTCAACATGGTTTTTGGTCTAGGAGTTGTGACGAGTCTAATGGGATTGGTTTCAGGTTGATCAGACGTCGTTTGAGGTTAGTTCCGCGAGGGTGAAGGTTTAGAGTTTAGGTTTGTTACGTTTAGGACCCGGAAATTTTTGGGGGAAATTAGGTGGACCTTCATAGATGTGTTATTAACGTACTTCGGTGATTGTTGACAGGATCGGGACTTCCTGAGGAAGCTGAGGAACGTACGAGACGTTCAGGACGTGATTGAGGGCTCGGTACTGTGAGTGAACCCCTTCTCTAAACTCGAGCACGGATAACTGCTTTTAATTACTTGTTTTATGGTTTTAATCATGATTCTATGTTTATCGACTATTCTTTGTTGGTATTACATAATTACACGTTTTTCGAGGAAGTTCGGTTTTCAGCACATTTTTCGAGGAAATGTTGAATTCTGATTTCAATGCCATGGTTTTGGGGTTTTCAAATGATAACTGGTTTTGAATGATTATAAGTAGATTTTGGAACATGATTTCGATGATCAAGGTTTTCGGTTTTAGAATCGGATTTCGGAAAACGGAATTTGGTTTTAAAGTTGACAAGTGAAGTTCTGGATTTGGGTTCGGAATGACGGTTCGGGATGCCGGAAGAGCTTCAGACCGGTGATTTCGGATTCGGGTTTGGATATGGATTTCGAAATGGTTTTCAAATGGTTTTGATTGGATTTGCTGAATCTGGTTATTGGGTTTAAAGACCCGGATTATATTTTACGGGGGACGGGCCTGGATTGAGTTTAAAGACTCGGGAGTTTAAAAACTCGGATATATTGATATTTCCCCCGTAGGCCTATTAAGTTTAAAGACTCGGGAGTTTAAAGACTCGGATATTATTGAGGCCTGGATTGAGTTTAAAGACTCGGGAGTTTAAAGACTCGGGAGTTTAAAGACTCGGATAGATCCAGCAGGTTTGATCGGAGAATGATGACTCGGTATTTATGTTTTATGATACGGTTTTATGACGCTGATGATATGATTTCTATAACTGTTTTTATAGTGTTTTGTAAATGTTTTTGTGATGAGGTTTATGTGATTTATAACTGTTTTGGTAACTGGGTTATGCATGTGATTTCAAAACGGAGGGCTAAACCCGGTTTTCTTATAAAATGGTTTTGGGGAACTTTTATTTTATTTTGGTCCACTCACACTTTTCTGGTTTTAATTTGCCCTCCAGGTCGTGGAGCTAGAGCGGGGTTGTGACGTCGAGGCAGCGTCGGAGGCATAGAAGTTACGAGGGCGACCCCAAAGTGTTTTAAATTTTCCGTGTGCGTGTACTGTTCTTCGGTTTTGTCTTCTTTTGTATTTAGTACTATGCTCTGTAAACTTTAACTTCGGGATGTTTTGTATATTTTCTCCTGCGTCTGACTGTGTTACTTTAGTAGTTTGCGTTGGTGTTGTGTCGGGGTGTCAGACGGGAGCAAGGTTTACCTCGGTTTTCGGGGTGAAACCGGGGTGGGTCCTGACAAGGTAGGTCTCGATGCCTCGAGTACAACGACAGGCGACACGCATCAAACGGACATCAGATGACCAAGTTACGGGTCACGAAAGTGAAGGGCATTTTAGTAATTTTTGAACATGAGGGCATTTTGGTCATTTTACAGGGCTGTTACTGTTTAATGATCGTTGGAAACAGAGCTACACCACTGTGCTTGGTGGTTCTGATCCAGTCGTTGTTTATTCAGGTTAGTGGCTGGCCAGAGTGATTAGTTTATGGAATTTGAGGATGTGGGAAGCATTCGGGCGTGGTTGGGACTGTATGCAGAGCACATGTAAGTTTTAAAATGGCTCTGAGTTCTGTGTTGCGGGAAACATTTTCCAGAAAGTTTCAGAGTGTCTCCCACTGGTTGCTTGCCCCACTGATCGATTAGCTGAATGCTGGAGGATGAGAGGTTCATTTCGAACCAGAGTGAGAGCTGAGAGTTGAGAGGAAATGTGGGTTCTGGGAAAAATCGGTTTTGGAGGGAAATTCGATTTCTCAATTAGGAGTCGAGTTGAACGAAACTGAGGATTGTTTTAATCCTCTGGGATCATTTGGAAACCAACCGCATCAGTTGCGGGGGAAATCCATCACAGACAGGCCATTAACGGAAGCCCCTGGCTTCAGAGATTTTCGAGCTTGAAGTCGACAACCTCCAGGTATTATTCCCTGAATTGACAGTGCTAAAGTGTTCGTTTAGGTTCCTTAAAACTCATGTCTAAGTTAATTTGGGAATGGGGTTGATCTGGGTTACTTTCGGACTTCGACCCGATTAGGTATTCAAGTTTGGGTTGATCGACTTAGGGCTAATTGAAGATAATTAAAGAATGGGATCCTAAATTAACCTGATAAGGAATGATTAGGTGGAAGAAGGGAAGTTTTAGAGTGAGTATTGAAGGTTAATTTCCCGGGTCGAGTCGCAGGTTGAAGACCCATTTAGGAGACATGCGGGTGAAGATGGTGACACTGTAGCATGTCACTGTAGCAGCGCGTGGCTTTCACGCGCAACCACTTTGGGCGGCGCTTGACAGCGCGTGAGACCCAGTTTTCGATCACGGTCAACTAGAGAATTGATCATTTCAGTCTATTTAACATCTTTTATTTTAAGTTCAAGTCGATCGGAGGTCGTTCGGGATAGTTTTGAGGGTTCGGAAATTAGAGCCTTAAGTTAAATTATGTTGAAAAATCCCAAAAAATTATGGAAAATTATTATGTTGTTAATTGAGACCTTAGTGACCCTGAAAAGTGATTTTGGACAGGATTCGAGATTTCTGGGAAATGCCGGGAACTACGGGAATGCGTGCGGCGCGAAACCGAGCACTAAGGACGGTGTGTGAGTGGATGTTGCTTTCAAAATTTAAAGCATGCATAAATATTTCTAGGATTTCTATGATCATGATTATGACTCGTGATAATTTCTATTTCCATATTTATACGTATTTTTGATATGCATACAAACTTGCACGTATTTCGAGACTATGGTTTCTCTTATGCTTGATGATGGTTTAATGAATGATTTATAATGAGTTGTGCGTATCATGTTTTAATGAGGTTTCGATTTCGATTGTGAGTATGGTTTATGGTTTTGACACGTATTTCGAGAATGTCACGGTTTTGCACGTTTTACGAGATTCGAATATGTTGTGGTTTGACCATGATTTTGGTGATTTGATTGTGGTTTTGATGTCTTGACCTGGAGATTTGAAATATGAGGTGTTTTCAAGGATTTAAAACGGATTTTGAAAAAGGTGATTTTGAGCTTGATGCTCGGGGCATAAAAGTAATTTTGATGAACGAGATTTCGGTTTTCAGAAGTTTGAAAACGGATTCTTGGTTTGGGTTCGGGATGATGTTTTCGGATGCCGGCTTACGAAATTATTATTGCGAATTCGAATTCGGGAATGGGTAATGGTTGATAAAAGTGATTTGATCTGATCATACATGCCCCGTGTTTGATGATGAATGATTTTGTTTTGTGAAGTAAGATTTTGGGGATTTGAAAGTGGAAATTCGGACGTGAGTCCTGTTATGACAAAAATGTGTTTTCGGATATGGATTTGGAATTTGGATCACGATGGATCCCGGGTTTTTGTGATTGAAAAATGTTTTGGGTTTAAAGACCCGTTGAAAACTGTTTGGGGTTTAAAGACCCGGTGCTATTGTTGGAACACGTTTTGAGTTTAAAGACTCGGTTAATTGATGAAGGGGGCGGACCCGAAATTGGGTTTAAAGACCCGGATTGAGTTTAAAGACTCATGAGTTTAAAGAATCATGAGTTTAAAGACTCGGTTATTGTGATACCCCCGATGCCTATTGATTATGTTTTGAGTTTAAAGACTCGTTGATATCCCGGGAAGGCCTGATTATGCGCATGGTTTTGAGTTTAAAGACTCGGACGCACTTGATATCCAGCAAACTGATTGACTTGTGATTATTGTTATTTTCTGATGTTTCGGATGTGTTGGGCAGTGGCCCGGATTATATGGTTGATGGATTTGGAATATGCTGTGTACTTGGTTTTGATTCATGGTTTTGGGCTGAGGCCCTGTGTTTGATTGCGGGCTAAAACCTGAAGGTTAAAAAAAGGAAAATGTTTTTGATTTTCATACACGGTTTTTCGAATGTTGGAAATGAAAAGAATTGTGAAATGATTTTCGAATGCATGCATTGGTTTTACGTGGAGGGTAGAAACGTTTTCTGTAACTGTTTTATACACTGATTTATTTTTGTCCACTCACACCTTTTGGTTTTTATTGACCCTCCATGTCGTGGCGCGTTGATCGAGGTTGAGCGAGAGGCGAAGGCTACGCGTGTGGCTATCCCTGGTTTGGCCTGCATTGAGGGTAAGTTGGGAATTTCAGTCGACTTGCCAGACAGGAGCAGGACCGGGCACAGTTATCAATGCCCTTTTCGGGGGCGGTCCTATCATGATCAACAGAGGAAACATGGTGAACATTCTAGTTATTTCTGATGACCTTTTCACAAACAAAATGATAGTTTACTTCTATGTGCGTTTCTCGAGAGTGGAAAGTAGGGTTGGCGGATAAGCTAGTTGTACAAGTACTATCGAAGTGAACTAGAGGAGTTTTGAGAAGAGAATATGAAGAACACTTAAAAGTTAAGAGATTAAGCAATATCGACAGTTGTAATGGCAAGAGCACGATATTCAGTCTTTGTGCTTTATTACTGCGCTCTGCTTCTTTGAGGACCAAGAAATGGGATTTGAGCAAATATAAACCACTAAACCAGTGGTAGAACGTCTATAATTGGGATCTCTTGCCCAGTCTGCATCAGTGATGACTTCAAGTCCCAAAGAACTTGATTAATAAAGAATACCATGAGTGAGTGTTCCTTTGAAGTACCTAAGGACATGGTCAGAAATATCGGCACTTTCACCGATATTTCTATCGAAATATCGTGATTTTGGGGTTGGCATCAAAATAAGGGGGAAGAAATTTCTTCCCCTAATATCTATGATTTCGTCAGAAATCGATACTTATCGGCAAAATTCACCGATATTTGGTGATATTCACCGACATGGCGACATCTCAAATTCATAGCAAACAAAAATTGCCCAAATTCCTCATCCATGGCTGAAAAGAAGGAGATCTAAGTTGAGACTTGAGAGGGAAAAAAAAATTACAATATGCACTCATCATACAATATCCACTTCTCTGATTTCTTCAACGTATTTGGCAAATTCATCATTCATATGAGAGAATTTGAGACTAATCTTTCATAAATTGGGGAAATTTCACCCATAGATACACGTAACAGAGGATTTGAGACTCTCACTTATTATAATCAGATAAGAAAAAAATGGACTTATTATAACGATGTTGGGATAATAATAATCTAAAATTATTACTATTATTTTTATAAAATTATAATTATCACTCTTATTCATATTTTCCCTCTTTTATTTATAATTTTTAATTTATTATCAATAGAAAAACAATCATTGTATTTATATGTCAATTATAAATCATGTTTAATTATCACTAATTATTTAATAAACATTCTCAAATATGTAATAATTTTTTTTGTCAATAAATATGCGCCCTATTAATTTGACAAGAAGAAGAATATAGGTTCATTTAAAAATCATACACATTAAATTTATTGTTATTTGTTTAAATATATTCACATTCCATTATATTAATTCATTTTAATTTATGTTTATGCTTAAAATTTTATATTATTAGTCATCATCAAAATCATATTATATCATATTATACACCATATATTTATTATATCAAAGTCATTATATAGTTTTTATCAGTTTTATATAACCATTATTGGGTACTTCAATTTTTCCCAAAGTTTCATTAAAAATTTCCTACTTTTAGACTACATTTCCTTCATTTTTGTTGACTATCGATATTTAGAGTGAGATATCCGTAAATTTGACAAGAGATATATCCGTCAATATTGTTTCAATCCTTGCCTAAGGATCCTCTTAACAGCCATAAAATGTGATTCACATGGAGACTGCATGAATTGGCAGACTTGATTCACATAAAAAGTTGTGTCTGGTCCAGTGAATGTAAGATACTGCAATGCCCTAACTATGCTCCTGTAATTCTAAGGATTGGAGTATAGGGGACCATCATCATTTCTTAATCGACAACTTGGAAGGAGATCACAGATGTACTGAGAATGGGACAAGAGCAGACCTGATTTGGTATGTGTAATTTGGATTCCCAGAAATTAGCTCAGATCACCTAGATCTTTCATATCAAATTCATTAGCGAAAGCATCGACCACAACTTAAATTGTAGATTCAGAACTTCCAGTGATGATTATATCATTAACTTAGAGAAAAAGAATGAATAAACCATCTGAAGACTGCTTAACAAAGAGAGATGCATATGACTAGGTGGATTCAAAACCCAAACCAGGAAGGTATACATTGAATTTCTCATTCCATGTTCTAGGGGTTTGTTTCAAGCCATATAAGGACTCCTTGAGACAACAAAAAAAACCATGTGGAAAATCCGCCTCAAAACCAGGTGGTTGCATCATGAAGACCTCTTCCTTGAGTTCACCATGTAAAAAGACATTTTTAACATCTAACTGCCTAAGATTCCAATGGAACATAGCTGCCAAAGCTGGAACAAGTCTCACTGTGGTTGGCTTCACCAATGGACTGAAAGTCTCTCCATAATCTAATGCAGCCTCTTGACTGAAATCTTGAGCAACTAACCTAGCTTTGTGCCTAATAATAGTCCCATCTACTTTCCTTTTAATCTGATAAACCCCTTACATCCAATCAAGTTTCTGTTAGGAGGTAAAAGAACAATATCCCAAGTATGTTGAGCAAGCAAGACATCAATTTCCTCTTGCTTAGCTTGTTGCTAAATAGGAACATAAGCAGCTATTTTATAAGATGTAGGTTTAATGACATAAAAAATCAACATGTGACTTAGGGTGAACATAATGAAAGTCTTTCTTTTTAGAAATCCCAATTTTGGACCTTGTTTGCTTACTCCAAAAATAGGCAAAACAACTTGAATAAGCTGAATTGGAAGGTAGCTGTGACAGATTTTGCAATTGATGCGGAGCAGGCAGAATCAGAAACTAGTGATGGTGCATCAATGTTGGATGGAACATTAGAGGAGATATTAGGACCAATTGATGAAGTTAGATGCTTAGGAGTATGTGGAGGAACAGAAGTCACAGGTACTGGATATCGAGGGTGTGGACATGGAAAGAAGGAAGGATGTGGCAAGAACACGCTATTCAGCTTCTGAAGAGCACTCAATAGCTGACGGATCCAAGCAATCTCAGCAGCGGTAATGGCAAGAGTATGATATTCAGTATATGTGCTGGATTATGACATTGTGTTCTGCTTCTTTTAAGGACCAAGAAATGGGATTTAAACCTTGATAAACCACTATACCAGTGGCAGAATGTCTATCATTGGCATCTTCTGCCCAATCTGCATCAGTGAAGGCTTTAAGTCCCAAAGAACCTAATTGATTAAGAAGACCATGAGTGAGTGTTCCTTTGAGGTACCTAAGGATACTCTTAACAACCATAAAATATTGGCATCTTCTGCCCAATCTGCATCAGTGAAGGCTTTAAGTCCCAAAGAACCTAATTGATAAAGAAGACCATGAGTGAGTGTTCCTTTGAGGTACCTAAGGTGAAGGACCCATCCCAATCCCCCCGGGATTAGTGCGGGATGACACTGCTCCCGTCTGACACGAAGTGTCAGACAAGGGATATTTCCGACCTTTACCCTCCCGGGCTATCAGAGTACGCCAGGATCCGGATGAGGCATGTGATATCTCGGTCTCTACTACAGTTCACATCCGATGTCAACCTGAAGGGCAGTCAAAACATTAAAATCTGTGAGTGGACAAAACAAAAGTTTATAAAAACATTTTAACGAGAAGACATTTGTACCCTTCACTAAAAAGCATGCATGCATTCGAAAACCATTTATCCAGTAAAACCATAATGAAATCAAGTACACGGGCCACTTCCCAAATCCATAAGGGACTCAGCCCAAATCATAAGAAACTAACCATACGGGCTATTGCCCAAAACCTGTGTAAACGCACATCATATATCATATCATATATCATATTTATATCATATACACATATAATTCACACAACCAATCCTGTCACGGTTTCCAAAGCTACGCGCGTGCTACCCAGGACAATTCGATATACTCACTCCACCTGATGACCCAAGACAATTCCGAGTCCACCAGCCAATACACGATCAGTGTACTAGTGGCAACCAACAACATCTACATCATCAACATCATCTACCATGGTAAAACCTGAGAAGTCACCCAAAATGACTTCGAAATACCCAATACCAATGCGGAAAACACGCATTCCTCTCGTCACCTCGATCGCAACCTCTCGCAATTCCGAAGTTCCAACAAGATTGGAAACAACATACCTGGACATCAACCACGTGTCCCATAACCACTTTAACTCTATCTGGGATCCCCTGAACCGTCATGATCCATAACATCCATTAAACAGGGTTCATGCCGGTTCCCATAAACCGTCATGAACCAGAATGACCTGAAAAAGGTTCATGCCGGTTCCCATAAACCGTCATGAACCACAATGACCTTTCCAGAGTTCATGCCGGTTCCCATAAACCGTCATGAACTTGGAAATCTATCTAGGGTCCCTGACCCAAAATCATCAGTGTAAAACAACTGGGTCTCGTGCCCGAACATATGACTCAACTGGGCATCCTGCCCGATATCTAAGGGTTAGTCACGACTCCGATCATAGTGATGCGTGCAACCATCCATCCAGGACCGCCCTCAATCCTGGTATGTCGCCGTTAACATATCAACCGACGCGACCATCACAAGATCATGGTGCACTCATCACCGATCGATATCCTGAACCGTCCGCACTCCGAAGTCGAGCCTCCCCAGGCTGCCCGACCACGAATCGTGCATCGTGACCTATCCGGAAGGAACACATCCCAATCCGGAGGCGAGCGGCGTATCGTCGATCGCCGTGCACATAGCACCCGCCGCGACCACTATTTAGACCCGAAGGTCGTAAATAGCGTCATATGCCCGAGACAAAACCAAATGGGTCTCATACCCGAGTTTATCCTTTTAGAAATCCAAAACTTTTTCATTTAGACCAATAAAGAAATACAGACCCGTATAAACACCGTATAAGGCCGAAACCTCGAAATACGTGCTTATACGTAACCACATACAAATGCAGCCATGGAATCATCAAACATGTAATAAAACATATAATAAACATTTATGCATGCGCCAATTTAGAAAACAAAGTCCACTCACAGACCGTCCGAGCTACTGCCTCGATTTGCGTGCCATACGGCTCCCCGAGCCGATCACCGTCACCGGGACTCCCAAACCTGTCCAAATTTTAATAGAAGGTTACTAACTACTTAATTAACCTCCTACCAAAGCCCCGTAATTTTCCCATATTTTTAACTATTTTTAATCCCGATCCGAAACCTTCCGATGCCCCGAACATTATCGAGACGGTGTCCGATCGACACGAAACCAGTCCCAAAATGTTCGTTACATCGAATAGAAGATTTCACATGTTGGAACCTTCCCAATATTCCCTGCCACGCGCCCTCACGCGCCCTGGGAGTTGCCTGCGCGTGGGCCTCACGCACCACTGCACAGTGCGCCTTCTTCCCTGCGACAGACGGGTCCGGCCGGTTCGACTGTGCAGTCCGGTCCAGCCCTCCTACTCCCTCATTTTCGGTCCTTTTTCTTCCTAATCGATTTTAAACTTCCTAATATGATCCTTGGAACATGTTTGGATGATCAAAACAAAGAAAAACCCATAGAACCCGAGGTTTGATTTTTGAACCTCACGGTTCAATTTTTCCATTTTCCTCCCACGGCTTCTCAGCCGTCAACCAAAACCGCCTTAAAACTGTCCTAGCAACCTAACTAACTCATCCTAATCGTCCAAAAGCAACCATAATATCGAAATCAATTAAAAGGGGGAAAATGGCCTTACCGTGCACCCGCATGGGTTCGTGGCTCCACCGCCCACGGAGGCGCCTTTCTGGGCCGGCCACCATGTCCTCCTATCTTCCCTCACTCCCTGGTCTCAGTCCTGGTCGAATTGGGGTTGGGTTGGCTGGGTTTGGGTGAATGGTTTGGGTGAGATCGGGTAATGGGAGGGGTGTGCGTATTTGAATGAAGAAATGGAATGGAATGCACGGTGCATGAATCAATTTGGGTGTCCATTGGATGGGTGACACTTGTCACTCATCCATTGGGCATCAAGAGAAATATATGGGCCCACTAGAGTCCAAAAGTGAACTCGTCTCGTAATTCGTGCAATAGTGCACTCGAACTTCCGTGAACCGTAACTTCGCCGTCGAACGTCCGAATTCGACGTGCCGCCTATCTATCGATTCGTATCGTCCTTATCTATGTAACGATCCTTGGCCCTCGGCCATCGGACATCTCGGTCAAAAAGTCAACTATTTGCCCCATTTAACTAAAATTACGAAATTGCCTCTAAACTTCCGAATGTCACAACTTCCTCCTCGAATGTCGAAATTGAACGTGCCACCTGTCTATGAACTCGTGACGTCACAAACTACATCACCATCAACGGTCAAAGTCCATTTGACCGCCTGATCGAAAAGTCAACGTTTTACCACCATCAGGGGCAAAACGGTCATTTTGCAGCGTTCATCCGATTTTTGCCCAACTAATCACGGATTAGCCTCACTAATCGTGATTAGTCACTAATCTAATCTTAGAATTAGGGATGGGTCGTTACATAAGGATACTCTTAACAACCATAAAATGTGATTCACATGGAGAATGCATTAATTGGCATACTTGATTCACATAAAAAGATATGTTTGGTCTAGTGAATGTAAGCTTCTGCAATGCCCTAACTATGCTCTTATAATTCTAGGGATTGGAGTATAGGAGACCATAACCTTTCTTAATCGACAACCTAGAACAGATGGGGTGTCTACAAAACTACTATGTGTCATATCAGACTTTGTAAACATATTAGAGATGTAATGATACTGGGACAAGAATAGGCCTGATTTGTTATGTGTAATGACCCGCCCCAATATCGGGATTAAATATAAATTAATTATGGTTTAGGATGACTAATCTGGGATTAGTTGAGAGAAATTGGACGGACGGTGCAAAATGACTGTTTTGCCCTTGGATTTGGGCAAAAGGTTGACTTTTGACTCGGGGAGTCAATCGTACGAGGATCGATGCCCGTGAAGTAGATCGGGACGTCACGAGTCCGTAGACAGGCGGCACGTCGAAATCGGAGGTTCGACGGAGAAGTTACGGGTCTAAAACGGAAAACGGTACTATTGCACGTAAATCGAGAAATAGGGACAAGTGGAAGATTTTTATTGGGGAACTTTCTGGAAGGAACCACCAGATGAGTGACAAGTGTCACCCATCTGATTGGCCCATTCCCCCACACGGTGGGATATTTTCCTCTCACCATCATTGATTATTTTCATTTTCACCCAAACCGTGACCGTGCAAAACCCATTCCCATAATCCTTCAATTCTCATTATCTGGACTTAGCATGTGAATGAAAGTGAGAGAGTGTGGTGAGATGATGAAGATGGTGGCCACGGCTTGCGCCGTCGTGGACGGTGGCCGGTGATGCCATGGAAGGTGAGTTTGTGTTTCAAATATGGAAGTTACATTTTTGGCATTTGTTGATGGGTTTTGTTAATGGAGAAGTGTTTTGGAGGTTTCTAGGACATAAATGAACTTGGAACGGAGGACATTGGTGGCTAGAATCTTGGAAACCGACAGGGGGTGTATGGTCGGTTCAACCAATCGATCGGGAAGGTATGTTTTTGGTTTTGGTTTTCACGTTTTGAACTCATAATTAGATTAGGAATATTTAGAGGATAGTTTAGGAGAAAATTGGGGTGAAAACGGGTTGAGGAAGAGGTTGAAATTGACCCAAACCGATCAGGCCAGTCCAGTTGGACCAGCTAGACCAACCGAAACGGATCGGACCGGTCTGCCCGAGGTAGGGGATGATGAATAGTAAGCACGTGGCTTCCATGCACCTCACCTTTGGGCAGCATGTGGGGGCGCGTGAGGGACCTTTTGGGGAATTTTTCAACATGTGGAATCATCTATTCGATGTAACGAACATTTTGGGACTGGTTTCGTGTCGATCAGACATCGTTTCTATATATTTCGGGGTGTCCGAAAGTTTATGATCGAGTTTAAAAATAGTTAAAAATTTGGAAACGTTACGGAGCTTTAATGGGAGGTTAATGAAGAGGTTAGTAACCATCTAGTATGGTTTGGACAGGTTTGGAAGTCTCGGTGATAGTGATGTGACTCGGGAAGGCTTATGACACGCGTATCGAGACGACAATGTAGGACGGTCTGTGAGTGGACTTTGTTTTCTAAACTGTATTGCATGCATAACTATTTTATATGTTTTACACACGTGATTTCTATGATGATGATTATGGCACTAGTGGTTTACATGATTGCACGTATTTCGAGATAATTCTGTATTTACACGTATTTCGAGATTTACGAATTTATACTATTGCTATGTGATTGTGAGTTTAATAATTGTTCTATGACATGGTTTTGGTTTTGGAAAGATGAACTCGGGCTTGAGACCCATTTGAATTATGTGATCGGGCTAGGGGCCTAATTGGTTTACGAAATCTGGCTGAGACCCCTTTGAGTTATGTGATTGGACCGGGGGCCCAGTTGGTTTATGAAATCGGGAATGAGGCTCATTTGTGATTTATAAATGTAATTTTGGGTTTGGGACCCAATATTTCATAAACGTGATTTTGGTTCGGGGACCCTAAATGGATTTGTGATGTTTTATGGAAATTTCGGGTAGGGCCCTTTGAGATATTTTGAAATGACTTGATAAAACTGTTTTCCATATACCTTCTTGATACGAGGATCTGTGGATGGTCTCCTTCAGGTGTCTGAGACACTGGGGAAGTCATGGTGCATTGCCTGCGAGGGGTCATTATACAGAGGACTGGACCATATAGTGACTCAGGAGCAAGATTGTTATGATTAGACGTCTGGGATGTCAGACATCTGGGATGTCAGAGATATTGACTCGGAGAGACCCCGGGCAGCACTCGTTGCTTATACCGTGTGATATGACGTCTGAGATGTCAAGCGTCTGGGATGCTAGGTATTTGGGATGCCAAGGATGGTTATATGGTAAATATGGATTATTGGATTCATGAAATGGTATTTCGGTGTTTACGGATTTTGGTATTCTACGGTTTTGGGCTGAGTTCCCACACATGTTTGGTTTTATGGTTTTTGGGATAAGGCCCTAATGGTTTATTTAAGTAAACGATTTGATTACTGGTTTTCAATGCATGCATGCATACTTTTAGTGAAGGGTAAAAAGGCCTTTTATGAAATGTGTTTTATTAAACTATTTATTTTTGTACACTCACAGCTTTTGTTGTTTTTAATGCCCTTCAGGTTGATCACGGATGTGGGCTGTAGCAGAGGCCTAGACATCACACTCCTCCACCGATCTTGGCGTGCTCTGGGAGCCCCGTATGATCTAAGGTATGAATTATCCCTTCTTTGACACCTCGTGTCAGACGGAAGCATGACACATCCCGCGTTAATCCCGGGAGGATTGGGATGGGTTGTGTCATTATGTGTAATTTGGATTCCCATAAATTAGCTCAACTTACGTAGATCTTTCATTTCAAACTTATCACTGAAAGCATCGACCACAGCTTGAATTGCAGATTTAAAACTTCCAGTGATGATTATATCATCAACGCAGAGAAGAAGAATGACTAAACCATCTGAAGACGACTTAACAAAGAGAGATGCATCTGACCAAGTGGATTCAAAACGCAAACCAGGAAGGTATCTAGTGAATTACTCATTCCATACTCTAGGGGCTTGTTTCAAGACATACTCTAGGCATTATGAATACCTCTTCTTTGAGTTCACCATGTAAAAATGCATTTTTAACATCTAATTGCCTAACCTTCCTATTAAACTAAGCTGCCAAAGCTAGAACAAGTCTCATTATGGTTGGCTTCACCACTGGACTGAAAGTCTTTCCATAGTCCAATCTAGCCTCTTGACTGAAACCTTGAGCAATTAACCTAGCTTTATGCCTGACAATAGTCCCATGCTTTCGGTTTAATCCGATATACCCATTTACATCCAATCAAGTTTCTGTTAGCAGGTAAGGGAGCAATATCCCAAGTATGTTGAGCAAGCAAGGCATCAATTTGCTCTTACATATCTTGCTGCCAAATAGGAATAGAAGTAACTATTTTATAAGATGTAGGTTCAATGACCAAAAAAAAAACATCTGACTTCGGGTGAACAGAATGAAAGGCTTTCTTTTTAGAAATCCCACTTTTAGATCTTGTTTGCATAGGATGCATATTCAGTTTACAAATAGGAAAAACAACTTGAAGAAGCTAAGGCTGGAAGGTAGCCATGACAGATTCTGCAGTCGATGAGGAGCAAGCAGAATTAGAAACCAGTGATGGTGCAGCAATGTTGGATGGAACAGTAGAGGAGATATCAAGACCAATTGATGAAGTTGGATGCCAAGCAGTATGGGGAGGAATAGAAATCACGTGTACTGGACTAGTTTGGGCAACGTGAGGCTGTGGATATGGAAAGAAGGAAGGATGTGGACATGGAGCAGAAGTGTTTTCAGATTGAGGACAAGTTGGTAAACTAGAGTTAGGCAGAAGAGTTTGATATGGAAAATCAGTTTCATTGAAAAGTACATGTCTAGAAACCACAATCCTAGCAGAAACTGGATCATGACAAATATAGCCTTTTGTTGTTTATTTGCATATCTAAGAAAAATATATTTGCAGTCTTTGGTTGTATTTTATGTTGATTGTAGAGTTTAAAGAGAGAAAAACATGCACAACCAAAAATTAAAAGATAAGACAGATAAGAAAGGCACCAAAAAAAATTTCAAAAGGTGAATGCATATTTAAAGTATGACATCACATTCGATTTATGAGATAGACAGAAGAGGGACATGCATAAAACCAAAATTTGGAAGAAAGTAATGCAGATTGTAGTAAGATACTGCTGCTTCAACAATGTGTTTGTGTTTTCGTTCTGCAAGACGATTTTTTTCAGGTGTATAAGGACAAGATGTTTGATGTGTTATACCCTTGGATAACAGAAAAAATTTAAGGGTTGTACTGAGGTATTCTCCACCATTATCAGATTGAAGAATCTTAATTGAAATAGGAAAAGGTATTCAAAATAAAGGCATAAAAGTATAGAAAAGATAGAACAAAGATTAAATTTATTCTTCAATGGAAAAAGCCATGAATATCAAGTACATTCATAAACAAAGTTAACATAATACCTAAAACCTTCTAAAGACTTCATAGGTGCTGGATCCCAAATATCTGAATGAATAACCTCAAAAAGTAAAACTAATTTGGAAGCAGGAAACAAAGAAGGGAAGCTTAGTGAACTTTCCTTGCAAATAAGATTCACAGATCTTAGAAACAGGTTAAGTGGAAGAGTGATATTAGATTTATGCAAAGAAACAGAAACAATCTCATTAGATGGGTGTTCTAATCTCTTATGACAAACCTGAGTGTTAACTTTTTTGCACAGTAAGGTTAAGCTAGGTTGAGGATGCACATTAGTTGGAGGAAAAAATGAGAGTCAAATGGGTATTTGGTGCAACCCCTCATTGCTCAGCCCTTTGTATAGCACCTTCCCTGTGATTATGTCCTGTATAACAAAACACAGCTCACGAAAAATGAATCTACAATTGTTATGCTTGCAAAAACAATGTACATATAGTAGATTTTGAGATATCTTGGCACATGAAGAACTTGTTTCAATTTGAAACAATGTGAAGATGGACTATAGGTAATAAGGACAGAATTCCCAGTGTGAGCTACTTGCAAACCTATACCACCAGCTGTAAGGATTGATTTTGAAATAGATGAGGGTATAACCATGGCCAATTGTGACACATCTGTTGTCATATGAGCAGAAGCACCACTATTAGCAATTCAGTAGTCCTAATTTTGATTCTGTTGAACTTGTATGAACTGAGTGGATTCTGATTCTGCTGAACTGGCATGAATTGAGCAACATTCTAATTTTGTGAAATTGGCTTGAATTGAGGAGTAGCTGACATTGTAGTAAATTGAGTGACATTTTGATTATGTGAGATTGGCATGAATTGAGGAGTAACTGACATTGCAGTAGTAAAGCAAGTGGAAAATGTGCTCCTTGATAAGTAAATTTTCCCCTTTGGTAACAATTCACAGCTAAGTGTCCATATTTCCAGCATATTTGACAAGCTTCAGGATCCTGAGGTTTCTGAGTTAGATTTTGATGCATGTGATAACAATCTACAACACAGTGCCCTTTCTTACCACAAATCTGACATTTTGGGATGTTAGGATGTTGATATAACATATTGGCATTGGAAGGACCAGAATTAGGATAACCAAAATTATTTTGGTAGTTTTGATAGTTGTCACCCCTATTATGATTCTGATTTCTTCTCCTATAATTTCCTCTTCCTTTCCTGCCTCTTCCACCATTATTATTATTTTTGTAATAATAAGGTGCATTATCATAACCACCCCTATAACCAAAATGCTGGAAATTCTCACTAAATTGTTGAGGATTTCTACTTGGTTGTTGACTGGAGTTTGAGTGAGAAGGTTGGTTACTAGAATCTGAACATCAAGCATAAACTAGTTACATGAAACTTGAATTTCAGGTGGATTTAGGACACGAACTTGACCAAGACTAGGATTCTAGCCATTAACAAAAGAACTTTGAGCTGAGGAACTCAAAGATCCATGGTGAAAGGAAGAGTTTTGAAAGACAGGTAAGGCAGACCTTGAATTCTTGGTAGCAACCATAGTAGATAGAAAAGAAACCTATTCATCCGAGTGATCTAAAACACTTTATTCAACAAGAAACTGAGTTCTAAATTCTTTGAGAGGGATATTGTTTTCTCTTCCCCTAATCACACATCCAAACGTGTTATATTCACTTGGAAATACTCTTACGGCTAAAATGACAATATCATCATCACCAAAATGAACACCACAAGATTCCAACATATTCCTAGCATTTTTTATTCTTTGCATATACTGTGTCATGTTTTTAGGTCATTTCTTTATATTTTGGAGCTCAGTTTTCATCTGAAAAATAGAAGCCTTGGTGATAGAAGAAAACCTTTCCTTGAGATTGACCCACATTTCTTGAGCAGAACTGCGTCCAATGACACAGGACATGGCAGTTGTAGAGAGGGTTGTTGTGTTCAGCTGCATTAGAGCTTGATTGTGCATACTCCAAATCTGGGTAGCCTCCAATTGAGAGACATTGTCACTGTCTGATTCGAAAGTGATCATCACAAGACATGGATTTGTGCCATTAGCAAATCCCATTATACCATGAACATTCAACGAGTAAGATCATTATGGTCATCAAGTTTGACACCCACAGAGTTTCCTACTGTGGAAATGAGATTAGTAATAGGGGATTGTAGAATCTGAAGCTGAGAGGAGGTAACCATTATTACACTAAGTTGCTTACACAATGTCAAGAAAAACAAAATGATTCAAGAGGAAGAAACAAGAAGATTCAAGAATTGACATAAGAAATGTTCTAAGGTGAAAAACGTTTTATCAAACACCCGGTGCGCACAGTTTTTCTTTACTGGCTTACAAGTTTCACAAGAAGGAGAGGTGATCTTTGCAATTTTCTTGCTTTACAGATTCCACCGATAAGAAAAAACAGGTAATCTTTGCAATTTTCTTACTTTACAGACTTTACCATGAAGAAAAAGAAAAACGAAACATGAAAAACAAGCAGCGGAAAGAAGGAACGAAAGGTCAGACCATTTTCACGGCTTTGATACCTTGTTAGAAGGCATTGTGAGTGACTGAGATTTACAAAGAAGAAGAAGAATGAGATGAGGAAGATCAGAAGATGAGAGAAAACAAAATGTGTGATTGTATAGAATGAGAACTTAGTGACGTTTACATCAAGCAAAGAAGGTTTTATATAGTAGCAATCAAGTAACTAACTCTAACTGAATTGACAAAATTCTAACTAACTCTTCTATGGCTAATATACTTAACAAATCAAATGTAACCAATTTAAATTAACATATATTGTTGGATTTTTCCATACAACTTTTCACCTTCTGTTTTTCTTTGGTTTTTGGACAGTTAATTATATGTATATTCAAATTACAAAATTGATGGCTAGTTAACATTGTTCTTTTACTATAAACAACTTAAGGGTTTTACTTTTTTCTCCTTGTCATTATTGGTTCATGAACTTCAATTATTTGTGGTTGCTGAACAAAATGATGGATGTCCATGGCCATGTCTCCTTTTTCCCACACTTAACCTGAAATGTCCGGTTCAGCAAAGGAGGCTTTAAATTAAGTTTATTATCTTTCGGAGGGGACAACTTCAATAAGATTTTTCATTGGCCCGAGCTCTCAACCCTAAACCCTCATTATAAGAAACATGTACATAGCTAGCAAGGGTTAAAAAATTTGGGACGTCCAATACCAACTTAATGGACAAAACATGCCACGGATTAATTATGGTGTCAACAAGAACTCCCCTTTTATTATTATGTAGGTCGATTGGACCACATGAAGAGAGGCATTTGATTGCTATCTCTATCATAACAATAATCTTTATAATATATGATGGTTGAAGTTTGTGATAGAAAACTGTTGAGTTAATGCCTCCTTAGTGGATTATTAATGCATTGAATTTGATTATGTATTGGGAATAAATACATGGTGTTGTTCATTCAACCTTGTAGGAAAAGATTGATGTGGAAGCTTCATGAAGAAGAGCATTAATTGAAGAAGGTGCATGAATGGACTTCAATGAAGGATGTTGAAATGTGAGGAAATTGTCCCACATTGGAAAAGCACAAATACAACTTGTGCCTTGAGCACTATATAAGGTGGAGAGCTTGGCCACATTTCAACATCAAGGAGAACACCTCACAAGTGAGTGAGTGCTTCAAGAGTGTGTATAGCTCTTGGGCTAGAGTGATCTTCTTGAGCACTTCAAGAGTGTGTATAGCTCTTGGAGTAGAGTGATCTTCTCGGTTAAGAGAAGGTGAAAGAGTGTGTATAGCTCTTTGGGGTAGAGTGATTTTCTCGGGTTGAGAGAGGGTGTACAAGGGGTATCCTATTGGATACAAGGGCTCGAGTTGGGTATAAACTTGAGTAGTGTAATCTTGTATTTTGTATTCTCTCATAGTGAAGGAGAAAACTCTCTGAGGATGTAGGCAAGTTAATTGGCCGAACCTCGTTAAATCTTTTGTGTTCTTGGTTTCTTTATTTCATTTTTTCATCTTTATTGTTAGCACTTGCGTGGTGGAGGATTAATTTCCTAACAAGTGGTATCAGAGCTTCGGTTTATCGATCGTGAGCGGTTTGCCATGGCAAGTTCTAGCGGTTCACATTTCAAGGTGGAGCAGTTTGATGGAAAAAGAAATTTCACTCTATGGCAAAGGAGGGTGAAGGACATCCTAGTTCAACAAGGCCTTGCAAGACCGTTGAAGGGGAAGGATGCGAAGCCAGAGAAGATGTTAGATGAAGATTGGGACGAGTTGGAGTCCAGGTGTGTCAGCACTATTAGGCTTTATATTGCTGACAATATTATAAATAATGTTAATGATGTAGATTCTGCACCTGAGCTTTGGGAGAAAATGGAGAAGCTTTATCTTGGGAAAGGCTTGCAAACGAAGCTGAATTTAAAGCGGGATCTCTACAAGCTCAAGATGGGAGAAGGTGCGAATCTCATGGAGCACATGAATGTGTTCAAGGGATTGATAAATCAACTATCAAGAGTTGAGGTTAAAATTGAGGAAGAAGATCAAGCCCTTTTACTTCTTACCTCGCTTCCCGATTCATATGAGAATATTGTTACTACAATTGTGTATGGTAAGGATACACTGAAGATGGAGGATGTAGAATCGACTCTCTTATCACATGAGAAGAGAAGGAAAGCCGATGATTCTCAAGGTTCCGTCTTCATTGCTCATGAACAGAATCGTAAGGGAAGGTCAACTGCGAGGGGATTTAGTGAGCATAGCAGGTCTAAATCCAGAGGCAGAGGAAAGGGCAAGCAATGCTACAAGTGCAAGGAGTGGGGACACATAAAGCCGGATTGTCCATTGATGAAAGAGAAGGACGATAAGGGCTCAGATTGCTCCTTGGCTGGTGTAGCGGAGATGTCTAGAGATTTTGGAGAACTTCTCACAGTCTCCAAAGGTAATTACATTTTTTCTCAAGATTATTGGATATTAGATAGTGGTTGTTCTCATCACCTTTGCTCTAGGAGAGAATATTTTGATACGTTCCAGGAAGTCCAAGGATTTGTGACTTGGGGTGATGGCACAAGACGTCGTGTCATGGGTACGGGAACGGTGAAGATCAAAATGTTCGATGGAGCAGTTCGAACATTGGGTGATGTGGTGTATGTCCCAAAGTTCCGGAGAAATCTAATATCCTTGAGCCAACTAGACTCCAAGGGCTGCAAGGTTTCGTCAGCAGGGGGAGTTATGAAAGTGTCACGTGGCTGCATGGTCCTAATGAAGGGAGAAAAATGTAAAAGTATGTTCCGTCTGATAGGAAAAACTCAGACCTCGAAGGTTGTTGGGAAACAGGGTGCACAGGAGAACAGGTACCTGAAGCGGGTCTCGTTTGCGGGCACAGCAGAGACGCTATCTACATGTTTCCAAGTTTCAGACGATGGTGAGAAGGATAATCCTGCTAAGGAAGAGGCAAAGTCGAGGTCCCTCTTCGGAGCCAACTGGTAATTGTTGACTCGGAGCAGCTGCACATAGCATTGGCCATTTTGAATCAGGGGGAGCTAGGATCGTATGCAACTGATTCGGGGTATGTGTAGTTGGTACAAGAATAAGGCCAATGAAATGCTTGTGGGTATATCAAGCGGTATCTCAATTTGAGATGAACTTCAGGGATTGAAGTGGTGATGCAACATTATCCACCTAAGTCGGCAGGGGGAGATTGTTGAGTTAATGCCTCCTTAGTGGATTATTAATGCATTGAATTTGATTATGTATTGGGAATAAATACATGGTGTTGTTCATTCAACCTTGTAGGAAAAGATTGATGTGGAAGCTTCATGAAGAAGAGCATTAATTGAAGAAGGTGCATGAATGGACTTCAATGAAGGATGTTGAAATGTGAGGAAATTGTCCCACATTGGAAAAGCACAAATACAACTTGTGCCTTGAGCACTATATAAGGTGGAGAGCTTGGCCACATTTCAACATCAAGGAGAACACCTCACAAGTGAGTGAGTGCTTCAAGAGTGTGTATAGCTCTTGGGCTAGAGTGATCTTCTTGAGCACTTCAAGAGTGTGTATAGCTCTTGGAGTAGAGTGATCTTCTCGGTTAAGAGAAGGTGAAAGAGTGTGTATAGCTCTTTGGGGTAGAGTGATTTTCTCGGGTTGAGAGAGGGTGTACAAGGGGTATCCTATTGGATACAAGGGCTCGAGTTGGGTATAAACTTGAGTAGTGTAATCTTGTATTTTGTATTCTCTCATAGTGAAGGAGAAAACTCTCTGAGGATGTAGGCAAGTTAATTGGCCGAACCTCGTTAAATCTTTTGTGTTCTTGGTTTCTTTATTTCATTTTTTCATCTTTATTGTTAGCACTTGCGTGGTGGAGGATTAATTTCCTAACAAAAACCATGCATATGCTTATGTGCTCATTAATTATCTTCGGATGGCCAGGGACTTTCCCTGCCTGCTCTTCTTCTTGTTATGCTCCATTCTAAAGCAATGAGCAATAGTAAATGCTTCGACTAAATTCTGTGAAATTTATGTTCAATCACTCTCTGATCAGACCTATAAAATGAAAAAATAATAACTAATTAAAAAATGTTCAAATTAAGTGGTTTAAAAGTTGATAATCAGCTTCCAGGACGAAGCTAGCTTCAAAGGTGGAGATTAGCTAGCTTTCGGCTGTAAAGTTCCATTAATAATCGATAAAACAGAGAGACATATAATTAACAACCATAGAGGTGCAATTGAAGAGAAATTACAGAACAAAAGGAAAATAGGCAAAATGTTATCATCAACTTCTCAGCTACGTACTCGAGGGTGTAAACTATGAAATAAAATAAAAAATTACGCTCCATGATAAGAGAAAAAAATTACAAAACAAAAGGTTGGTGCATAGGTTAAATCGCACTTAAGAAAGGCAAGCGTGGTTGATGAGAATCACAACCTCACGTTCACAATCTATTGGGACCAGTAGCAAAGGAGAGCCTTCAGGCTTCAGTGTGGTACGAATAAGATGCCCAATAGGACCAACCAATGCTTAAGCATATGCAGGAGCAAGCCAGTTTACCAGAAACCAACTTGTCAATCTGGCTTCATAATTAAGTATGCAATTTATTTATTTATTTACTATAATTATGTAATTAACTAATTAAGTACACCTTTTAGAGAGTAAACTATTTGATTAAGATGTATGCATGCTTTTGTGTGTGTTCTTGCATTCTTATTGCATATGTGGATGTTTGGAAAAAAGGGGTTGATGGGGGATCCAGAAAGTTTTGTCGAAACGGACAACATATAAATTATGTGTACAATTTGAATAGTCACATTATACTTAAAAATAGTATATTATGTTCGTTTGATATATAATGAAAAAACTTTCTTTTATTGTTTGGATAAAATGCTACTGAACTCTATTAGTAATAAAAATTAGTACAATTAGAATAATGATACTCATACCCACTTTATTATGTAGTGAGAGACTTCGAGGTTAACTCTTATAAAGAACTCGGTTGACACTCAATATGTATAATTTTGTTCTCAATCCTCTTCATATCAAAAACTCTATAAGAATAATTTAAAAAGAAAAATAAGTAGTGTGACGAATCAGTTAAAAAATGTATATTCAAAACAAAAGTTTTTTTTTAACAATTAATCAAATTAGCAAATAATCAAAATATTGAGAGTTTAGAATAATTTGATCTTTGAACATACTTTAAATTTAAATATTTAGTAGGAATTGAGATTGGGTGGAGTGTTATATACTGAGGATTAGCTTGATGGTATTAAAACTAGATTTAGGCAATGTATAAAAAAATGAAATAAAAAATATAAGAGAAAAATTAAAGAAGCATATGCTATGTATAAGTGAAGAAGTTCAAGAGGAGTCGCAAACCATCATGAGGAGAAGGCTAGAGCTAGGATTTGGAAGGTAAATTTTAATTTTTTTAATTGAACAATCATATTTAAAAGGTAATAGTCAGTAATTATAGGGCAAAATTTTTATGCAAAAGGAATAAGATCAATATTTCAATTGAGAATTCAACAATTGACTCTATTTACCCTTCAATGGATCCACCACTTGAGAGTACCCAAGAATTTCTTAATTTTTCATTGTGTGATACTTTTTTTTACGTTTTCGATTAGAGTTGTTTTGGACAATGATTTAAGGAAGGTTGAAGTAGATATAATTATATTATCATTGTACTTAGAAAGGCTGAGAACCACGTTGGAAGCTAGGGAGTAATCTGTGCGATAATGCGTACCACCATTGGGTCCAACAATAGGTATATGAGGGTGGGGAAAAAGTTAATTATAATATCTACATAGTACATCTATTAATTTACATTATTAGGATACAAAGATAATTATCTAGGTGCGTAATTATATATGTACACAGCGGCCACCAAGTTCAATGTGAATCTCATCACTCTAGTTCAATTAATTATCAAACCGCTAGCTTGTCTTCATCATGCATCTTAAACAAGTATCAAAAGAGGAGCAAGGTGTAACATCAAAATATCTTCTACTTCATTAGCTTGTTAAGCTTGTAATAACATTGTTAGTGACAATTTGAAGTTTTTTGCAATAGTGATAGCCGAAAATAGATGAAGTTCGATTTATTATTTAGGGGATCGAGAAGTTGAATGGATTTCATAATTTATAAGTTTAAAACTGTTGCTTAGAATACCACAATGCAAATATGTTAGAATATGAATATGAAAGGAAAAAAAGTGAAGAAATTAAGTGGCCAGATTTCATTTCAAATTCATTCAATCTAATATTTTCTACTTCTTATACCTTATTATCAACCACAAATCTATTCCAAAACAAATGGATTGGAGCCTGATAATTTTTTGTTAAGTAAACCTCCTAGTTTTTGTTGTAAAGAAGTAGTTAGGTGAGCTTCATCTCCACTTCTTTGTGTCCTCTACAAAATTTATGAATATAAATTCGACATCCAATGTGAAAAATGACCGACCAGTATAAATTTAATATATAATATTTTCGACTAATGTATTCTCTAACATGTTCATTACCCATTGTATTCAATGAGCTCATTTGAAATCTGAGACTATCACTTAAAAATAAAAAATAAAAAAGTGTGACCATGGGTAGGGGACAAGAAGAAGTTGAAGTCACTAAAGTGGAATAGTGATATTATAATATTCTTGTACCATGAATACCAATCCTCCAATGACCAGCCACACTAGCATGTATTTTGTAGCTTCCAAGTTCCAACCATTATTTTTGCTCCCTCCAGGTGTAGTCACTTTGGGCCCTCCTGCGGTCGCTCCTCACGATGAATCTTTCGAAATATGTGCCTCAGAATTGAAACAAAATAATTAAGTAAACAAATCATGAAAATTAAGAAAGCTTGAAAGAGTAATTAAAGAATGAATTGAGGGTAGCTAATAAGAGCAGGTTTGTTAATCTAATCTAAGAGACAAACCCAAGTGCTGCCTTGGAGCCACACGGCAACATCTGTCGATGTCAAAATATGGGGCACGAGCTTGTTCTTCACACGAAAATGACAACAAAAAACAAATCAACAAATAAAGATAGAGACTTTGCCTCGCACTAATTACAATTCAATCAAGGTGCTTCCGGTCCCTTTGGTTTTGTTTTTCCTACTTAATAAACTGATCAATTGATTAAGCAAATGGTTTAAACATGATGGAAGACAATGATCACATATTCTTCTTATGGAGATTCACAGAAAATGAAATAAATTTTAATTTTTCCAAAGCTAATAATTAAATAACTCTAAATGGTTGCAGAAAGTTAAGATTAATTTTTGGAAATATGCGTCCATCATTTCTTTTATAGAGTATTATGTTAATTTATCCTAATCTAAAATCTAATCAATTTGACATCCATCTTAATTTATTCGTTTTTATTTTTAAGATTCCATTCAGCCGTTTTCTTTTTAATTTCTTTTGGTCTTCCGTCTTGCAAGTTGCATTACGAGCCCAGAAAATGGAGGGCAACAAAAAAGGCGGGCCGAAGCAGGAAGAAGTATAAACAAGCCACAAATTAAAAAGAAATCCATGGCTTCAAGCCCACCAAACGAAGAAGGATGTTTTTGCACAAGACTCCCGTTAAGTTTGTAACAATTAATTATAGGGTTTAAGTGTTTTTAGTTCATTTCCTCGTCTTTGGTTATTAGCTAGTAATCGATCTCAATGATATTGTACTATGTGAGGGGTGAAGCTAAACGTGTACGTGCAATTCCATTGATCGATTAAGATATGATAGAATCAAATAATCCAATTTTGTTAGATTGTTTGAAACGATAAGATTTAAAATTGAGAAACTCCAAATCTATAGTCCAACTACAAGGAAATAGGGCTAGCCATGCAAGAACAGGGATCCACCGGATAAGGCAAAGCGCCACCGAATAACATGCATCACGCAAGGATCGTCGAGGTAGGGGCTTGCTCGACTGTGTAGAAGGTCCGCCGAGCTAACCCCAAGTCAACGACTTTTGCCCGACAGACATATTCCCCGAGTAAAGCCATCAGAAAACAAAAGACCAGTAAACTTTCAAACTCTCCGTCGAGCAAAGTCTGATTCTAAAGACTTTGCCCAACAAACGTTCGTCGGGCTAGCTTTTAAATAACGGTCTTTGCTCATTGGACTTTCGTCGGGCAAAGTTTAAAATAAATTTTTAATTTTTTTTAATAGTTGAATAATTTTTTTTAATATTAATATATATATTTAAATAAATGCAATTAAAAATTATGATTAAAATAATATAGCTA
Organism: Prinsepia uniflora; assembly: GCA_032719365.1. Taxonomy (NCBI): domain Eukaryota; kingdom Viridiplantae; phylum Streptophyta; class Magnoliopsida; order Rosales; family Rosaceae; genus Prinsepia; species Prinsepia uniflora. The sequence continues at coordinate 18,858,077 of CM064861.1, read as the reverse complement.
AATGAAAATTAAAATAATATATATAAATAAATGTAACATTTTTACATAATTAAAAAAAATTCTAAAAAAACTAACTGACGGTGGGCTGGGATGGGGGAGGGGGTGTTATCATCGTCCTGGGTGGCATGTTGACTCGGGTCCTAGGCCTACTCACCTATTCGATTGAACAGACGATAAGCTGGCTCTGAATTTGCTCGTTCTGGACCTGAAGGCGCGCGTAATGAGCCTTGAGCTCGAAATTCTCTACATGGAGGTTCTCCATGTTGCCCTTCAGCTGAGTGACCTCCTCGGGATTGGCTCCCAAGGAAGAACTCGAAGATCGACTCGAGACATCCCAAACGAGCAATTCCCCAGCACCCCGAACAACCTTATCGGGACACCTACCAAGCTGGTGCTCTAGGATGGCAATCAACCTCCCGGGAGCTGGTCCTGTAGCGGGGCCACAGGATGTTGTTGTACGAGCTATTCCGGAGTCTGCCGCATGTCCTACACCATAAACATCAAACTTACGTGAATAGCGTCAGCCACTTGATTGCCTCGCCCAACATAAACCTCCCCTTAGGCATCTACTTCCGAGAACAGCGACCCAGTCGCAGGACAGGTCATATGTCGAGCTGGCAAGGACCGTGATCCCCCGTGGTGCTAAAATTTCTTCGTTGCCTAGTTCACCTTGACAGGACCCACCCCCAATCCCCCGGGATTAAGGACTAAGTCCTGCTCCCGTCTAACTTATGCATGACACGAAGGCTAACCCAACGTCCAACCTCTGTGTGACATGTAGGTCGGACAAGGGATTCTCGATCCGACCTTCCAAAAGCTTCCGGACCTCCCAGAGTGTACGAAAAACAACTGTGGATCTCGTGTGTGATGTCGCCGTCTCTCTCGACCAACAGCCCGCACCGCTATAACCTGGAGGTATCAAAAACACAAAAGACTGTGAGTGGACAAAAATAAAGAATAAGATAAAAAATATTTGTCAGAAAACGTAATTTCATTTATACCCTCTGTTTAAAAACGAAGGCATGCATATCAAATTCATGTCATAAAACCATTCAATATTCAAGATAAGCAACCATGTAAGAAAAACCCAACACAGTTTCCTTTTCTCAAACCCCGGGCCTCAGCCCAAAACCATCAAAGCCATATCATCCGGGCAGAGCCCAAAACGTCGAAAAATCTTTATTGAAAACCAATCAACATCAAAACTTAGTGAAATCCAAACACATTTGAAACCACATATCCATCCATCGAACCTGCTGGATCTATTCGAGTCTTTAAACTTCCGAGTCTCTAAACTCAATCCAGGCCTCAATATAATCTAAGTCTTTAAACTCCCGAGTCTTTAAACTCAATAGGCCTACGGGGGAAATATTAATATCCGAGTCTTTAAACTCTCGAGTCTTTAAACTCAATATGGGTCTTTAAACCCAATCCGAGCCCGTCCCTGTCATAACATATCCGGGTCTTTAAACCCAATAACCAGATGCAGCAAATCCATTTCATGACCACTATCCATATCCGAATCTGAATCCCCAATCTCATCAGGATCCCGGATCCAAACCCAGAACTCATATTCATTATCCATTTCCAAATTCGAATCGGAAACCATCATTCCGTAAGCTGGAATCCGGAATAACCATTCCGAACCCAAACCCGGAAATCCATTTCCAAGTTTCCAAAATCGAATCCAAAATCATCATTTTGAAATCCGATTCAAAAACCCGAAATCACGTTCTTTAAAACCACTTTTCTAAACTGGGCTTCAAGCCCGAAATCACTTTCCGAAATCCATTTCAAATCATTGAAATCAAATCATATTTCAAATCTCAAAATCAAATCCTCAAAACCATGATCGAATCACAATACAAAACGTGCCAATATGTATATATCTCGAAATACGTGCAATATTGTAAATCATCAAGTCCATAATCATAATCATATAAATCACGTATAGAAAACATATAAAAATATATATGCATGCATCATAAGTTAGAAAGCAAAGTCCACTCACAGACCATAGCGTCGTCGCCTCGATACGCGCGCACTTATGCCGTTTCGATCAATCCGCTATCCTCAGCTTTCCCAAACCTGTCGAAATCCCATAATAAGGTCACTAACTACTTCATAATACTCATACTTAAACTCCGCAATTTTCCCAAATTTTTAACTATTTTTAATTGAGGCCTAAAACCTTCGGACATCCCGAAACCTATCGAGACGATGTCCGATTGGCTCGAAACCAGCGCCAAAATGTTCGTTACATCAAATACATTAAAAGTCGTGTTTGAACTATCCTCGAAATCTGTGCCACGCACCCACACGTACTGCCCAAAGGGGCTATGCGTGGGCCTTACACGCCAGCACAGTGTCATCCCCTACCTCTGGTGAACCGGGTCTGGTCCGGTTCACTGTAATTCGGTCCAACCCTGAACCAGCGTGGGCGGTTTTTGTCTAATTTCAATCCAATTCCATTCCTTTTTCATCTTATTACTTTCGTCCAATCTTAAACAATCAATCCACGATTTCAAACATGAAGAACAAAGGTCAGAAGTTACCTTCCCGATTAACCTTCAAACTGTATAGTTCCCCTTCTCTATTGTCCTCTCTCTGGCCATCTCTGTTCTTCCTACCAAGCCCAAAAGGATCCTAACAACAACCAAAACCTTCTCTAATTAACCAATTTCAGTAAAAACCAGCAAAACTTAAGGTGCCATTTTCGAATCGTTGACTTACTAGTCTCGGGTTCCACGGCCACCAGGCATGGCAGGCATCGATTTTAGGCTCTCTCGACTCCTTTTAACTTCAGAAACTCCTTTCTTTACATAAAATCACTCATTAACGAAGGAATCATCATGTGGCATTTAAATCTCAGTAAGGCGCTCACGGTTCAAACCTCATTTTCTACCACCACCGCACACGGCGGTCCCCTTCAATACCACCACTACATTCCTCATCGTCCGTCCTCCCGTTCTTATTCACAATTCAGGGGCAAACAATCACTGTGGAGAGTGAGGGAATCAAGTATTCAACACGGGTTCTCTGTTTTGGTTTCTACACCGTGCACACATTTAAAACGACGTGAGGCGGCCCTAAGGTTCTACCACCATCCAGACCCAGCCAGGTTTCCAAAACCTGGTGGTCATACACACTTGATGCAGCCAAATGTCCATCTCTGAGTGGGAACAAATCCCCATGCAGGAAATTTCCAGAATGCCCCTTAAAGACAATTTACCATTTTGCCCTTCGGAGTTCTAGACCCGTAACTCCATCTCCCGAACTCCAAATCACCCCTGCCGCCTGTCGTTGGAATCAGGGACTCGAGACCTACCTAACGGTCCTCAAATTACGTGAAAATTCTTTTTCGTCCAAAAAAACTACCTTTTGCCCCTATTCGATCAAATTACCAAAGTACCCTCGAACTTCCGAATGTCATAACTTTTTCCTCGGACGTCGAAATTGGACGTGCCACTTGTCTATGAACTCGTGCCTTCCCGAACTACGTCACAGTCCTCGGTAAAATTCCATTTGACTTCTCGAATGAAAAGTCAACATTTTTGCCCATTCTAGGGGCAAAATCATCATTTCGCACCGTCCGTCCAAACGTCTCCAATTAATCACCGATTAACTGCACTAATCCGTCATTAACCACTAATCTAATCCCGATTTTCGGGACGGGTCGTTACAATCTACCCCCTTAAAGGATTTCGTTCCCGAAATTCTGAATCTCGTACTTCCGTAACTAATTGGGGGAAATCTAACTAGTCTCACACCTAGGTCTCCTACTCGGTGTCCAGCACCTGCCAATTCAGAGTATCCTGACAGTACCCCAAACTGTAACCACATCTCTCCCAGTGAATCAACTCAACCAACTTTTAGTTCATCAGGAGATCGTCCCAATCACACTGGGGTCATCACAAACCCATCTCGTTCCCACGATATTTCCAACACCACAGCAGCCGACACTCACAGCTCAACTATCACTAGGTACGCACCACTACTATCAGGTTCAACACTCCCGACTCCCTTCGAATCGAGCGTACCTCGTACCAACGTCCTAGCACATCTTGTGAGTTCACCGTCAACAAACACAAAACTCAAGTACACCCATTCACAAGACTGCATCTACCAATCTCGGTACTTCTATGCATCAAGATTCGTACAATGTGCCATATTATTTCCGTCAGCGATCCGCGTCGACCTCACCGGAGTCCCAACGTACTCGTTTTAAACCCCTAACTCAACCAATCTTTCCAACGGTGGTTCCACTAACCACCAATACTGTCATCCTGTGGAACTTCATCCACGTCCTACCCCACCTGTCTGCAACTGGACCCTATCACAACCCTGATTAATCGTGCTTACACCTCGCAATACCAGGGTCCCACCAGCCACTCAAGGCTTTGAGCATCCAGCTCATGTCAGTCATCATCAACAGATCCCTCTGGGTCACCCAGATCCAAGCCACATGCCTTATCAAAAATCCATCATATCGGAACTACGCCGATCATCCATCCGTCCACAATATACCTTGGCACTCAGTTGATTACGAACACTTCTATCAGAACATCACGCTGCACGTCTAAGTACATCAGCATGACTCCGACCATTGCAGATGTAATGACCCGTCCCGAATATCGGGATTGAATATTAACTAATTATGATTTAGAATGACTAATCGGGGATTAGTTGAGTGAAATCGGACGAAACGTGCTAAATGACCGTTTTGCCCATGGCGTGGGCAAAATGTTGACTTTTAGTTCGGGCAGTCAAATGGACTTTGGCCGATGACTGTGACGTAGTTCGGAACGTCACGAGTTCATAGACAGGTGGCACGTTCGATTCCGACATTCGAGGCGAAAGTTATGATGTTCGGAAGTTGAGGGGTATTTTGGTAATTTGGCATATTAGGGGCCAAATGTTGACTTTTTGATCGGGAGGGAGGTCCGATGGACGAGGGCCAAGGACCGTTACGTAGGTCTCGTCAATACGAATTCAATGACAAGCGGCATGCCGAAATCGGAGATTCGACGACGAAGTTATGGTCACGGAATCGGGCTCGATTAACCGAACGAACCGGGAATAAAATAATATTATAATAATGAACAGTACCCTGCGACTGAACACACTTGGATGAGTGACAAGTGTCACTCATCCCCTAAAATCAGGCATTAAACCAGATCCCATGTTTTGGAGAAGACACAATTATGATGTTTTATTAATTAATTAATCCTAATTATTTTTAATTCCTCCATTAATCTCTTTTGTTCTTCAAACCGTGTAAAATTTGGGAAGAAAATTGGAGAGTGTTAGCTGCCATCTCTAACTGGTTTTGAGGGCAAAATCAAGTGCTTGTTGAGGCTAACTCAACTGGGTAAACACGGGAGATTGAGAGTGAGCTGGGAACTGAAATTCGAAAATTGGGTTTTTGGGAGGAAAAATCGAATTGGAAGAATTGAGCTGTGATGATCGAATTGGAGATTGGAAATAGCTTCCTGAGGTTGAGACGAGTTGTTTCAAATAAAAAACGAGAGGAATTCATGCCCAATTGGCTCTGAACGGGTTTGGTAACAGTGAGGAACTTCGAGCTTGAGTCGCGGAGATCGAGCAGTGGATTGTTGAAATTGAGCTGGGGATTATCTTCCTGAGGATCCCACGATGCTTCTGGAAGGATCAATTGAAGGAAAACACTGGAGATTGATGAAGCTCCATGGTTGCACAGTGCACGGATGTTCGAGTTTGAGTCGTGGAGTTTGAGCCATGAATTGATCCAATTGAGTTGGGGGAAAGGTTTACCTGAGATCAATGAAGCTTCTTGATGAATCAATTTAGGAAAATCATGTGGAATTGAGGGAGTTCGAATGATGAACAGTGGTCGGAGGTCCTTCGATTGTTCATCCTTGATCGTGAGGATTGAGGTAATGTTTCAAGTAATTGATGTTACAGAACCCTAATTGAGCTTATAACGAAACTCACTGAATGTTCAATTGATGAAAACAGTGGGGAATTGACAGAAAACCAAACGGGTCTGATCGCGGGTTAAACGACCCGTTTACCAGATAAACGGGTTGAGACGACAGCACTGTAGCTGGCGCGTGGGTTTCACGCGCAGTCACTCACGGCGGCGCGTGAGGGCGCGTCCGGCCTAGTCTCAAGGTGAGGTCAATATGACTTTTGATCCTCTCAGTGTAACGAACATTTTGACGTTGATTTCGATGAAATCGGATATTGTTTCGATAATGTTCCGCGTATCCGAAGTTTTGTTTTACGAGTTAAATACGTATTAAAATTCCGGAAAAATTGGGGAAAATTATATGATGTATTTTGAGATGTTAGTAACCCTCTATAATGATTTTGGGCAGGAGTTGTGATTTCCAGATTTTACGGAAAAACGTGCAGCCCGGAAACGAACCGTTTTGAACGGTGTGTGTGAGTGGACTTTTGTTTTCTAACCGTGATGCATGCATATATGATTTAAAATGCTTTATTATATGATTTGATATGCTTTGGCATGATTGGTATTTCAATTCGGTGATTTCTCGGTTTTGTGATTACTATATTATTATATTCGGGCACGATTTTCGAGAAATCATGAAATTGGTTAAAAATGATATTGTGGGCATGAGAACCCATGTAAATAATGATTTTGACTCGGAATTGGAGTTACATGTGAATTTGATGAATTTGATAATTTTTGGTATCCTCGTGATTTTGTGATTATTTTAATCAGTCTTTCGGGCACGTTTTACGAGGAACGTGCAAATGATGTTTTTGGGCTAGGCCCGGATTGAAAATGATGTTTTGACTCGGGTTATGAGTCAGGAAGTTGAAAAGGATATTTGGACTCGGATTATGAGTCAGTGATTGATTTCATGGATTTACGTGATCGTGGCAACTCGGGTTTACGGTTGCACGGATTTACGTGATATTGATATTTTGGGCTTGAGACCCAATGGAATTGTGATTTTGGTTGGAATTGTATTTCCATGTGATGACATGATGATATTGATGGTTTTTGGATTTATAAAGTAAATCGGGACTTGGGGCTGAGACCCTGTGTTGATATATGATTTGGTTTTTAATGCAACTGTTTTTCACTGGTTTTTGTGATGGTGATATGTTGCGGATATTTAGGGCTTTCGGGAGAAAATATGTTTTTCCCCGGAGTGCACCCTGGAGATAACGCTCGCCTTCGGGATGGAAGTGTTTACCCCGAAGAGGTCACGTAGCACGATCTTTGTCTTGCAGCCCAGGGGAGGCTTGACTCAGATCAGATGTGCTGGATTATATGGATCGGTAAGTGATGTGTTCACGAGATCCGGATCGTCGGCTGGTGAGGTTTTTCCCAGCGACGGATTGCTGACTGATGATGTGTTCACAGCAGCGGATGCTTGGATTTTGAGCGGTCCTTGAGCCTATTGATATGCACGCGTTGCAGGGATAAACGTGACTCTAAGCAACAGGATATGGAAATAAGTCCCGTGGATTATGGAAAATGATTTTGAGGAAACCGTGGTTTAGCGGTTAAAATGATTTAAAGAAACTGTGAACTTTTTGAGATGTTAAACTGATTTGGTGAACATGAGTTTTTGTGGACCATGAGAAAATATGTTTTGATTTTATCGGTCCACTGTTCATACTTGAATGATTTCACACTATTACTCATGTTTTACGATATGCATGCAAGTTTGTGAAAACTGGAGGGTAAGAATGTATTTTGGTAAATGTTTTTAGAAGAGGTCATTTTTGTCCACTCACACCTTTTCTGTTTTGTTAACCCTTCAGGTCATGGCGTGTTGATCGAGGCTATTCTAGAGGTGGAGGTATGTGCGGGCACAGGCGCAAAAATTCCCTTGTCTAGCAGGTATTGAAGGGTAGTTTCAGACTTTCAGTTGACTTGTCAGACGGGAGCAGGACCGGGTACGATTTTTGACGTCCAGTTGGGACGGGTCCTGTCAAGTTGGTATCAGAGCACTAGGTTGCTGATGCTGTTACCATGCCATACCTCCGGAATGTGAGCCTCGTGCGCGACCTGGTAGTGAGATGGGTATATTAGGGTATGTGAGACCTTGTGATTAATCTCGGAATGTAATTGACCTTGGTTTGTGGGTCAGATATTAATTTGTGTAACTACGGCTTACTAATTGTTGAATCGGTATTCTTGTGGGTCCTAGGATTTGTTGGATCCAGAGGCTGGGAAGGTAGCACAATTGGGTAGGTTGGACCCAGGATGAGATTATTCTCAGTAATTCCTTGTGCGAAATGTGAGTTCCCAACGTCTAGAGTGTGTTGGGGTATTCCTAGGTTTGGAATGTGGTATTGATGTGGTTCTTCGGCGGTAATTTGCTGGGTGACCGGGTATGCCAGGGATGGCATAGATGAATGAGTCAAGAATTCGGTTAGGACTCGAGATGAGTCATGGTAATATCTTAAGTCTCAGGAGCTGTCGGGTTTTGAGGGACCCTAGGTAGTAATCGCGGAACCTAAGGTGGGATGTTTGGTTCGGAAATGTGTGCTGGCGGGTGGTTTGACTCTTAATGACTTTTCGAAGTCGAGACCGAGTGACGATTGTGTCAGGTCTAGTCATGTCAGCTTTAGTTGTGGAACTGCAATCCACAGTCGGGGTTGGTACATGTCGATGGAATCCCAGAGTGGGGATACATGGTAGTTGTACGTGTACTTGATTCCATTGGATGTGGAGTCTCGATAGTGATGTCTGGTGGTTGGGTCTGCACAAGTCTGTGGCAGGCACTAATACCGAGAGTGGTTGTTGAGAATCGGGGGGACGTCAGGGGACGTTTCTTTTTCTCACATGAGTTGTCAAGGTGACTGTACCCAGAGTTGTTAGGTGCGAAGGAGGCAGAGTTTCTCCTATTCGAGCAGAGGTACGGGGTCGTCGCTTGTTATGAGCGGAGATCCAGGGTTGTCAGTTTTGCACACGGTGTGCTCATACTGATACTGTTGTTTGTGTACTGGTGTGGGTGCCGGTGTGGTGCTGACGATGAGTCACGAGTCGGGTTGTGACATCGTCGAGTTGGGTATGTGTCAGTAACCAGTCCAAAGGGGACACGTGGTTGGTGTCCAAGTCCGATGGTTCCAACATGGTTGGACCTACGGAATCATGAGAGGTTATGTTTGAAGAGGATTGCGGGTTTTCCGCATGGGGATTAGGTATTCTGAAGTCATCAGGGGTGACTTCTTATTTTTTGCTTGGTGGCAGATAATGTTGGGTTACATGGCATGGGGAGTGCAGTGAGTTTTGTTTGCATCCACGTAGGATGAATATTGGTGTCATTGTTTTGGATCATCCTTGGTTTTCCCTAGGTGGGATGGCAAGGATAGATACGAGGTAATCAGTAAGGGTGTAAGACCCTGTGGTTCCTAGTTGTTGACTGTGTGGATCCTAGGTGGATCGGGTTAGTGATGTCGTGGACTTTGGGCATTGTGACGATCTAGAATCGTGATGTTCACGGTCGGCTGACGTCGTAATGGATCTGAGTCATGATTTCGATGATCCAGATTGGGTGAGAGTTTATCACTCTTACGTCGGTATGTGAGTCATAAATGACGGGACTGAACTTCTTTTCGAAGTGGAGCCCCTTATGGTATGTTACTCGAGCGAGTAGGTTTTCGACGGGGTCGAATTTGGTCAGCCTTAGAGTTGTGACGGATGGGATTGGCTTCCTTATGAAGTCCATCAGATGTAATGTGTTACTCGCTTGAACTGGTAACCGATAGGTTCGGTTTTGGTGTGTCCGAGTGGACGTGAACGAGATTTCGGGTTTTGGAATCGAAATTCTGGGTGACGATTCAGGATTCGATTTTAGAACTTGAAAGTGGAATACTGGATTTGGGTGCGGAATGATTATTCCAAATGCTAGCTTACGGAATAATAATTTCGGATTCGGATTTGGACTAAAAACTGTGATGTATGGGTTTGGATTCGGGATTTCTTACGAAATTGCGGATTCGAATTTGAAGTTGGAACTAGATGTTGGGTGGAGTTTCAATTTGTCTCTTGCTGGTTTGGGCAAATGGACTCCATTATTGGAACGTGTTTGGCTATGACCTAGGTGGTTGTAGTCTGGTTAAGGGATAGATGTATGTACCTTATACGTGGTTTGGGGTACGATATTTTGCAGACTTGTTTTGGCCGGGGTTGATGTGAATCCCGGGAGAACTAGGCGTTCTTCCCTGTGGACACGTTGATGTGTCATTTTGAGTGTTGTCTTTTGGCGAGGTGTTTTTGAGTAGCATAGGACAAGGATTGTCGATGTTAGCTAAACCCTCAGGCTTTTTACTTTTTCCTTACCTGGTTTGGGATCGACCATATTGGTCTATGGGTCGAGTACTGGGATCCAGCTGTAGGATCTTTCTTGGTGTACGATGTACTGTATCGTATGGACGAGGGTACTTGATACCTAGTGACGGTACATGGGATGTACCAGTGTTGTGTCGATAAACGTGTTGGTGTTTGGCTTAGTTCCAATACCATTGGTTTTGGTTGTGAACGTGAACTGGACATTGAACACGATGCACTAGGCAGAGTGATTCTGATGAATACAGTGATTGTTTGAGCAGGTGCTCTTAGCCAAGGTTGGCTAGTATAACTCTAGTGTTGAGCTGTGTGATTACTGCTAGGCTTGTGTTCAACGTGTTCCAGATGCACCGTCTGATTGAGTGGGGTGACGGTATGCGTATACTCAGGATGAGTGAGTTGGTGGTTGGTGTGACCGCAAGTTGCTTTGCGGCGAGATGTTACCTTGTCGTGACCTTACCAGCATCTGGGATCGCTGAGGGGGTGACAGTTGTGGTTACTGCTGTTGGTATTTGTCGCAGGATTGAGTTTGCCCTGCGAGGGGAGATCATGTTGATGATCTTATGCTACATTGACGGACGTTGTAGTATGGTGTGTTGTCACTGATTTGTTACTGGTTGGCGCTTTGCTAGAGTGGTAAAGCTTAATAGTGACAGTTTGGCTTGCAGTGTCAGCATGGACTGACTAGTGAGTTTTTGTGACTCTCTATGAGAGCGAAGATCAGGGCACATTAGTGAGTATGTGGGGCTGTCCAGCTGAAGGAGTCAGCTTAACGGTGACATTGCCAATTTCTGGTAATCAATTTCATTCGAGGTGGTCGAGTGTAGTCAGTACGACGTGCATCTGTGATGTGACGTCTGAGTGCAGACGAGTTCTGTGTTGGCTAGTGGGTGTACAGGTGTACACGTGTTGTGTGGCCATTTGTTCTCCACGAGGTAGTTATGGAATACGAGTAGTTGGAATTTCGGGGACGAAATTCCTTAAGGAGGGAAGGTTGTAATGACCCGTCCCGAATATCGGGATTGAATATTAACTAATTATGATTTAGAATGACTAATCGGGGATTAGTTGAGTGAAATCGGACGAAACGTGCTAAATGACCGTTTTGCCCCTGGCGTGGGCAAAATGTTGACTTTTAGTTCGGGCAGTCAAATGGACTTTGGCCGATGACTGTGACGTAGTTCGGAACGTCACGAGTTCATAGACAGGTGGCACGTTTGATTCCGACATTCGAGGTGAAAGTTATGATGTTCGGAAGTTGAGGGGTATTTTGGTAATTTGGCATATTAGGGGCCAAATGTTGACTTTTTGATCGGGAGGGAGGTCCGATGGACGAGGGCCAAGGACCGTTACGTAGGTCTCGTCGATACGAATTCAATGACAAGCGGCATGCCGAAATCGGAGATTCGACGACGAAGTTATGGTCACGGAATCGAGCTCGATTAACCGAACGAACCGGGAATAAAATAATATTATAATAATGAACAGTACCCTACGACTGAACACACTTGGATGAGTGACAAGTGTCACTCATCCCCTATAATCAGGCATTAAACCAGATCCCATGTTTTGGGGAAGACACAATTATGATGTTTTATTAATTAATTAATCCTAATTATTTTTAATTCCTCCATTAATCTCTTTTGTTCTTCAAACCGTGTAAAATTTGGGAAGAAAATTGGAGAGTGTTAGCTGCCATCTCTAACTAGTTTTGAGGGCAAAATCAAGTGCTTGTTGAGGCTAACTCAACTGGGTAAACACGGGAGATTGAGAGTGAGCTGGGAACTGAAATTCGAAAATTGGGTTTTTGGGAGGAAAAATCGAATTGGAAGAATTGAGCTGTGATGATCGAATTGGAGATTGGAAATAGCTTCCTGAGGTTGAGACGAGTTGTTTCAAATAAAAAACGAGAGGAATTCATGCCCAATTGGCTCTGAACGGGTTTGGTAACAGTGAGGAACTTCGAGCTTGAGTCGCGGAGATCGAGCAGTGGATTGTTGAAATTGAGCTGGGGATTATCTTCCTGAGGATCCCACGATGCTTCTGGAAGGATCAATTGAAGGAAAACACTGGAGATTGATGAAGCTCCATGGTTGCACAGTGCACGGATGTTCGAGTTTGAGTCGTGGAGTTTGAGCCATGAATTGATCCAATTGAGTTGGGGGAAAGGTTTACCTGAGATCAATGAAGCTTCTTGATGAATCAATTTAGGAAAATCATGTGGAATTGAGGGAGTTCGAATGATGAACAGTGGTCGGAGGTCCTTCGATTGTTCATCCTTGATCGTGAGGATTGAGGTAATGTTTCAAGTAATTGATGTTACAGAACCCTAATTGAGCTTATAACGAAACTCACTGAATGTTCAATTGATGAAAACAGTGGGGAATTGACAGAAAACCAAACGGGTCTGATCGCGGGTTAAACGACCCGTTTACCAGATAAACGGGTTGAGACGACAGCACTGTAGCTGGCGCGTGGGTTTCACGCGCAGTCACTCACGGCGGCGCGTGAGGGCGCGTCCGGCCTAGTCTCAAGGTGAGGTCAATATGACTTTTGATCCTCTCAGTGTAACGAACATTTTGACGTTGATTTCGATGAAATCGGATATTGTTTCGATAATGTTCCGCGTATCCGAAGTTTTGTTTTACGAGTTAAATACGTATTAAAATTCCGGAAAAATTGGGGAAAATTATATGATGTATTTTGAGATGTTAGTAACCCTCTATAATGATTTTGGGCAGGAGTTGTGATTTCCAGATTTTACGGAAAAACGTGCAGCCCGGAAACGAACCGTTTTGAACGGTGTGTGTGAGTGGACTTTTGTTTTCTAACCGTGATGCATGCATATATGATTTAAAATGCTTTATTATATGATTTGATATGCTTTGGCATGATTGGTATTTCAATTCGGCGATTTCTCGGTTTTGTGATTACTATATTATTATATTCGGGCACGATTTTCGAGAAATCATGAAATTGGTTAAAAATGATATTGTGGGCGTGAGAACCCAAGTAAATAATGATTTTGACTCGGAATTGGAGTTACATGTGAATTTGATGAATTTGATAATTTTTGGTATCCTCGTGATTTTTTGATTATTTTAATCAGTCTTTCGGGCACGTTTTACGAGGAACGTGTAAATGATGTTTTTGGGCTAGGCCCGGATTGAAAATGATGTTTTGACTCGGGTTATGAGTCAGGAAGTTGAAAAGGATATTTGGACTCGGATTATGAGTCAGTGATTGATTTCATGGATTTACGTGATCGTGGCAACTCGGGTTTACGGTTGCACGGATTTACGTGATATTGATATTTTGGGCTTGAGACCCAATGGAATTGTGATTTTGGTTGGAATTGTATTTCCATGTGATGACATGATGACATTGATGATTTTTGGATTTATAAAGTAAATCGGGACTTGGGGCTGAGACCCTGTGTTGATATATGATTTGGTTTTTAATGCAACTGTTTTTCACTGGTTTTTGTGATGGTGATATGTTGCGGATATTTAGGGCTTTCGGGAGAAAATATGTTTTTCCCCGGAGTGCACCCTGGAGATAACGCTCGCCTTCGGGATGGAAGTGTTTACCCCGAAGAGGTCACGTAGCACGATCTTTGTCTTGCAGTCCAGGGGAGGCTTGACTCAGATCAGATGTGCTGGATTATATGGATCGGTAAGTGATGTGTTCACGAGATCCGGATCGTCGGCTGGTGAGGTTTTTCCCAGCGATGGATTGCTGACTGATGATGTGTTCACAGCAGCGGATGCTCGGATTTTGAGCGGTCCTTGAGCCTATTGATATGCACGCGTTGCAGGGATAAACGTGACTCTAAGCAACAGGATATGGAAATAAGTCCCGTGGATTATGGAAAATGATTTTGAGGAAACCGTGGTTTAGCAGTTAAAATGATTTAAAGAAACTGTGAAATTTTTGAGATGTTAAACTGATTTGGTGAACATGAGTTTTTGTGGACCATGAGAAAATATGTTTTGATTTTATCGGTCCACTGTTCATACTTGAATGATTTCACACTATTACTCATGTTTTACGATATGCATGCAAGTTTGTGAAAACTGGAGGGTAAGAATGTATTTTGGTAAATGTTTTTAGAAGAGGTCATTTTTGTCCACTCACACCTTTTCTGTTTTGTTAACCCTTCAGGTCATGGCGCGTTGATCGAGGCTATTCTAGAGGTGGAGGTATGTGCGGGCACAGGCGCAAAAATTCCCTTGTCTGGCAGGTATTGAAGGGTAGTTTCGGACTTTCAGTTGACTTGTCAGACGGGAGCAGGACCGGGTACGGTTTTTGACGTCCAGTTGGGACGGGTCCTGTCAGCAGAACCAGTACGTACACATTCCAAGTACATGCACCCTTTGCCACCAACCAGGACCATGGTGTATACCACCAACCAAACACAAGGACAACCTTACGAACCTTGAAGGAAACAAAGGTATTTTAGAATACCAAAAAACACAGCTCGTAGATTATATCCTCACGTACTTCCAACGTCATCTTACGGTACGTCCACTAATCAACCAACAACACCACAATGTACCCGTCACCCGCCAGTAAGATCTCCAGGGCACACAAACTTTCTCGTACCTATACCGATTAACACTTGCCTACCTGCCAGTCACGTTTTACTTGTATAGTCAGTCTATCCAACCGTACCACTAGGCTGAACTACACGTCTTCTAGGAAAGTCCAACTCAAGTCCAATACTCATACGTATGCGAGACGAACCACACATGTCCCGCACAATTCCCAGGTGGCCAAACTATCCAAAACGATCTTATATACCGCACGTCTAGATTGTGGGTTCTCTTCAATAACTTCATATCGATCAGTTATAGTCATTCCTTTTCCATTTCCTTCCGTCACCTTCCAACGGAACTCTCAATGGTCCATAACTAGGACATCACAAGTCATCCTGTCTTAATCCAACTTAACACAATCCTACGGCCCTTGCCACACAGGCCACTCCCGACGTCACCAAGTACTCTGCTATTCCCGAACACATTCACTAGTGACCATGAACAAGGGGGGGGGGGGGGGGGGGTGGGGGGGTCACAATTCCTGAAGTTCTAATCCCCTCATCCACTCCAAAGTATCCATTCATCATACTTGACATCTAACACCAACTCGGAATCATCATACATCTCATCGTCTAAACTACATGTCCTGATTCCGAGATTCCAATCAGGTTGGAAGTATATCCACATTTTCCAACCATGGAACTCGATCCAAAACATGGATACCACCATTTGACCGACCGTCCCAACGTTAACTCCTACCGATCACACCCATGTGTCCAGAATCAAACCAACTCACCGACCAACTCGCTTGTCGGTTAACAACGTTTATGCATATCTAAAAGGATGTTAGTCATTATGTATCCTGATTCTCACATAACAACCTTCCCGAGGTTCCATACCGGGTCACCAATTTTTGGGATCTCAAACAACAATCACTCTCTTCGGACTCCTCAATCACCATCTCGAAGTCTTCTATCACCATTCTCAGACAATTTCCAAGCACGGGCCTCGGCATTACCCAAATGCCAACCTCGGCATTTCTAACACATCACGATGAGCCCACGAAATCAACCCCATGGATAGTCAAACCCGACCATACCAACCTAGCCTGATCCAACATAAGGCATAGTTCCACCGTGCTTCCGCTGCGCTACTCTGATCAGAATCACGGTATCCTGACCGTTCGTTCCGATCATGTCCTACCAATGGTCCTCACAACTGGCCACAATCTCAACTCAATGTGCCCAATGTGCCCATCTGTTCATTTACAAGCATTCTAACTCGTGGCACATCATCTCTACTCCAGGGTTCACAATACTCTAAACCCGAACCTTTGCTCCCACCTAGCCAAAGGTTCTACATGTGGAGAGTGAGGGAATCAAGTATTCAACATGGGTTCTCTGCTTTGGTTTCTACACCGTGTACACATTTAAAACGACGTGAGGCGGCCCTAAGGTTCTACCACTATCCAGACCCAGCCAGGTGTCCAAAACCTGGTGGTCAAACACACCTGATGCAGCCAAATGTCCATCTCTGATTGGGCACAAATCCCCATGCAGGAAATGTCCAGAATGCCCCTTAAAGATAATTTACCATTTTGCCCCTCGGAGTTCTAGACTTGTAACTCCATCTCCCAAACTCCAAATCACCCCTGCCTCTTGTCGTTGGAATGAGGGACTCGAGACCTACCTAACGGTCCTCGAATTACATGAAAATTCCTTGTCGTCTAAGAAGTCAACCTTTTGCCCCTATTCAATCAAATTACCAAAGTACGCTCGAACTTCCGAACGTCATTACTTTTTCCTCGGACGTTGGAATTGGACGTGCCACCTGTCTATGAACTCGTGACGTCCCGAACTACGTCACAGTCCTCGGTCAAAGTCCATGTGACCGCTCGAATGAAAAGTCAACATTTTTGCCCATTCTAAAGGTAAAATCGTCGTTTCGCACTGTCCTTCCGAACTCCTCCAACTAATCATCGATTAACTGCACTAATCCGTCATTAACCACTAATCTAATCCCGATTTTCGGGACGAGTCGTTACAACCTTGTTGGTCCTTAATTTTTTCTGCACATTAGAAAAACAATCATTATTAATATGGAACTACGAAAAGTAATGTTCTAAATAAATAAATAAAATGATAAATTACCAGAAATTGCTCAGTTATCCAATGGTTGCATAACCAGATCCACCCCACTAGCTTGTCCCCTACATCTCATCTGCAGGATTTACCCTAACTTCGTCGTTTGAACTCCAGTTCTTATAATATGCGTGGAGTTCGAACTTCTAGTCCAAGTACTGTTTCTGTCAATGGTGGTTTATATGGACCATGAGATCGGTGTTGTTCTCATCCCACTTAAAATTAAGCTACAACAAAATATTAAAGTATGTTAAACTTTTAAAAATAATATAAATAATGAAAATCTTAAGAAAAAAAGTCATACCTGTAAAGTAGACGAACACATATCGAGATCCGTTGGGGATTGGGTTCTGAAGGTATCTGTAGTCATCCTCGCTTTGGTGCGAATAATTGCACCCATGTCCGACACCAGCATAGCATACACTCTCGGGGTCGGTGCCTTCAGCCTTTCCACCTATACGACCGGAATCCTGTTGTTGGTCGACCTGCAGATCTGCTGGGATGCCAACCCCTTGTTGATGTCGCACACTTTTATGTTTCTCCCTGCAAATTTAGTGAACATTAGTACATATTTAGAGTAAAAAAATAAGTACAAAATTTGAATTCAATCAAACATTGAACTTACCCAACGTGAGATGTCCATCAACGACCTCCTCTGGAATGTCAGCTGTCAGGACCCACCCCGGTTTCTCCCCGAAAACCGAGGTAAATCCTGCTCCTGTCTGACACCCCGACACAAAAACTACTGAACACGCCCGAAAAGGCATTAAAACACCCAGTCAGACGCAGGAGAACTTTTAAAACATCCCGAAGTTAAAATTTACAGAGCATAGCACTAAATACAAAAGAAAGAAAACCGATACAAAGAGTACACGCACTACGGAAAATTGAAACACTCTGGGATCCCTTCCGCGACTTCTATGCCTCAGACACTGCCTCGACGCCGAAACCCCGCTCTAACTCCACGACCTGGAGGGCAATTTAAAAACCAGAAAGTGTGAGTGGACCATAAATAAAAGAAAAGTTTCCAAAACCATTTATAAGAAAAACCGGGTTTGGCCCTCCGTTTTGAAACCACATGCATAACTCAGTTATTAAAGCAGTTATAGTTCACATAAACTTCATCATAAAAACAGAAACACTATAAAACACAGTTATAGAAATCATAGCATAAGCATCATAAAATCGTATCATAAACCATGAATATCAAGTCATAATTATCCGATCAAACCTGCTGGACCTATCCGAGTCTTTAAACTCCCGAGTCTTTAAACTCAATCCAGGCCTCAATGATATCCGAGTCTTTAAACTCCTCAGTCTTTAAACTCAACAGGCCTACGGGGGAAATATCAATATATCCGAGTCTTTAAACTCAATCCGGGTCTTTAAACCCAATCCGGGCCCGTCCCCCTTCAATCAATTTCCGGGTCTTTAAACCCAATATCTAGATCCAGCAAATCCAATCTAAAACCATTTCTCAATCCACATCCAAACCCGAATCCGAAATCACTGGTCCGATGCCCTTCCGGCATCCCGAACCGTCATTCCGAACCCAAATCCGGAATTCCACTGTTCAACTTTAAAACCAAATCTCGTTACCGAAATCCGATTCTAAAACCGAAAGCCCTGATCATCGAAATTACATTCCAAAATCCATTTATAATCATTGAAAGTCATTTATCATTTGAAATCCCAAAACCATAGCATCATAATTAGAAATCCACTTTTCCTCGTAAAACGTGTCAAATACTTTATTTCTCGAAAACCGTGCAATTATGCAAAACCAACATCACATATTCAACAATCATGAAATCACATGTAAAATCATAAAACAATTATAGAAAAACAGTTATGCATGCTTAAGTTTAGAGAAGGGGTCCACTCACAGTACCGAGCCCTCAATTGTGTCCCGAACGTCTCGTACGTTCCTCTGCTCCCTCGGGAAGTCTCGTTCCTGTCAACAACCGCCAAAGTACGTTACTAACACGTCTACGAAAGTCCACCTAATTTTCCCCAAAAATCCCCGGGTCCTAAACGTAACGAACCGGAACCCTAAACCTTCACCCTCGCGGAACTAATCTCAAACGGCGTCCGATTAACCCGAAACCAATCCCATTAGACTCGTCACAACTCCTAGACCAAGAACTATGTTGACAACTTCCTCAAAAACCACAGCACGCGCCCCCACGCGCCGCCCAAAATGGCTGCACGTGGGCGTGACGCGCCAGCTACAGTACCATCGTCTTCCTCGAGTCAACCCAGTCGAACCGGCCTCTGCAATTCGAACCGGCGAGGACGGTTCACCGCCGTACCTGCACCAAAACACCTCATTTCTTCACCAACTGTTTCGTCCAGACCTAAGCTATCCATTCCTATACTCCAAGCACCTCAACTCAACCTAAAACCTATCGACTCAAGCTCGAACAGAACCCAAACTGTCCCCTGTTTTCTACTCCGGCCACCCAGGTGTTCCCCCTCCACGGCAACCACCGTAGACGGTTCCTAAGGACCTAAGAAGTCGACTAAGACCAACCAAAACCCTCGACTCGTACTCAAGACCCACGACTCAACTTTTGAACCCAGACTGAAAAACGGAGGACGCCGTGTATCCTCCGTCGTCCAGGACTCCGCCGTGCACTCCCCGTCACGGCTGCACAACCAGCAGCTACCTAGGACCCTACTGAGTCCCCTAAACCTCACTAGACTGCTTGATTCAATCCCAAAAGCCATGACTTTCCAATTTGAAAATCACGGCGAAACAGAGCACTTACACAGGGAGAAGGAATTACCTGTCGTCGACCGCCGCCGTGCTCACCGCCGCACTCGCTGACGTCCACAGAGTCGTCCTTGTTCCCTGTCGAGTCCAATTACACCATACACAGCCACACCACCACCACGATCACTCACTTCCTCCCTGTTTTCTGTTCTTCGAACACAAACACTCACACACGGGTACACGATTACCCCAAATAATTGGACCGTGTATGCTAGAAACCTCTAGCCCTCCTACACGTGTCACCATCCCACAATTCCTTTCCCATATGGCTCAATCTCAGCCCTCCATTTGTCCCTCTCTGTTGCACCAGGCCCAAAGTACAAAAGACCAAAATGCCCTTCCTTTTAGCCAAAATTACGATCTTGTCACTTCCTTTCTAGACCCGTAACTCACACATCGTAAGTCCGATGAATACGTGCCGCCTGTCATCGAACTCAGGACGATGAGATTTAGCTAACCATCCTAGGTCAACGTGTCAAAACCCGATCGTACGAAAAGTCAACTTTTCCCCATAATTTAGCCAAATTACAGTTATGCCCTCAACCTTCCGAATATCATAACTTCCTCCTCGGATGTCGGAATCGGGCGTGCCACCTGCTTACGGATTCGTGACGTCCTAAACTATGTCCTGGTCATCAGTCAACCCCAATTGACCGCTCGAACTAAAAGTTAACTTTTTGTCCAAACTAGGGGCAAAATCGTCATTCTACCCTAACGAACTTATCGGGACCAACTAACCCCCGATTAAGCTCACTAATCTTGCCTTAAACACTTCCTTAACCCTAATTCCCGGGGCGGGTCGTTATAACCTACCCACCTAAAAAGAATTTCGTCCCCGAAATTCCACAGCTAGTTCTGACACGTAGGGTCTCCTACCCGGTAATCAATACTAGCTTAACAAAAACCACTCATGGGTTGCCTGTCTATCATCTCCACCTTGGGTATTTCACTCCATCCCCAACTACCCGTTACATTTCATGGTGTACGCAAGGGAAACTCTATGAACAGAAAACAAAGGTATTTTAAAATACCTCATATGGAGTACCCGATAGAATTCATAGAGTACTTCCTCACGTACTACCACCGATACTTCCCAGAAACCCCTCTCAACTCCTGCCCAGGACAATCTAGGCCAAACAGGAAAATCTACCTACTGGCTCACTCGCTCGCTAACACGTCCCTCGGCTGCTGCTTCGACCGCTTATCGGATAAATCTACAAAGTCCTAAAGGCAAGCTCTAGATGGTGGGTTCTCTCCTTCAATAACCTCATATCGATCAGTTATAGTCACTCTTTTCCCGTTCTTCCGTCATCCTTCAACGGAACTCACTGTAACACTCCAGGTACCTATAAAACATCCTAGACTCTACCCCAGAATCCAACAACAAGGTAAGTACAACACAACCAAGGATAGCAAAAATACCTGTCCCCGCACCTGGTGCCGACTGAACCTCCTGCTGAGTCATCGAAAACACTCGGGCCTGAGATCCCGACGCTCTACCACGTCCCCTCGAACTACTGGTGGCACCACCACCTCCTCTAGTGCCCGCTGTTCCTGACGCTGTACTCTGTCCAGGCTCCGCCGATCCTCGACCTATACCACCTACCTGTGGCAACAGTGGACACTCACGTCGGAAGTGACCTCGCTCCCCACAATAGAAATAAACATCCCGACCAGGTCCACCACTCGATCTCCCTGCCGACCCAACAGACGTCGCACTAGCTTGCGGAGTCGGCTGTGTCTGATAACCACGAAACCCCGAACTCTGGAAACTACCAGGTCTACCGAAACGATCATCGCCCGACGACGACGCTCCACTGAAGTTACCTCTCTTCGGTGTCCTCTGACTCAAAGCTCCAGAAAAAGATGGCACCCGGCTTCGCACCGGCAAACTAGCCTAAACCCTCACCGCAGCGTCCGACAACTCTCGGAGGGTAGTAAACGATCCAGCCGTCACTATGGCTCGAATCTCACCTCGCATGCCCAACTCAAACCTACGACACTTCTCGGCTTCAGTAGCCACAAACGCAGGAGCAAACCGAGACAACATCTGAAATTTCTGTTCGTACTCAGCCACACTCAGATTCCCCTATTGGAGCTGCAGAAACTCAGCCTCCTTGGCATCACGGAAAGAACGAGGGTAATACTGATCCAGGAATCTCTCCCGGAAAGTTTCCCAAGTCACCGTGTGGGCGTCCCAACCAGACAACTCGAGGGTATACCACCACTCGTATGCCACACCGTCTAGCAAGAACGTAGCGAGTAACACTTGATCCTCCGGTGGACAATGCATCACTGAAAAGATCCGCTCAAGTCTCGTGATCCACCTCTGGGCTTCCTCAGGATCTGCCCCACCACTAAAAGTCGTAGCCTCGAGCGGCTGGGCTCGCTCAATCGTAGCACTCTCTATCCCCCTAGCTGCTTCGTCTTCAGGTCGTGGAGAGGGTATACGTCTCGGAGGCATCGTCAATCGCACGCTGAAAGAGGCATAGAAACAGTCAAACAACCTAAACACAAACTCACAGACCGACAAACTCGACAACTCAACAAACCTATGCTCTGATACCAATTGTCAGGACCCACCCCGGTTTCTCCCTGAAAAACGAGGTAAATCCTGCTCCTGTCTGACACCCCGACACAAAAACTACTGAACACGTCCGAAAAGGCATTAAAACACCCAGTCAGACGCAGGAGAACTTTTAAAACATCCCGAAGTTAAAATTTACAGAGCATAGCACTAAATACAAAAGAAAGAAAACCGATACAAAGAGTACACGCACTACGAAAAATTGAAACACTCCGGGATCCCTTCCACGACTTCTATGCCTCAGACGCTGACTCGACGCCGAAACCCCGCTCTAGCTCCACGACCTAGAGGGCAATTTAAAAACTAGAAAGTGTGAGTGGACCATAAATAAAAGAAAAGTTTCCAAAACCATTTATAAGAAAAACCGGGTTTGGCCCTCCGTTTTGAAACCACATGCATAACCCAGTTATTAAAGCAGTTATAGTTCACATAAACTTCATCATAAAAACAGAAACACTATAAAACACAGTTATAGAAATCATAGCATAAGCATCATAAAACCGTATCATAAACCATGAATATCAAGTCATCATTATCCGATCAAACCTGCTGGACCTATCCGAGTCTTTAAACTCAATCTAGGCCTCGATGATATCCGAGTCTTTAAACTCCCGAGTCTTTAAACTCAACAGGCCTACGGGGGAAATATCAATATATCCGAGTCTTTAAACTCCCGAGTCTTTAAACTCAATCCAGGTCTTTAAACCCAATCCGGGCCCGTCCCCCTTTAATCAATATCCGGGTCTTTAAACCCAATATCCAGATCCAGCAAATCCAATCTAAAACCATTTCTCAATCCACATCCAAACCCGTATCCGAAATCACTGGTCCGATGCCCTTCCGGCATCCCGAACCGTCATTCCGAACCCAAATCCGGAATTCCACTGTTCAACTTTAAAACCAAATCTCGTTACCGAAATCCGATTCTAAAACCGAAAGCCCTGATCATCGAAATTACGTTCCAAAATCCATTTATAATCATTGAAAACCATTTATCATTTGAAATCCCAAAACCATAGCATCATAATTAGAAATCCACATTTCCTCGTAAAACGTGCCAAATAAGTTATTTCTCGAAAACCGTGCAATTATGAAAAACCAACATCACATATTCAACAATCAGGAAATCACATGTAAAATCATAAAACAATTATAGAAAAACAGTTATGCATGCTTAAGTTTAGAAAAGGGGTCCACTCACAGTACCGAGCCCTCAATTGTGTCCCGAACGTCTCGTACGTTCCTCTGCTTCCTCGGGAAGTCCCGATCCTGTCAACAACCACCAAAGTACGTTACTAACACGTCTACGGAAGTCCACCTAATTTTCCCCAAAAATCCCCGGGTCCTAAACGTAACGAACCGGAACCCTAAACCTTCACCCTCGCGGAACTAATCTCAAACAGCGTCCGATTAACCCGAAACCAATCCCATTAGACTCGTCACAACTCCTAGACCAAGAAATATGTTGACAACTTCCTCAAGAACCACCGTACGCGCCCCCACGCGCCGCCCAAAGTGGCTGCGCGTGGGCCTCACGCGCCAGCTACAGTACCATCGTCTTCCTCAAGTCGACCCGGTCGAACCGGCCTCTGCAATTCGAACCGGCGAGGACGGTTCACCGCCGTACCTGCACCAAAACACCTCCTTTCTTCACCAACTGCTTCATCCATACCTAAGCTATCCATTCCTATACTCCAAACACCTCGACTCAACCTAAAACCTATCGACTCAAGCTCGAACAGAACCCAAACTGTCCCCTGTTTTCTAATCCGGCCACCCAGGTCTTCCCCCGCCACGGCAACCACCGTAGATGGTTCCTAAGGACCTAAGAAGTCGACTAGGACCAACCAAAACCCTCGACTCTTACTCAAGACCCACGACTCAACGTTTGAACCCAGACTGAAAAACAGAGGACGCCGTGTATCCTCCGTCGTCCAGGACTCCGCCGTGCACTCCCCATCACGGCTGCACAACCAGCAGCTACCTAGGACCCTACTAAGTCCCCTAAACCTCACTAGACTCCTCCATTCAACCCCAAAAGCCACGACTTTCTAATTTGAAAATAACGGCGAAAGAGAGCACTTACACAGGGAGAAGGAATTACCTGCCGTCGACCGCCGCCGTGCTCACCGCCGTACTCCCTGATGTCCACAGAGTCGTCCTTGTTCCCTGTCGAGTCCAATTACACCGCACACAGCCACACCACCACCACGATCACTCACTTCCTCCCTGTTTTCTGTTCTTCGAACACAAACACTCACACACGGGTACACAATTACCCCAAATAATTGGATCGTGTATGCTAGAAACCTCTAGCCCTCCTACACGTGTCACCATCCCAAAATTCCTCTCCCATGTGGCTCAATCTCAGCCCTCCATTTGTCCCTCTCTATTGCACCAGGCCCAAAGTACAAAAGGCCAAAATGCCCTTCCTTTTAGCCAAAATTACGATCTTGCCACTTCCTTTCTAGACCCGTAACTCACACATCGTAAGTCCGATGAATACGTGCCGCCTGTCATCGAACTCAGGACGATGAGATCTAGCTAACCATCCTAGGTCAACGTGTCAAAATCCGATCGTACGAAAAGTCAACTTTTCCCCCTAATTTAGCCAAATTACAGTTATGCCCTCAACCTTCCGAACATCATAACTTCCTCCTCGGATGTCGGAATCGGGCGTGCCACTTGCTTACGGATTCGTGACGTCCTAAATTACGTCCTGGTCATCGGTTAAAATCCAATTGACCGCCCGAACTAAAAATCAACTTTTTGCCCAAACTAGGGGCAAAATCGTCATTCTACCCTAACGAACTTATCGGGACCAACTAACCCCCGATTAAGCTCACTAATCTTGCCTTAAACACTTCCTTAACCCTAATTCCCGGGACGGGTCGTTACATCAGCTCCAGCACCTTGCTGATCACGCTAGTGCGACTCCTCGTTGATCACGCTAGTGTGGTGCCTCGCTTATCACGCCCCTAATATCATCTGATCATCAAGAATGGCAGGGAGTGCTGAGGACGGGGTTGGGTGCTCTATCGACGAGGGTGCACTAGAAAGAGATGACCGCTTTGTCGGGGAGGGTACTGATCCAGGACATGGGTGCTCTGTGGGCACCGTGGGACAAACCCCCGAAGTGATCAATCTACGCTGAGACATCTGTAATACAAAATTTTAAATAATTAATATTAAATAAATGAATAAATAAATCATTAAATTATTAATTAAATTATTAAATAAATAACTAAACAACTAACTAATTAAATCTATTTTAAAATAATATATCCAATAATTCCTAATTTTTAATTCCAACAATAATTTCTATTTTTTTAACCAATAAATAAATAAATATTTACCATGATTAAATAATTAAATAAAGAACTCCTTTTTTTTAATTCCAACAATAATTAAATAAACAAACAAATAATAAAATCCAATAATCCAACACCAACATTAATCAAATCTAAAAATTGATAATCCAATAACTTCCAATAAAATCCAATAATAAAAAAAATTCCAATATTAATCCAATAATATCCAATATTCAATCCAATATTCAATTCAACATTCAAAAAATCAAAAATCAAAGAAATTTTGAGGGATTTACAATGAAGAAGAGAAAGGGAAAGAGAAAAAACAACGAGTCTAGGTTTGGGTTCGAGCCGTTGGGGGTCACAAAATTGGGGTCGCCGATTTGGGGTCGCGGGTTTGGGTTCTAGGTGTTGGGGGGTTGGGTTTATGGATGAGTGAGAGAATGAGATTGAGTGAGAGAGGGAGATTGAGGGGGTTGGATTTTTGGGTGAGTGAGAGAGAGAGTTGTAGATGAGCAACGACAAAGAGGAGAAATGAACAAGAAGAAGGAAAGAGAAAGTCGAGTGTGTCCTAAGTTAGTGGGTACTTTGCCCAGCGAAGCCATATGTCGGACCATCTTTAATGATTCCCCAGGAAAAGTGAAGCAGCAATTTCAATTTTTCGCGAAATTTTTGGTGGGCTTTTTGAATTTTCGTGAAATTGAGGTTTACCCGGCGAATAAACCCAATCTACCGAATAAAGACTTCAATGCTACTATTTTTTGTTCAATGGACTTGCGAACAAGTGAATTTCAATAATCTGACCTTTTTAGTTTTGATATGATGTGCCTAGACCTCACCTGTCAAAAATTGTGATATTTCATGAAATTAAAGTCCTTGGATCAACAAAAAAAACGTTTTATTACCGTCAATTTGTTGTGCACCGTCACCTAATCTCAGACTTCCAAATTCGCTAATTTTTTAAATAGATGATGTGGCTTATAAATATGGATTGTTGGATCAGTCGAACTATGAAAGAAAAACAAAGAAAATTGTAAAACCACCAAATTCGTTAACACATAGAAACTTTTGAAAGAAGCTTCAATAGTCATTTCATTTTTTGGGTTGATTGATATGAAAACGAGTAAATTTAAATAATCCGACTGTTCAATTTGTGATACGACGTGCCTAGACCTCACCTGTCGAAAATCATGATGTTTCGGGCACTTATAGCAGTTGAATCAACAAAAATCTTTTGAGACCGTCAATTCGTTGCACATCATTACCTAATATCAGAACTTCCAAATTCGTTAATTTTTTACATAAATGATCTATGAGTGTGGCTTATAAATATGGACGATTGGATCAGTCGAACTATGAAAGAAAATCATAGAAAATTGTAAAACCACGAAATTCATTAACACTTATAAACTTTTGAAGGAAACGTCAATAGTTGTTTTTTTTTGTGATTGATATGAAAACGAGTAAATTTGAATAATTCAACCATTCTGTTTGTGATATGGCGTGTTTTGACCTCACCCGTCGAAAATCGTGATGTTTCAAGTACTTATAGTTGTTGGATCAACAAAAAAAAGGTTTTGTTACTATCGATTCGTTGCGCACCGTTACCTAATCTCGGGACTTCCAAATTCGTTAATTTTTTTCATAGTTGATCTATGAGTGTGGCTTAAAAATATGGATGGTTGGATCAGTCGAACTATGAAATAAAATCATAGAAAATTGTAAAACCACCAAATTCATTAACACCTAGAAACTTTTGAAGGAAACTTCAATAGTCGTTTCATTTTTTTTGGTTTGATTGATATACAAACAAGTAAATTTGAATAATCTAAAAGTTCTCTTTGTGATTCGATGTGTCTAGACCTCACCAGGCGAAAATCGTGATGCTTCAAGCACTTATAGCCTTTTGATCAACAAAAAATGTTTTGTTACTGTCGATTTGTTACACACCGTTATCTAATTTCGGGATTACTAAATTCACTATTTTTACCTAAATGATCTATAAGTGTGCTTTATAAATATGGACGGTTGTATCAGTCTAAATACTAAAGAAAAGTATTAAAAATGGTAAGTAAAAGAACACGATTTATGCACCATGCTCGACGAATGTATGGATCTGTCGGGCCAGAATACCCATGCTTGACGGATACTTCGCTGGACCATCTTAATTATGCATATAATTAACATTAATATATATATGAATTAATATATAATAAATATATGTGAATTAATATTTATCTTTATATTAATATTAGTTATATATATTAACAAATACCGTGTTTAACGAAAAGAAAAACAAAATCTGTGAACCTTGCTCAACGAATGTGGGAACATTTGTCGTGCGAGTAGACCCTTGCTCAACGGATGTTCGCCGAGACATCTTAATTATATATATAATTAACTTTTATCTATATATAATTAACATTAATTTATTTTTAATTAATTTCTAATTAACATTAAAATAATAAAGCAAAACAAAAATTAAATATGTTACATATAAATTGAAGGTTTTTCTAGGCAATTGTTAATCAATGTCAATTTCATTATCCCACTCCCAATCACCCTCATCATCCGATTTAAGCGTACTAGTTGTTTCATCTTCAATTGTTTTTAAGGTACCGAGATCGATAAAAGTGCGATCAATCAACTGGTGGGATGAGGTCGTCGGTGCGTATTGACAAGACCCATCCCAATCCCCCCGAGATTAACGCGGGACGATCCTGATCCCGTCTGACACGGAGTGTCAGACCAGGAAAAATTAAAACCTTTAGCTCGAAGGCTTCCAGAGTACGCCAGGATCCGGAGGAGGTATGTGATATCTCGGCCTCTAATACAGTCCGCACTGTATCCAACCTGAAGGGTATTGAAAACAGAAAGACTGTGAGTGGACAAAAAGTAATAAGTTTCATAAACACATTTTATAAAGACATTTATACCCTTCACTAAAAAGCATGCATGCATAGTAAAACCATTTATCCAATCACATATGTTAAACCAACCATAATCATACGGGCTCCTGCCCAAAAGCATTACAGAAAACTGTAACATAGTAAACATATGTGGGATCTCAGCCCAAATCCATTTACAGAAATCTAGAACATAATAAACATATGTGGGATCTCAGTCCAAATCCATTTATCATCATAAAACACAATTTCCCAAACCATTTGAAATCATGTTCATCCATATATTTCATATCACCAAACCTGTCACGGTAATCTAGAGCTACGCGCGTGCTACCTGGAATTTCAAACCCAAGTTTCTCTAGGGTCCACCCACTCCAATGTTTGTAGATCAATGACCCTCCTTGGAGGTTACGAACCATAGCCTTTCTGAGAGTAAGGAACCCAACTGGGGGGCGACTCCACTCAGTTAGTGCTCCGTGACTACTCCGGGGTCCACACAGACCAACGACCCTCCCCGGAGGAGACAATCATATATAAATACGAAAAACCTTTCGAAATCATTCTTTAAACCTTTCAAGGATTCACACCCAGCCCCCATAAGTCGTCATGAACCATAAAATCCTTTCAAGGGTTCATGCCGGTCCCCATAAACCGTCATGAACCAGAAATCCATTTCAAGGGTTCGTGTCGGTCCCCATAAACCATCATGAACCACGAAAACCATTTATGGGTCCTTGACCCGAAATCACAATCTTAAAGCATAACTAGGCCCTAAGCACGAATCCACATACAAACTGGGCCTCCCGCCCGAATCGTAAACCAACTGAGCCTCGTGCCCGATATCGTAACTGAATGGGCCTCGTACCCGATATAGTAAACCAAATGGGCCTCGTGCTCGATACGCAAGTCAACTGGGCTCCGAGCCCGATTCGTAAACTAACTGGGCCTCCAGCCCGATATGTAAACCAACTGGGCCTCCGGCCCGATGTCTCATTAAATCAAATGGACCTCAAGTCTGAGAGTTCATAAATCAAAGGGTCTCATGCCCGAGCCATAGTTCCAAATCCGAAATCGATTCAAGAACCAAGGGCCTCTGGCCCGAGAACGTCACTAAAAGAACTTCGAGTTCGAGGGTTTCCAAAAAAGATGGGTCTCGAAGCCGAGTTTACCTTTTCAAATCCAAAACCATTTCATTAAACTATTTCCAAAATCATAAGTACGGAAAATCAAAGTAAAACTAAAACCTCGATTTACGTGTAAATCGCCTCGTAATGCTTGAAACCATATAATTCACCAATATCCAAATCGACATCATAGAATCACATTCATAATCCATATAAAACATTTATGCATGCATCACAATTTAGAAATCAAGGTCCACGCACAGACCGTCTTAAGTTGCAGCCTCGGTTTACGTGTCGTAAACCTCACCGGGCAAATCGTAGTCACCGGGACTCCCAAACCTGTCCCAATCAATCTAGAGAGTTACTAACTACCTTATTAACCTCTCATTGAAGCCCCGTAATTTTCCCAAATTTTTAACTATTTTAAATCTTAAACCTAAACCTTCTGATGCCCCGAACATTATTGAGACGGTGTCCGATCGACACGAAACCAGTCCCAAAATGTTCGTTACATCGAATAGAGTGTTTCACATGTTGAAGACATCCCCATAAAGTGGGCCACGTGCCTACACGCCCCGGCCAAAGCCACTGCGTGTGGGAGCCACGCGCTGCACTATTCATCTTCTTCCTCACGCGACTGAACCGGGTTTGACTGGTTTGAACCGGCCGAACCGGTCTTGACCGGTTCAACGTCCCAACCTTCATATTTTTGATCCATTTCATCCCATTTTAATCCCTAAAGCTTCCTAATCTTATTTCCTATCTTTTTAACATTTAAAAACACCAAAACTCGAAGGAAAACCGTACCTCTATACGTCAACAATGGCGGTGGTCATTTCCTCCACCGTCCACCGTCATTCCAGGCCGTCCAAGCTTCCACTTTTGATTCCAAATGGTTCCAACAACCTCCAGAAACCCAGTCCTAATAATGAAACTCACCTAAATCCTTTAGAACTCGTTTTCCGATTTTTGAAACCATTACCTCACGATTTCGAGTTCATCCACCGTGGACCGCCGTCGTGGCCCGCCGTCCTTGCCACTCTCAGCCACTCACACTCCCTCAGTCACACTCAATGTAACACACACACACACACACACAAGATGGATGATGGAGGTGGGGGGATATGTGTGTTTCAGGTGTGTGGAGTGAGGGAGATTGTTAGAAGAAGAAATGGTTTTGGTGTCGTGTGGAGTGAGGGAGATTGTTAGATGATGAGGGTGTTGATCCGAAAGAGAGATATGAGATGGACGGTGATGATTGAGGGTTTAGATAAAATGGATGGTTAGGATTTGAGGTGTAAGTAGATTTAATTATAAAATAATAAAATAATAATATTTAATTATGATAGATCTACACATTCGGGGTTTGGGCCAATGGGATGAGTGACACTTGTCACTCATCCATGGGTCCCACTTAAAATATCTGCCCAATCAGAATAAGCCACCTCATCAATGCCTCGATATACGTGCATAGTGAAATCGAACTTCCGTGACCCATAACTCTCCTGTTCGAAGTCCGATTTCAGCATGCCGTCTGTCTACGGATTCGTATCGTCCCGATCTACGTAATGGTCCTCGGCCCTCGGCCATTGGACCTCCCAAGCCAAAAGTCAACTATTTACCCATGTTTAACCAAATTTACCAAAATGCCCTTGAACTTCCGAACGTCATAACTTCTTCCTCGAATGTCGGAATCGAACCACCTGTCTATGACCTCGTGACATCCCGAACTACGTCACAATCATCGGTCAAAGTCCATTTGACTGCCTAAACTAAAAGCAAACATTTTTCCCACGCTCAGGGGCAAAATGATCATTTTGCATCGTTTACCCGATTTTTCCCACTAATCATGGATTAACCTCACTAATCATGATTAATCACTAATCTAATACCGAAATTCGGGAAGGGTCGTTACACGTATTCCTTCCACGTTTATGGGGGATGCCGAGGAATCCTCCTAGTAAACAACTTCGTCATCTTCTATTTCTCTATCATCTTCATGGTGCCATTTATCCGAGTCCCATATGTTTATCTGCTTCACCATCTAATCTATTTTCCAACCAGGACTAACTTTTGGATCATTCACGTAGAATACTTGTTTTGTTGTACATGAACTTAACTATGTTAACGTGACACCCTGACAGGACCCCACACAAAAACACTAGAATAGTACACCCAAGCCCTACTCCCATCTGACAAAAACCTTGTCAGGCAAGGGATAAACACAAATCTCACTAGTTTATGTCTCCGCCTCTCGAGCCTCGATTTCTGTGCAGCAGCCATAGAGGGTCACAACCAATAAAAAGTGTGAGTAAAAAAAAGGAAAAAAAAATGTTTTAAACATAATTTGAAAGAATCCAGGTTTTACCCTCCGTTTTCTAAAACCACGCATGCATACGAAAACCATTTCACTTCAATTAAAACGAAACACAATTTATAATTCTCGAACTTGGTGAATAGTTGCTCCAAGTAAAAAACCACATAAAACTAACAAAACCACCAATAAGTCAATGCAATCATTCAAGTACAATTTCACATCACGTAAACCTACTCAAAGCCAACATAGCAACCACATAGAACCAAATCCATATCTTACATCACCACAACGAAACACAATAGCCATTTCATCACCACTACACAACATCAACTATCAATACCACTGCACTACTAGCAGGCACATCACTCACTTGGGATACAGAGCCCAGCTCGACGTTCGAGTGAAAACTGACCCAGGATACAGAGTCCAGCTCAGCGTCTGAGTCGCAATCACACACAAGTCTCAGGATACAGAGCCATGCTCGACGTCTAACAATACTCAAATACCATAAAAACACATAGAAACACATTTTAATCAAATAAGTATGCATAAATAATAGTTTAGGAAAGAAAGTCCACTCACACACATCTGTATCGCTGAATTCCACTTTACACATTTTTTTGTAATTTACGGGAATCTCAAAACCTGTCAAATATCACATCTAGAGGTCACAAATCTTCTCAAATAACTCCTATTTTAATCCCAAAATTTTGCAGAATTTTTAAACGCATTTAAGACCAACCCTAAGCCTTCGGACACCCAAAATGATAGGACCCGTCCCAAATCTCCCGAGATTAACTTGGGACGTGCCTGCTCCCGTCTGACACGAAGTGTCAGACCAGGGATAATTCCGTCCTTAGCCCAGCCGAGACTACCAGAGAGCGCCAGGATCCGGAGGAGGAGCATGATGTCTCGGTCTTTGCTATTGCCTGTATCCGCGATCAACCTGAAGGGCATTCAAAACATTAAAAGTCGTGAGTGGACAAAACAAATATTTAATAAAAACATTTCACAAAAAGAAGATATTTATGCCCTTCACTGAAAAGTATGCATGCATTCGAAAACCATTTATCAAAACATTTACAAAACCATTTGGGCCTTGGCCCAAAACGGAAATCAAACCATATGGGAACTCAGCCCAAAAACCAATCATATGGGACTCTGCCCAAAACACGTAATGTGGGTCTTAGCCCAAAACCAATTTCCGTAGGGACTCATCCTAAATCAACATACGTGGTTCGTAGCCCAAAACCATATCCAAAACATAGAACACGGGGTCTCCGCCCCAAACCATTTCCAAAACATCGAATATGGGGTTTATGCCCCAAACCACTTTCCAAAACATAGAATACGGGGTTTCCGCCCCAAACCACTTTCCGTAAGAAAACCTCATACGTATAGACATACGTATAACCCATCCTCGGCACTTCCGAGAAGATGCCAACTTGGGGCACACAGCCCCTAGTGAACACATCTCTGATATATGTCACGATTCATCTATATATAAGTGTGCACACTACTTGGGATCTCACTCTGAGTCTACCCCAAGGAGTTCTCCATCTGCAAGGCTCTATCTTAGGATCTAGTCTGAGCATCTCTCCGGAATCTGGTCCGGGACCACATCATAGCTCCCACTCCTAGAATGGGCTCTCTATGGGGATACTCATT
Source organism: Prinsepia uniflora (assembly GCA_032719365.1). Taxonomy (NCBI): domain Eukaryota; kingdom Viridiplantae; phylum Streptophyta; class Magnoliopsida; order Rosales; family Rosaceae; genus Prinsepia; species Prinsepia uniflora. The sequence continues at coordinate 18,824,394 of CM064861.1, read as the reverse complement.
CCGGGTAGTGGATCGTGACTCTCCAGGTCGACGTCTGGAGGAGACTAAATAACTCATATGGAGAGTCTATACATTTTCTAAAATACTTTCTTTCTCAACTGGGTCTCATACCCGAATCTCAACAGGATTCCTCGAATCCGATTCAAATCCATTTTCACAGGTCTCGGTCTAAATCCAAAGTTCAACAGGGTCTCATGCCCGAATTCTCATTTCATAAACTGAACTGGGACTCAAGCCTGATTTCACGATAAACAGGGCCTCAAGCCCGATACCACAAAAATGGGGCCTCAAGCCCGATTTCACAATCAACTGGGCCTCTAGCCCGAAATCACAACGAAAGGGCCTCAAGCCCGAAACCATAAATCAACGGGGCCTCAAGCCTGATTTCACAACCAACGGGACCTTAAGCCCGATACCACAGTCAAAGGGGCCTTAAGCTTGATATTACAACCAACCGGGCCTCAAGCCCAAATTCGTAAACCAACGGGGCCCTCGGCCCGATCGTATAACTCAAATGGGCCTTCAGCCCGAATTCTCGTCAAATCAAATGGACTCCAAGTCCGAGAGTTCGTAAATAAAATGGGTCTCATACCCGATTTCATATTTCCAAATCCAAAATCCGTTAATCAAATCATCATTGAAAACGCAGTACGCAAAGGTACGACATAAAGCGTAAAAACCTCGAAAAACGTGCAAATATGCCGATCCTAGGCTACCACAAACAAATGCACTCATGGCATCACAAAACATGTTCTAAAGCAATTATAAAACATTTATGTATGCATCATTTTAGAAATAAGGGTCCACTCACAGACCGTCCGAAGTCGCGCCTCGATACGCGCGCCATAAGCCTCTACCAGGCCAATCGTCGCCTCCGAGGTTTTTGAACCTATCCAAATTAATTTAGAGGGTTACTAACTACTCAAATAACCCCTCATTAAAGCCCCATAATTTTTTGGAATTTTTAATTATTTTTTAACCCAATCCTAAACCTTTGGACGTCCCAAACTATATTGAAACGGTGTTCGATCGACTCGAAACCAATCCCAAAATGTTCGTTATATCGAATAGATGATTTCACACGTTGTAACCACCACAAAAAGATGGCCCACGCGCCCGCACGCGCCACCTGAAGTGGCTGCGCATGGGAACGACGCCCCATGAAGCTGGTTCGTCAGTTCGACCTGTCCAGTTGGACCGGCATGACCGGTCTGGCCTCCTAAACTGTCCATTTTTAGTCCTTTTTCCTCTTAATCGATTCCATCCTTCCTATTTCGACCCTAGAAATCTTTCTATGAAATCAAAATCACCTAAAATCTCATAAAACTCAACGGTCCAGTTTTGCCTTCACGGTTCAGTTTGCCTAGAAATTCCCTAGGGCTTCCTCAGCCACTAACCACCACCAAAACCATCTTAGAGCCTCCCTAGCAACCTAAAGAACTCATTATAATCAACCAAAATGGCCTACAACATGCATAATCGAAAATAATGGAAAATGGGCTAAATCGGGTTCGGGTTTACGGCAGTGCCGTCCTGGCCTATCATCATCCTCATCTAGCCCTTATCTCACTCTCTTGGTCTCAAGCATGATCAGAGGAGGGGATGGTTTGGATTGGGTTGGTTGGTTTAATCGGGTTTGGTGGAAATGGTCGAACAAAGAAAAAAGGGAAGAAGATGCATGAATATGTTTAAGTGTGCAATGGAGGAGTGACACTTGTCACTCATCCATTAGGCCAGAGACAAATACTTGGGGCCCACTTGCTGCCAAAAGTCTCCCATCTCGTAAAACATGTAATAGTACATTCGAACTTCCGTGAACCGTAACTTTTTCGTCGAACATCCAATTTCGACGTGCCGCCTGTCTACGGATTCGTATCGACTCGATCTACGTAACGGTCCTTGGCCCTCGACCATCAAACCTCCCGAGTCAAAAGTCTAATTTTTACCGTTGTTCAGGAGTAAAATCGTAATTTCGCCCTGAACGTTCGTTAATCCTCGTTTAATCCCCGATTAGCCTCTCTAATCTATCATTAATTCTTAATTAATCCCTATAATTCAAGTCAAGTCGTTACACAAAACTACCCTGAAATGGTGTCTGATCGACTCGAAACCTATGCCAAAATGTTCGTTAAATCGAAAGGATAAAAACTCATGTTGCATGCAAATTGAGAACACGTACCATGTGCCCCCACGCGCCACCCAATGTGGCTATGCGTAGGAGCCACGCGCCTGCTACAGTGACACTGTTCACTCGTCTTCCTCACCCGTTTTTCCTGGTTTTTGGGTCGCCCGACTCAGTTCTAAAACCTCCATTTTTCAAGTGTCTTCAATCCTTTTTCTTCCATCCTACTGGTAATCAAACTAGGAGAAGCTCTAAGATCTTAAGACTTTGAAAACTTACCTTGAGTTCATAGTTCAAGTTCCAAGCTTCACGGCCATGGCGTCCCAGTTAGTTCCTTCCTTGTTTCAGTGTCCAAACTGTTCCCTTTTCGTTCCAAAATGATTGTAGGACTTTGATGGGAGCTCGAAGCCTGCGAACATCCATGCTCTAGCTTGAAACCTAAAAACCCGAAATACGAACCCCCATGCCACTATTGATAAAGGGCTCTGAGATTGGACCATTGTTGAACGAACTTACAGGTTGGGAAAATACAGATAGGGTCTTTTGAAGGTGATCACCATCGTCATTGCGTGGGGTCCTATTGAAAGAAATTTCAACATTTCGAAGGTACATTGCACAAAATGTAAGTGACTTGTACGCCTCCATAATAGAGCCTTCCGGATGTGTCCTTTTGCGGACGTACCTCTTGTAGGTACCTAGTATTCTACAAAGAAATATACAAAATGATTCACATATATACATTAATGATATTAAAGAAATATTACCATTATTAGGAATACTTTATACGTTTCAATTGGCTAGATCTAATGATAATGAACCGGGCTTGCTAGCTTTGCCTCATTGGGAAGATGTATTAGTAGGTGTACCATTACATCAAAAAATATTAGTGAAAATATTTGCTCTAGCCGACACATATGTAGACAATTTCCTCTTTAATTGCTTTAAGATCCATCTTTGCTAGTGATTCAGCACATAGTATCTAGAAAAATTGAGACAAATAAACTATCGTCTCCACAACCTTAGGCTCCAACTAAGGCAGAATACTAATCGGAATGAGTCATTGTAACAAAACATGATAGTCATGACTTTTCATGCCAAATAGGGTGCCACTATCGGTGCTAACATTTCAATAATTGTTGCCTGCATAACCATCGAAAAAATTCACACTCTACAACCGCTTAAGGAATTTTTTCTTATTCTCTAGCTTAAATGTATAACCTGGATGAGCCAAAATGTATTTTCCATTGGCAACTTTTGGCTAAAAATATCGTCAAATGCCCATGTCTTGCATACCTAGACGAATTGTTTTTGCTGTCTTTCAACTTGCGCTCAATAGTTAAAATTATTCCGACAAGACTCTCGACAACATTTTTTTTATGTGCATATGATTCTTAATATGTCTAATTTTCAATTTCGACCAATACGGCAACCGGAAGAATATACTTTTTTTCGTTCAATTTTCCTGCTCAGCAGGTTTTGGGCCTTTTGTGACAAATGTTGTGATGCTGTTTAAGATGTCCAATATCTCATCACTTGACCTCTCCCTTGGTCGGGCCCGTAACTTTATTTACCATCAAATGGGTCAGACTACATAGGCCATGGATGATCCTAAGGTAGAAATCTTCTTGTACCCAGATAACATACCTTTGATGCGTGCCAAAAGAACATTGTGTCAGGTCCACATGTCAACCTAGCAAGATAGCACATGTCAGGCGACTGCGGCCTGGTATTTAACGTTTGCAAATCTTTTCCCAGCAAAACCTTTGCCGAGAAAACATTAATGATCCTTCGGGCAAAATTAAGGCACCAAAACTTGCCTTTGCACTAGAATTATCCCTCACTCTCTGAGGGGATTCAACCCCAAAATTTGCTCGGTGAAGGAAAATTTGTTGTAATGTGGGTTCTTCTGGATGTAATTGGCTCTATAAGAGCCATGAGTTTGGGAAGTAAGCACAGTGAGGAAGACCCGTGAGTTTGGGAAATAAGAATGGTGAGCAAGATCTGTGAGCTTGGGAAGTAAGACCGGTGAATAATCCCACATCGCTCGGGGAGAGAAAAATGAAGTGTTTTATATGTGTAGGCACATATCTTCATATCTACAAGGCATTTTGGGAGCTCACTGGTTTTGAGTTTGGTTGGAACTCTAAAGTTAATCGAGATTAGGTTGGAGCAATCCAAAGATGGGTGACCCACTGGGAAATTACCCGTGAGTTCCCAAAAACAAAGTCGTGTGGGCATGGGCCCAAAACAGATAATATCGTGCTAAGATAGTCGAGTGGTGACAGAATGGTATCAGAGCTGGACCCCAACCGGAAGTGTTCCAACGAGAACGTTAGGTCCCAAGGTGGGTGGATTGAAATAATCGTGAGCTTGAGAAGTAAGAATAGTGAGCAAGCCCTGTGAGCTTGGAGAGCAAGAACAGAGAGTAAGACCTGTGAGCTTGGGAAGTAAGACCGGTGAACAATCTCATATCGCTTGGGGAGGAAAATGTGAAGTGTGTTATATGTGTTGCTACTTATCTTCCTAGCAACGAAACCTTTTGGGAGTTCACTGGCTTTGGGTTTGGTTGGAACTCCAAAGTTAAGTGAGATTAAGCTGGAGAAATTTGAGAAGTAAGAACAGTGAGTAAGCCCCATGAGCTTAGGAAGCAAGAACAGTGAGTAAGACCAGTGAGCTTGGGAAGCAAGACCATTGAACAATCCCATATCGCTCGTGGAGGAAAATGTGAAGTGTCTTATATGTGTAGGTACATATCTTCCTAGCAACATAGCCTTTTGGGAGTTAACTGGCTTTGGGTTTGGTTGAAACTCCAAAGTTAAGTGAAATTGAGTTGAAGCAATTTGAGAATGGGTGACCCACTGAGAAATTGTTCGTGAGTTCCCATAAACAAAGTCTTGAGGGCATAGGTCCAAAACAGACAATATCGTGCTAGATGATTCGGGTTGTGACAGGCTCACCGAGCATACCTATTCATTTTTGCGTGCCAACCATCGTGTCTTCCCGCAATGAGTTTGCTCGACGAGCCGCCTTTCCTTCGTCGGGTAAAGTTGCTTTTAGCGGCTATTAAGCAGCCTATCGTCTTAAGGGAGTTAGGTTGTGATAGGCTTGCTGGGAAAACCTATCCATTTTTGCACACCAACCACTATGTCTTCCTGCAATGAGTTTGCTCGGTGAGCTGCCTTTCCTTCACCGGGAAAATTTTCTTTTAGCGGCGATTCTTTCTCCGGCGGACAAAGTTCGGACGGGCTAGCCATCTTTTCTTGTAATAGAATTTCTATTCTATGGGTACGTAGCTATTCAAAACTTATCACTACAAAATAGACAAGATTACCACTAGATGAATACTAATGGCAAATTCTCTTCATTAATTTTTAATATATTTTAATAAAAAATTGAGAAACTTATTGCCTCTCTCACCTAAATTTCTATAATTTATTATCAAGTACAAGAATATTGCATGATTTTTGTAAAATATTCAAATTTCAAATTAAATTCAATAAAATAAATAATTATATCTTGAAAATAATATCTTAATAGTATACTTATTCTAAAACCAAAAACAAACAGGAAAGAAAACCTAGGCCGCAACAGAATATGCCTTACCACTTTTTCTTAATTATTTCATATACCACTTTTCCTTAATTATTTCATATACCACTTTTCCTTAATTATTTCATATACAGTTCAGACTTTCCTTTTTTGTGTTTCTTCTTGCCAAAAACTCTACCTTATTTTGATAAGAACTAAGAACTTACCTCTTTTTTAAAAAAAAATTAAAAAAAAAACCACAACAAAAATATAAAACTCACTTGCTGAGTTCATTCCTAATTCATCTTTTCTCTAAACCCTATAAAAACCCTAATCATTAACACCCTACCATGCCACAAATACAGCTGCATCCTCTCTTCTCATTGATCCTCCTACAATATATATCTCAATAACTAAATTCACCATGTCTCCTTCTATGATAAAGTTCACCACCGTCGTCGCCCTGTTACTTTGCCTGGGAATCGTAGTTACTGTCATATGCTATCTTAAATTCTTATTCGGTCATGAAAAACCGATGTCTTACGATGTTTTCAGTGCCTCCTTCACCCAACTCGAGTTACTAAACAACAACACCGCCCTCCGATACAACCTCACTATCAATGCGCTACTTGCAAACCCTAACTCTAGAGGCTCCTACAACTTTGACCAAGTTCAAGCTGTCGCAGTTTTCGCAAACATACCCTTGTTATACTCATGAGTGGTCCTCGTTCCCTATTGACCACAAAGAAAAGGCCTTTTTAACTCTATCCAACGGCATGTCGCTGGCGACGGCAACCGCCGGAGCGAATGACCTTTCCAAGTTTCAGAATTCTAGGGTTTTAGATGTTTTGTACATGGCCCATACTAAAGGTTCGAGTTCGAACAAGCTTTGGGGAAGCGAGAAACAGTTTGATGATTAGCTATACTGCAATTTGAAGGTCCCTTTGAGCAAAAATGATGGAAAATCTGCTGAACCTTTTACAATAACGAGGTGCAAGAAAGGCCGGCCCTGCCATCAAGCAAAAAGAGCGAGACGCCATGACTAAATATAAGAAGCCTATGAAACGACTCCAAAACAAATTTAGAAAATTACATATGTAGGCTAACACAGCAAATTAAGTCATACATACTTTAATTTTCGTATTTATTTTATCGTTTATTTTTCTTTCTTCTTCCAAAATTTGACATTTTATTCGTAATTTTTATTACCAAATTAAAGAGAATAATTTTATTATTTCTGTTGTCGTTATTTTTTACCAACCGTACGTGTAATACGTGTGCATTTATTAGAACTTTTTTTTTAATAAATATTACTTATACTCAAATATTGTCTCTTAAAATCGAGCAAATTAATCAAATATTATACAAACTTTCAATTTCATTGGATTGAATTCTACTAAGTTCTAAACGTTAGTAACGAATGTACATTTAATTAGGATTAAGCTAGATTTTTTTAAGTTGTTAACAGATAGGTTTCAGTTATCCTTTTTTTTTTTTTTAAGTTAACTTTTATATAACCGCAAGCCTTCAACAACAATCTTCTTTTGCTGTACTCATTTTATTATTTGTTCAGGATTGCTGTTTTTTGCTTCTTCTTTTTTTCGCGTTTTCCTTTTACGCAGTTCAGCAGCCAGACATTTATTTTTTTTCCTTTCATTATTTGGCTTTCTCGCTATATTAAATTAATGACAGTTTTATGATGCAATCCAAATTACTAATAATTAATCTGTTTATGAATTGCAGCTCTCCCTAATCTAAGGCCGGCTCCGACAATCGAACCTTAAAGAACTACCAAAATCAAAATTTAGAACTCTAAAATTTAGTTTTTTAATGAATAATATAGAGCAATAATTTACCACCCTCATCAATAAAGGGCTATGCTATATTTTGTTCAATATTTATTACTTTTTGGTACATTTTTTACTTTAATGAATTAATAAATCCACTAAAATTATAGCTTAATTAATTTTTGGATATGTGACCAAATAAAAATATTTCGTATGAGATTATTTTGTGTAATGTGTCTGAAATTAATTTTTTTTATCGTTTATAAAGATATGAAAATTTGTATGAGGAATGAATATATGAAATTTGTATTAGTAGTAAATATATGAAATTTTTTATGTCAATGTACTTGAAGATTTGATGAAACTTTTTAACACATAAAATTAGTTTGGAAAAATAAATCTTACTTTGCTCAAGTTTAAGCTTTCAATAAAGGTTTGCAATAGCAACATCTTCTAAATTTAGAGAAAAAATAATAATAAATTAACTTTGTTATTTAAGTCGAAGGAATAGTCTTACAAAAAGAAAAAAAAAATTAAAAACAGCCGTTTTTATCACATAAGGTTAATAGTTAAGGCCCACATTTTTGCAAATAGTATTTAGTCAATCTTAAAGAGCCAGCCATACTTAGCTAGCCCTTTACCCCATTAATCGATTTTTGGCTTTTTATTCCAATTTTAGGATGCATGCTAGTAGTAGTTTTTTATCCAAAATTCCTAAACTTTGTACTTCATCGTAAATTTAGTCTATTGTTAGTCTAAAGGATGGTAACACAAGAAATGAAGTTAATTTAATACCAGCATTAAAAGTGTTGCACTGCTTTTCCCATGTCTAGATATTTTCCCATTGGATTTTTCGGGACAAGTTTTTTTTTAACGAGGTAGTACGAAGGGTATTTCCACACCCTCAATTGATGCCGGAAAGAAACAAGCTCATTGTAAAAGCAAAAATTTAGAAGTTATCACTATATTGCGAATGTAGCTTTTTTTTTTTGGTTTTTTTTTACCATGTGAATAAATTTAAGCGGCAAATCTATCTAAGGTTTTTCTATTATTCTAACTATTCACCATTGGAATTTGAAAAAAGCTAAGTTTCTATTTATTTATTTATTTCAATTAAATGCTGAATTTCATTGATAATGGGAATAGTACAAGAACTCAAGGACAACAACTTCAGGGAGCCTCATTAAAACCTCACCTTAAAACCCAACTAATTCAGGATAAATCCAGTGAAGAAAAGAGTGCTCACCCCAACAAGACATCAACCAGAGACATCAAAATCAATGAGGACTTCTAACCATGTTGCAACAGGGTGATTCCTAAGACTCACTATGGTGATTGCTAGTCCATAGCTAGAGTTAAGTGTTATACCTGTAAGAAATTTGGACACATAACAAAGAACTATCTTATAGGAAACAATGCAGAAAAAACTGTCACTGTGAACTTAGAAAAAGAAGTTACAAAATCTTCAAGTAAGATTTTTCTTGCTTGTAATGCTACATCTGTTGCTAAGGATGATCGTGTGTGGCATGTAGACAGTGCCGGTAGCAACCATATGACTGCTCAGGAATCATTGTTAGTGAATATTGATAGAAATATCAAGGTGAAGGTGAAAATGGGAAATGGAGACCTTGTTCAAGTTGCTGGAAAAGGAACTCTAGTTGTACAAACCAAGCACGAAGATAGACACATCAAAGCTGACATGCTCCTACCTAGCCTGGATGAAAATTTGCTTAGTGTGGGGCAAATGATAGAACATGGTTATTATCTAGTATTTGATAATAACATTGTTGATATCTTTGAAGACAAAGAGCTAAAGGACATAGTGGCCAAGGTTCTTATGACATGGAACATATGTTTTCCAATGATCTTAGATTGTGTGAACCCTATTGTAATGAGGACTGCAATTGGTGAAGACTCAGACTTGTTGCATAGAAGGTATGGACACCTGAATTATGTTAGCTTGAAGGTTCTACAACAGAGAGATATGGTTGTGGGTTTACCCAAATTCACATACCAGAAAACTGGGGTTTTTGAAGAGTGTGTAGCAGGAAAGCAACATGTTGAGACTTTTGACAAAGAGAAAGCTTGGAGGGCATTCACACCTCTAGAGCTTATACACACGGATGTGTGTGAACCAATGCAAGAAACAACTGCAGGAGGGAACATATATTTCCTTACTTTTATTGATGACTTTACAAGAATGTGTTGGATTTACTTCCTCACTAGTAAAGCAGGAGTACTGCATGTGTTTCAGAAATTCAAGAACATGGTTGAGCTGCAGAGCGCATATAAGATCAAGCAACTGAGAAGTAATAGAAGATGAAAGTATCTCTCCAACGATTTTGAGAAATTCTATGAAGACACAAGCATTGTGAGGCAGTTAACAGTGGCCTATTCCCCTCAACAAAATAGAGTTGTTGAGGGGAAGAATAGGACCATTGTGGAAATGGAAAAAGCTATGATGCATGGCAAGGTTGTGCAATAAAAATACTGGGGAGAAACTGTGTATCTACAAAATAGATGTCCCACTCAGGCTGTAAATGGTAAAATACCATTTGAGCAGTTCACTTGTAGAAGACCTGGTGTAAAGCATCTAAGGATGTTTGGCTCTGTGTGCTACTCACATATTCCTGATCAAATAAGGCATAAACTTGAGGATAAAAGTGTTAAGTGTGTGTTTATGGTGTATGGTGGTTGTGAGAAGGGCTACAGATTACTCAATCTGCAATTAGGGAAAATTGTGATAGCTAGAAATGTGATCTTTGATGAGAACGCTCAGTGCAACTGGAAAGCATAAAAGGAAAGTGGAGGAAGTTCAATTTCTCTAAGTTATGGGATTGAATACAGAGGAGTGGTTACTGAATCTCATGATGAGAATGCAGCATCCACATCTCATAGTGGTTATGTACAGAATGATGTGGTTCTATTTGAACCAGAATTTCCAGATAATGCACTAGTTAAATACAAAAGTATAAATGATATCCATGCACGATGCCATATGTGCATTATAGAACCTGAATCCTATAAGGAGGCCGCAAAGGATCAGGTGTGGAAATCAGTTATGAAAGCTGAACTTGAAATGATCCACAAGAATGAGACTTGGGACTTGGTAGACAGACCTATCAGGAAACCAGTTATTGGGGTGAAGTGGATTTATAAGACAAAATTAAATCTGAATGGTTCTATCCAGAAACATAAGGCAAGGCTGGTGGCAAAGGGATATGCATAGAAGCCTGAAATTGATTTTAATGAGACCTTTGCTCCTATGGCAAGATTGGATACCATCAGGACACTAATAGCATTAACAGCTCAGCAAAGTTGGAAATTATACCAACTAGATGTGAAATTTGCCTTTCTAAATGGAACTCTAGAGGAGGATGCCTACATAGACCAACCTGAAGGTTAAGTTGTTCACGAGAAGGAAAGAAAGGTGTACATGCTTAAGAAAGCCATATATGGATTAAAAGGAGGCACCCAAGGCCTGGTATGGTGAGATAGATTAGATTCTTTCCTATCTCACTGTGGCTATAACAAAAGTTCAAGTGAAGCAACTCTATATGTGAAGATAGCAAAAGATGAAGGAGTTCTAATTATCTCAATCTATGTAAATGACATCATCTACACTGGATTAAGTGATGAGCTCATGACGAAGTTCAAGACTGATATGATGAACAAATATGAAATGTCAAATCTTGGTTTACTGCACCATTTTCTGGGAATGGGAGTAATTCAAACTAACAAGTCCATATTTATCCATCAAAGGAAGTATGCTACTACCTTGATTGATAAGTTTGGTTAAGGGACTGCAAACTAGTGAGTACCCCGCTGTTTCCTAGTGACAAGCTAAGAAAGGAAGATGGAAGTGAACCAACAGATAAATCACTCTACAGGAAGATTGTTGGGAGTTTTCTGTACCTGACTGTAACAAGGCTAGATATTATGTTTGCAGTTAGTCTCTTATCCCGTTTTATGCATGGTCTTACTAGTAAACACTATAGGACAGCTAAGAGAGTTTTGAGATATATTCAAGGAACATTGTCCTATGGCATTGAGTATGAGAAAGGGAAGTCTTATACTCTTATACAATTTTGTGACAGTGATTGGAGAGGCTCTGAAGATGATATGAGAAGCACATTGTTGGGAAAGAACAAATAAATAGATAATTATAATCACCAAAATCAAACGTTTCCCACTCTCAAAATAAATTGAGTAAACAAATTGGCAGAAATAAAGCGGAAATAAAAAAAGGTAAAAGAAAACACCGAAATTTATCAAGATTCGGCAATGTGCCTACGTCCTCGGACAGCAGCTCCAAAATTCTTTCACTATGAATAATAGGATTACAAGTACAATCTCGCTCAATTGTGGATACAAAACTCTTTCTTGGATTCACTCAATAGGATCCCACTTTCTCTATTTTTCTCACAAATGAGGTTATCTCTATATTTCTCACACAAGAAGAAACTCTCTTCTCACTCACACATTTGGTTGATTACTTGTTGCTTGAAGGATGATTGAGAATGCTCAATCCCTCACATTTATATAGCGATGGATAGAAGGAAGCCATAAATGCATAATCATGCATAAGAGTTAGCTCTAATTAATCTTATGGTAACTCCTATGAGCATAGTAATCTCCAATAATAAATGCTCTTCCTTGTTTTCAAGAACTTGAATGAACCTACCCAAAATCACATCCATGCACAAACCATCACATGTGTATTGGGATATCAAAAGTCTTCATTTGGGGAACTCTAAAGATCATATTAATTCTCCTCCACTTAGTGGGGGGATTAACCCATCAAATTCCCCTCCTCTTAATAGAGGGAGTAACCCATCACACATCAGGTTATGCATTCTCTATGAGAAATGGTGTGTTTTCTTGGGCCTCTGTGAAACAGAGCAGTGTTGTTTTGTCCACTGCAGAAGCTAAGTATGTTAGTGATGCAGCATCAATAACTCAGGCGATTTGGTTGAGGTTTGTTCTTAAACATTTTGGGGAAGAACAGTGTGAACCCATGACTCTGTTCTATGACAATATGCCAATTATTGCTCTAGCTAGGAATCCTATGTTTTATTAGAAAACAAAACACATTAACTTAAGTTACCATTTCATTCGTGAAGCATTGCAGGAGAATAAGATCTTGTTACTCCACTGTAGAACTGAGAACCAGCTTGCAGACATCTTCACGAAGGCACTACCTAAAGGCACTCTAGGAAGACTAAGGCTCCTACTTGGAATCAAGCTAGCTTCCAGTGATGAGGTGGATAACCACCTGATGATTATCTTTGTGTGTGCGTTGTATTACTTGTGTTACAAGCAGATTCAAAGAATCTAGAATGTGTATGTGGAAAAGTGTGAGTGGCTGTGTAGAGTGACATGAAAAGAGATAGAGAGAGAGAGAGAGAGAGAGAGAGAGAGAGAGAGAGAGAGAGTGTGTGTGTGTGTGTGTGTGTGTGTGTGTGTGTGTGTGTGAATCTGAGAGTGAGAAGAGAATAGGGAAATCTCATATTTGAGTGTGAGAAATCTGAGAGAATTCATGAGATGAATTTTATCGAACGGTTAATGTGCATAAACCAATTCAGTGTGTTCATTCCTCATAATCATCATCGATTTCTACTCTTCCTCATCAATTAAACACAGAAAACACAGAAACCCTAAAACTAATGTGTGTGTGTGTGTGTGTGTGTGTGTGTGTGTGTGTGTGTGTGTGTGTGTGTGTGTGTGTGTGAGTGAATTTGAGAGTGAGAAGAGAATGGGGAAATCTTATATTTGAGTGTGAGAAATCTGAGAGAATTCATGAGAAGAATTTTATCGAACGGTTGATGTGCATAAACCAATTCAGTGTGTTCATTCCTCATAATCATCATCGATTTCTACTCTTCCTCATCAATTAAACACAGAAAACACAGAAACCCTAAAACTAATGTGTGTGTGTGTGTGTGTGTGTGTGTGTGTGTGTGTGTGTGTGTGTGAATCTGAGAGTGAGAAGAGAATGGGGAAATCTCATATTTGAGTGTGAGAAATCTGAGAGAATTCATGAGAAGAATTTTATCGAATGGTTGATGTGCATAAACCAATTCAGTGTGTTCATTCCTCATAATCATCATCGATTTCTACTCTTCCTCATCAATTAAACACAGAAAACACGAAAACCCTAAAACTAATCACAAGCTAGTCCTGATTCACAATCAATTCAGCTAGCAGGCTAGGTTGAGTGACTTACCTGTTTGCGAAGCTTTGCATGTCCTTCAATTGAGAGTGCAATTTTGCGATTGAGGTTGCTGACTTCGATCTTGATCTCTGGAGAGCAAGTCAAAGGCGATCGAAGCGGTGGAAAGGGTTTGAGAGTTCAATAAATTCAGTATTAAAGTAGCAAATTGAAACTCAAGGACAAAGTCGGAGAGTATTTAGAATAATAAGCCTATATTATATAAATAGAGCCCGGATACATTCACATTTTACAGTTAGTAGCTTCATCGTGGATCATCTTCTTTCTTTATCCTTGCGTACATCTCAAGAATAACAATAATAATTGCGAAATGCATCACCATAATTTTAGTGGTGGTTTGCGGGTTACTTCTTGGAGGTGCAACCTATTGTACGACAGAGTATTTCCTTCATTTCAATGGCCAGTATTAACCCTTAAGTATGAAGCAAGCTGTTTCGGGTTGCCAAATCTTAACCTAGCCAACAACCACACCCCCCTCGAATACACTGGCCGCCAACGTAACCGTAAAAAAACCCTAACAAAAATGGTGCCTACCTGATTGAGAAAGCACAGGCCGCTTTGTTTTTCGCCGTCAACCAAACTTATCTCAACCGAAATGCTATTCTAAGTCAGCAGGACCGCTTCATCAAACTCAAATAGCTGGATTGGCGTACAATCTGGACGTTCGTTGGGGCCCGGCCGGTGGCTTCCGGGGAAGCCGAGGTTGCCAAGTTTAAAAACACTGAGGCTTTTTTATCTAATTTTGAGGTTGTATGTCAGTTGTTTAACTAGAATTGGTGGAAGGATAAGGCGTTACCAGCCCAATGTTTCATGCCATTTGAATTTCCCCTTGAATTTACCTGTTAACTGACCAAGCTATAACGATTCACTAGACGAATTATTATTTCATGTTTTTTTCCCCCTCTTATTGCCAATTTGTCATTATAGATATGCAGATTTTATTCTTTTAATTGTAATACTTGCTTCGGTGATTCTCTTGGTTTAAAATTTAATCAGGTGTTTGGAAAACAAGAATAAAGCCCGCCAGGGCAAACCGGACCGGAGCAGGCATTGCATCAGATCCAATAGCTGTGTTCAACTTTGTCCCACAAATTACTATGACTAAAATGCTCTTTAGTAAAATATTTTCTTAAGGTACAACAGAGTTTACAAACATGTAGGCTGTGACCGTACGGCAATATCTAGAATGTCAAAATGAAAAATTCAGTCTGGTTGCTATGTACTCTGTCCCGGCTTTGGGGCATCTGACTTTACTCAGTTTTCTTCCACAGAGATGGGACTATATGAGATTTGATCTTCTTGAGTGAACTCAGAAAACAAAACGCGTCTGATGTTTCCTCTCTCTGCAAATTCGATAACATGCTAATGCAGCAAAGTGCAAGGTCCTGTATCATTCGACCTTTGCTTCTCCGCCAGCAGGCATATTGCTTTCTGCAACTCTCTCCCTCACAAATCTGGAAAGAACATCAAAGTTAACATTACCAGAAAAAACAGGTACAGCAAAGCACGAGTCAACGACCAGTGATTGAAATGTTAGCAGCTTGTCCGAAACTCTAGTTTCTAGTCAACATAATACGTAAACATTGAAATGTTAGCAGCTTGTCCGAAACTCTAGTTTCTAGTCAACATAATACGTAAACATTTCAAACACTTACCTTGCTAATTTGTCCCGTGATGATTGCAAGATGTATATTGAGAGAACAAAAGAAAGCAGAAGACCTGTTGAATGCGCGGGGATATAAAATAGCAATGGTGTCAGAAAATATTAAATTAGGTCGCCTCTCATCAAATTAATACAATGAAATGATAATGAATACACACTGAATATATCCGATTACATCAAGCACAGATCTTTACCTGATCCAAACAGTAGGTAAAATCCAGAAGTCACATCTATCTCTGATTGCTCCTGCCTACATGCAGACAATGACATATTTCACATAGTGCAAAATCTGAAATTCTAAGGTTTACAAAAACAAAAAAAAAAAAATCAGAACTAAAAGAAAAGTGATGCGATGCTAGTGATGCTGACCATGTATATCTGACCAGCACATGCTTGGGCCAGTGCTGAGGATCCCAAAATTGTTTACGAATATCTGGATGGATTTCCATATCTGCTCAGGACAAGAAAACTGAAAATTGTAAAATTTCCTTGAACAGAAGGAAAAAAAAAACAACCCTTACAACAAACATATCTTAGACTAATATCAGCACCGATGACAGTAGGTGGTCCTATTCCTCTGTCAATATAGGACTGACCCAATGGTGAAAAAATTTAACTGATAAAAACAAGAGACAGAGCCTAAAATACAAAACAAGCCATTCCCCATGGCCTGACCATGAAAAGCAAACAACTGAACCAGATTAAGAAACGAGCAAAATGGGATTTCATACAGCGGTGAGGCATATCCACAACTCTAGCAGTGACACCATGCAAATCACTTCCTGAGTACGTCTGCATTGCATACAAAATGTTCACAATAACAGATTAGTCAGACAGAAGATACAGATACTAACATCTTTCTTTTCCAAATAGCTAGATTTGTAACAGATATGTAATTTACAGAATAACTCAATTAAGCACATTGTCCAGGTAGCCTACAATTTTCATGGCCTATTAAACGTGTCGAGACTCTGCTAAATCGTATGACTTACCAAATGGACATCAATCAATGGAACCTCTGAACTTTTACGATTTATCAAAAAAAGCCATGGAATCAAAAACTTTTCTCTGCCAACTTGAAATGATCTGCATGAGAATAACTGTTTCATCAAGGAGGATTGATCAAAGGAAAAAAGCCATCCATAACCATATATTTCTGGACAATAGTTTGACTATTATCCAACAATTACCACGATAACCTAATTCAGGAGCAGATAGATATTCTAAGGCGTTGGGTTTCTGCAAGCATTTCTTGTGTATCAATAAAATAAAGCACAGGCATTAACTAGTTCTTGAGAGACCCGTGGAGTTTGCACTTAAAAGAACAAATTCTAGTAATTGTAGCATTATAGGCTTTATATTTTTTACCCTTAAAATTCTCAAAATTTCATAATCTCAATTGTTAGAAACTCAGCTTTACTTATACTCAGACCTTGAATTGGGTGTCAAAGGAAACTTACAGAAAAAATTCTAGAAATTGTAGCATTGTAGGCTTTGAATTTTTCACACTTAAAAATCCTCAAAATTTCATAATCTCAATTGGAAAAAATTCAGCTTTACTTATACTCACATTTTGTAGGCATCAGCGCCGGTGTAACCCGTCGGCTTCACTATAGGAATCAACACCTGCAAACGTATACATCAGGAAATCAAATAATTAAGCTCACCATGTAACAAGAGAAACACACAAAATTATAAAACCCTATTTGAAAAGTAGACAAATTAAAGGGCAGGTGGAG
Source organism: Prinsepia uniflora (assembly GCA_032719365.1). Lineage (NCBI taxonomy): Eukaryota > Viridiplantae > Streptophyta > Magnoliopsida > Rosales > Rosaceae > Prinsepia > Prinsepia uniflora. Next base: position 18,807,323 of record CM064861.1, on the reverse strand, counting down.
GCTACCTCACGATTCACAGCAAAAATTGGGCAATGTCGACCGATCATGTCATGCCATTCAGTTTTCATCTGTAACAGTCAAATTCAACAAAACCCATCAAGATCTGAGCCATAATTGAATGAAGTATTTGAGAGAGAGGGAGATTGAGAGAATACGGACAGAGTGGTATAGACCCATCTTGCTCATGGGGATGACGTCACCCGGCCTGTAAGCAACACATATGGAGGGCATGGAAAGAGACAGCATCAGCAGAACCAGTGAAACAATCGATCTTCCTCCACTTCCCGCCATCATGCGATTTTCTATCTCTCCGAGTTTTCGCTCGATCTTCGGAAGTTTGTATGAGTTCAAGACTGGAGAATGCAGATGAAGAGAGTAGTCTCCGGGCAGAAATGTGGCCCGAAATATCATTCGGGTCGCGGACTTTGAGCACATCTCATTCAATCCTGCCCTTACAAACAACAAAAGGCCCACGCCATCCACCACACTCCCTTGTCGGCCTACAAAGCCCAACTTTCTAAAACAACCTTTATCCCATAATTTTAAGTCTTTTGAGAAAGTGGTGGTGGATGGGGGAGGTCGAAGGTGGTGGCTGACGGTGTGTTGAGAATGTTACTGATTGAATGAGAAAAGAGGATGCCACTGATTGAATCGGAAATTTGAGAATGAACGTAGTGTGTTGAGAACGTTACATGGAGAGTTCACGATAAAAATGTCAAACAATTCATTATGAAACTTCAATAAGAAAAGCAAAAGATTGAAAAAAGAGCATTAATAAATTTGCCATATCAGTCTTAATGCAACATTTCCTAATAAGATTACCCATAAACTCACTATTATTTAATACCTCACAAAAGAAATGCGTTTACATAATTTATTTTTAAGCACATAAATAATTATATTATGTTGTAAATAATTCTAAAGGTTATGTTTATTTATGTAAAAGGTGTTAGGAGTAGTATAGTTTTTCTGTATTTATTATTTATTTCTTTTTATATAAAAGATCAGTTACATTTGCAAATCCTAACTCATTCTAAACATACGTATTATTTTATAGAGAACGTTTATCATCTCTGTCTCCCTCTCTGCAATCTCTAATTCTCTAAATAATTCATAACACATTATCAGCACAAATCGCTCCTTCTCTTTTATATACATGGATATGATCAGCGTTTGTGTCGTTTTCTTTATGGATATTGTGTTTTATTACTATTTTCTGGATGATGTTTGGTGATTTCTATTTATTTTGAACTTATTTTGTTATCTACTCGAATATTATTTATTTAATTAATTTATTCATTTTTTATAAATGTGATTCTTGATTGTTTTAGTTACATTTATGGTTAGGCATGTCAAGTGGTGAAGTTTGTTGTCTAGTCGACAGTGCTACCACACACACTATCCTCCAAGATAAGATATTTTTTACAAACTTAACACCTAACCACAAGCTTGTGACAACCATACTTGGTCAATCAAATTTGATTGAAGACTCCGGTAGAGCTCACTTTATGTTGTTCAATGGTACTGTATTTACCATTGATGAAGCCTTATATTCCTCATGTTCCAGAAAAACGTTATTGAATTTTAAAGATATTTGAGCTAATGATTATCATGTTGAAACCACAACAGAAAAGAATGTGAAATATCATTACATCACCTCCAATTTGTATGGTCAGAAGCGTACATTAGAAAAATTGAAATGCCTCAGGAGTGGACTTTGTGACAAGACCCATCCTGATCCCTCTGAGACCACCCGGGGATATGCCATGCTCCTGTCTGACAATAACTCTAAAATACCGAAATTACCCTTAACGAGCTAAAAGTTTTTCGAATTAAAATAAATAAAGTTAAACATACGAGTTTAAAGTTCAACACTGTCAGACCAAGGATAGTACAAATACAAAATACGAGCACAAATGTCAGGTTACAAAACGGTGCTCAACCTACCAAACAGAGTGTACAGGTGCGCAACAACAAAATTTATGCCTCGGACTCCGAGTCCTCCTTCTTTACCTAGTTTGCACGATCTAGAGGGGTAAACAAAACATTAAAGAGTGAGTGGGCTGAAAATAAACAATGTTTCCAAAATCAGTTTAATAATATAATAATCATAAGGTTTTACGCTTTCGTTTTCAGACTTGCATGCTTTGAGTCAAAACATAGGTAATCGTAATAGTATCATAAAATCATATAATCATGTATAACCGCATAGGGAAAAGCAATCATAATAATAATGCACTGTAAAACCCAACCCCTATATCTCTGATGTCTGGCATCCCCAATGCTTAATAATGCCACAGCCCTAAGGCTACGTGGCCACTCAGGGTCTCAATCCTGAGTCTCCCTAGGGTCCACCTAGGTCAATGACACGCAGGTCAATGACCCGCAGGTCAATGACCCTCCTTAAGGATATCACCATAGCTGCACTCCTAATCGTGAGCTACCCCTCAGGTCAACCCCTCTCAGGCAACACGCCGTGACTATTCTAGGATACTACAAGACGTTCGGAGGAGACAGTAATCATAAGGTAGGTAAGCACAGTGCAATACTATTAAATTTCATATAAATCCCTAATTGACTCCGAAAACAGATTCATATTTATCCATATGGGTCTCATGCCCAAAACATCATAATACGTATAAAACATCATCATATAATACCAAGAATCGTCCAATCTCAATCGTAAAGTAAAACAGTAAAAACAGTTATGCATGCAATCATTTTGAAATCAGAAACCTACTCACACACGGTCTTCCCTACTTAAGGAACCGCCTAAACCTATCCAAACACATCCAAAGATCACTAATGGGCTCTACAGGTTCAAACATAAGACCCTAGAACAGTACTAGCTCGGGAAAGCCACACTTTCCAAGGTGTTAAACCCAATTTTAACCAACTTAACAATCTGTGATCGACATGAAACCACCACCATTTGATTCGTATCGTCGAAACCTCCCACCTCGAAACTCGCCCTTACGCGCAGGTCAACTGAAAGTCAATGTTGGAAGTTAACGGTCAACGCCTGCTGACGTCATCATGACGTCACTGCTGTCGTCATCATGACGTCACTGTTGTCAGGTCTGACAAGTGTTAGACTCGGACAAGTCCACGTGTCAATAGGTGATTGGTCCAAGTCACTACCACACGTTAGACTCTGACAGTGCCCTTGTCGGCTGTTGGTTAGTCCACGTCACTGACATGTTAGTGACATGTGGCAGCCACTGATTGGGCCACGTCACTGACATGTCAGTGCACAGTCAGCACTGACATGTTAGTGCACAGTCAGCACTAACATGTGACACGTGTCACGTCCCTACTGGTTGTTGACCCGGCTGCTATTTCCCCATTTCAAGTCCATTTTCGATCTAGTTTCTTCCTAAAAGTTCGTCCTAATCCCAGTAAGAGATCTAGCTAATTAAAGCCAAGAAATCGATCTACAAATCACCTGGTTATGGATGAACAACGATGGCCGATTTCCTTCTCTGTTTTCTCCCAGCTCCAGCCACCACTTCCCTCGAAATCAAGCTCCCTACGATCGTCTTTGTCCCTAGAATACATTAGGGTCCATCAAAACTATAAACAAATGCCCAAAACTCAACTTCCATTTTTTGCCAAAAACACGCTTTCGGGTTTTTGGGTTTCTCACCTCTCCACCGTGCTCAACCTCACCGTCTTATCATCCTTGTCTCTCTGGCCCTACTTAGATGACCACAGCAACTGATGAAGGTAGGGTGGTTGGGTTATTGTGTTTGTGTGTAATGGTGGTTCAAGGGTTAGTGGAAAATGAAAGATGATGAATATGATCGAATTGGAGGACGAGAGATATGAGGAAAATGAATTAAATAAAAGGGCCAATCAAACAAAGATCCACAAAAATAGGGAAACCCTACCAATGGGATGAGTGACACTTTTCACTCATCCAAGGGCCCACAATTAATCTCCACCAATCAGATTTAAGCATTAATAATTCAAATCCCGAGGTGTAAAAATAACCGATTTTGAGTCTGTGACCATATATTTTTCGTCCGACGTCCAATTTTGACGTGCCGCCTATCTACGGACTCGTGACGTCCTGATCTATGTCCCAGTCATAAGCCAAAGTCCAAAAGGAATCCCGGTTCAAAAGTCAACTTTTTCCCTCTTAGGGGAAAATGGTCAATTTGCTTTAATTAATAGAAATTACAATAAAATAATGTTCAGGTCGTTACAATCTACCCCTCTTATAAAACTTTTATCCTTGAAATTACTCGAACAGATGCAGATGTTGCTCCCTCATTTGATTTTCTGGCTCCCACGTGGCTTCCTCCACGTCGTGATTCCTCCACAACACTTTTACCAAACGAATCGTCTTGTTTCTTAGAACCTTGTCCTTTTGATCCAAAATCTGCACTGGTTGTTCCTCAAACTCAAATCCGTCCTCAACTCCAACGGTTGTTCCAGCAAGACATATGATTCCTACCATACGCACTTCTAGAGCATCGACACGTGAAACACATCATGAACCCTGGTAAGCTTCTGAGGCAAAGCTAACCGGTACGCTATTGAACCAATCCTCTCAGTAATCTCATAAGGTCCAATATAACGGGGACTCAGCTTCTCACGTCGACCAAATCTCACAATTCCTTTCCATGGAGATAACTTCAAGAATACCTAATCTCCGACTTCAAACTCCAGATCCCTGATCCGTCTATCGGCATAACTCCTCTGGCGATCCTCTGCCGCCTTCAATCTTTCTTTAATGAGCCGAACCTTCTCTTGGGTTATATACATAAAATCTGATGTGGAAGCTGCCCATTCACCTATCGAAGTCCAACAAACAGGTGTTCTGCACTGCCGACCATACAGTGCCTCATAGGGTGCCATCCCAATGCTAGCCTGAAAATTGTTGTTGTATGCAAATTCCTTCAGAGGAAAATGCGTATCCCAAGAATCTTGAAACTGCAGTGCATAAGCCCTCATCATATCCTCTAGTGTCTGAATAGTCCTTTCATACTGCGGATGAAAAGCTATGCTGAAATGTAGGTTTTTACCTAGAGCCTTATGTAGACTCCGCTAGAATCTCGAGGTAAAGCGTGGATCTCGGTCCGAAACTATCGACTCTGGTGTACCATGAAGTCTGATAATTTCGTCCACGAACAATTGAGTCAATCGATTAGGCTTGAAAGTCTCACACATAGGTAGAAATGTGCCAACTTCGTTAATCTGTCCACTATTACCTAGAGTCTGTCTTAACCACTCCGTGTCCTAGGTAGTTTGTACATGAAATCCATAGTAATGTGATCCTACTTCCACTCACGAATTGGAAGTGGCTGCATCATCTCGTGTGGTCTCTTCCGTTCCGCCTTAACTTGCTAACAGGTTAAACATCTACTCACAAACAACAATATCCATCTTCATTCCAGCCCATCAATAGTGATCCCGGAGGGTGCGGTACATCTTTGTCCCTCCAAGATGCATAGCATAGGCGGAACTATGGGCCTCCTCTAGAATCTCTGCTCTAAGCTCTACCACTGAAAGTACACACATACGACCCTATCACCTCGGATGGCAAAATCATACCGCTCACCTGACAGGACCCACCCCGATTACCACCCCGATAATCGGGACGAACCCTGCTCCCGTCTGACAACCCAACTCAAAAGACCAAAATATCCTCACAAAAACCCACAATATAAACATTGCCAGACCAAGGAGAATTAAAATCCAACGAGTCAACAGTCAGAAATCCTACTAAAAACTGGCTACATGCGCAATGGGAAAACTCGCAACGGAAAACTCTATGCCTCTGCCTCTGCCTCAACGTTATCCCCAGCGCTCGCACCACGACCTGGAGGGTATTTAAAAATCAGAAAAGTGTGGGTGGACTAAAAATAAATAATAGTTTCAAAAACAGTTTAATAAACAAACCAGGATTTTGCCCTCCGTTTTAAAAACATACATGCATAACCCAGTATCTGAAAACAACAATATAAATCATATGGAAACCTTATCATCAAAACATGAAAATACCAAATATCATCATCTGATCAAACTTGCTGGATCTATTCGAGTCTTTAAACTCCGAATCTTTAAACTCAATTCAGGCCTCAAATATAATCTGAGTCTTTAAACTCAACATGCCTACGGGGGAAAATCATAATATCCGAGTCTTTAAACTCTCGAGTCTTTAAACTCAATTCGAGTCTTTAAACCCAATCCGGGCCCACCCCCATCATAATCATAATCCGGGTCTTTAAACCCAATAACCAGATCCAGCAAATCCAATCCAAACCGTTTGAAAACCATTTCTAAATCCATATCCAAACCTGAATTCAAAATAACTATTCTGAAGCCATGCCGGCGTTCAGAACCGTCATTCCGAACCCAAATCCAGAAATCCCTTTTTCAAGCTTTAAAACCAAATTTCAATTTCCGAAATCCGATTCTAAAACCGAAAACTTTGATCATCAAATCATGTTTCAAAACCCATTTATAATCATTGAAAACCAGTTATAGATTTAAATCCCAAAATCATGGCATCAGAATCAGAATCACAACATATCTCGTAAAACATGGCGAAATACGTATAATTCTAAGAAATGCCTCGAAAAACGTGCAATTATGTAAAACAGTTATAGAATAACAATGGCATGAAATCATATTCAAAAACATAAAACAAGTATATAAAAACAGTTATGTATGCTCGGTTAGAAAGAAAAGTCCACTCACAGTTCCCAAACACGTCACTCACGTCTCGTACGTTCTTCGGTTGCCTCAGGGATTTCCCGACCTGTCAAAAGTCACCATTTCGAGTCACAAACACGTCACGTAAGCTTACCCTAATTTTCCCAATTTTTCTGGATTTTTAAACGTATTTAAACGAACCCCTAAACCTTAGAACACTCAAAACTAACCTGATCTGGTGTCCGATCGACTCGAAACTTGTCCTAAAATGTTCGTTACATCGATTAGAGTGAAAATCGTGTTGAACGTTTTCCCAGAACAGTCCACACGCGCCCTCACGCGCCGCCCAAAGGGGCTGCGCGTGGGAGCCATGTAATGACCCGTCCCGAATATCAGGATTGAATATTAATTAATTATGGTTTAAAATGACTAATCGGGGATTAGTTGAGTGAAATCGGATGAATTGTGAAAAATGACCGTTTTGCCCCTAGCGTGGGCAAAATGTTGACTTTTAGTTCGGGCGGTCAAACGGACTTTGACCGGTGACTGTGACGTAGTTCAGGACGTCACGAGGTCATAGATAGGTGGCACGTTCGATTCCGACATTCGAGGAGAAAGTTATGACGTTCGGAAGTTGAGGGGTATTTTGGTAATTTGGCTAAAAAAAGGGTCAAATGTTGACTTTTGACCCGGGAAGTCCAATGGACGAGGGCCAAGGACCGTTACGTAGGTCTCGTCGATGCGAATCCAACAATAGGCGGCATGCCGAAATCGGAGATTCGACGACGAAGTTATGGTCACGGGAACGGACTCGATTAACTGAACGAACCGGGATTAAAATATTATTTTATTATGAACAGTACCCGGTGACTGAACACACCTGAACACACCTGAACAGATCCTTGTTTTGGGGAAGACACAATTATGATGTTTTATTAATTAATTATATTTAATTAATGATTAATCCTCCATTAATCTCTTTTGTCCTTAACCCGTGAACAAAGCAGCAAAACACAGAGAAGAGAGAGTTGATCTCTGTCCATCTGTTCCCTTCCATTTCTGAACCAGAGAGTGAGAAACTGAGTGATTGTTGAAACAGAATTAACTGGGGATTACACGGGGGATTGAGAGAGAGAGGGAGACTGAGAATCAAAAATTTGGATTTTAGGAGGGAAATTTTGAATTGGAAGAATTGATCTGTGAGGATCGAAATAGAGCTTGGAAGTAACTTCCTGAGGTTGTGACGAGTTGATCCAGATCAAAAACGAAGAGAATTGAGGCCCAATTGGCTCTGAACTGGGTCTGGTAACAGTGTGCAAGTTCGAGTTTGAGTCGTGGAGTTTGAGCCTTGGATGGATGCAATTGAGTTGGGGAAAGAGTTTACCTGAGTCCATTGAAGCTTCTGGTTGCATCAATTGAAGGAAAACGTTTGACATTGACGACTTTCGAAGATGAACAGTGTTCGAGAGTTCTTCGATGTTCATCTTCTAGTTGTGTGATTTAAGGTAATGTTTCATGTAATTGATGTTTCAGAACTTTAATTAGACTTGAATCGAAGCTGACTGAATGTTCAATTGTTGAAAACGGTGTCGAATTGATAGGAATAGAACCGGGTCGTCTCGCGGGTTGCAGGATCCGTTTATCAGTTAAACGGGTGAGGACGACGGTTACTGTAGTAGGCGCGTGGGTTTCACACGCAGCCACTCACGGCGGCGGGTGAGGGCGCGTACGACCTAGTTTGAAGGTGAGGTCAACATGACTTTGAATCCTCTCATTGTACGAACATTTTGACGCTGGTTTCGAGGAAATCGGATATCGTTTCATTAATGTTCCGCGTATCCGAAGTTTTGTTTTACGTTAAAAATACGTATTTAAATTCTGGAAGAAATTGGGGGAAATTATATGAAGTATTTTGAGATGTTAGTAACCCTCTATAATGATTTTGGACAGGAGTTGTGATTTCCAGAATTTATGAAAAAACGTGCAGCTCGGAAACGGACCTTTTTGGACGGTGTGTGTGAGTGGACTTTGTTTTCTAACCGTGATGCATGCATATATGATTTAAATGTTTTATTATACGATTTTATATGCTTTGGCATGATTGATGTTTCAATCCGATGATTTCTCGATTTTATGGATTATTATATTATTATAATTGGCACGATTTTTGAGAAATTATGAATTTGGTTAAAAATGATGTTTGGACTCGGGTTATGAGTCCGGTATTGAATTTGATTGAAAATAATGTTTGGACTCGGATTATGAGTCATGGATTGAAAAATGATGTTGTGACTCGGGAATGAGTCAAGGGTCAATTTTGTGGATTTACGTGAAAATGGTAACGGAGGTTGCAACGCATGGATTTGTGTGAAAATGATATTTTGGGTGTGAGAACCCAAGTAAATAGTGATTTTGACTCGGATTTGGAGTCACTGGTGAATTTGATGAAATTAATGATTTCTTGTGATTTTATGATTATTTTAATCAGTCTTTCGGGCACGTTTTACGAGGAACGTGCAAATGATGTTTTGGGCTAGGCCCGAAGTCTAAATGATTTCTAAAATGATATTTTGACTTAGTTGGTGAGTCAACGATGATTTCTGGATTATTTTATTGTTTTAAAATGTGATTTTAACGGTTTATGTGTAAATGTTATTTTGGGGCTTGAGACCCAGTCGGGAATAATCTTGACTTTGTATGAAGACAAGATTTGATTGAAATGTTTTGGGATGTAATTCCCGAGATGGTTTTCATTGTGATTGTGAAATTCCCAGACGGTCGGAGCTTGGGGGTATTACCCAGACGACCGGAGCTTGGGGGGATGTGATTGTAGGATCATGAGTTGATCCTATGGTAGTCAGCTTCTCGGATGTGACTGAGCCTGGATGTACCACTCGGATGGGTCTGAGCCTGGGGATGTGTTCGCCCAGATGTGACTGAGCCCGAGGGTTGAGCCCAGAGGTGTCTGTTCCCGAGAGAGTGGCTGGAGATTGGCCTACGCGTAGTGCAGCACTTGTGAGTAGTGCAGATGTGATTGTGATAGTTTGTGCACTTGTGAGTAGTGCGGATTGATTGGATTGATATATTTATTGTGCACTTGTGATTAGTGCTGATTGATGTTGTTTGTGATGACGTACTGGTATTGAGTACGGGTTTTTGGCCTTTGTGGCCAAGTGATTATGTTTTCACATGTTTTGGCCTGAGAGCCGGGATTTGATGTTTTATAACATGAACTGATTTGGTGAACATGAGTTTTACGGACCATGGGAAAATATGTTTTGATTTTTTCGGTCCACTGTTCATACTTGAATGATTTCATACTATTACTCATGTTTTACGATATGCATGCAAGTTTGTGAAAACTGGAGGGTAAGAATGTATTTTGGCAAATGTTTTTATAAGAGGTCATTTTTGTCCACTCACACCTTTTCTATTTTGTGACCCTCCAGGCCGTGGTACGACGTTCGGGACTGATCGTGAGGTAGTGGCAGCAGCAGAAATCAGCGCAAACATCCCTTGTCTGGCAAGCACTGAAGGGTAGTTTCGGGCCTTTGGTTGACTTGTCAGACGGGAGCAGGACCGGGCACGGTTTTTGACATTCAGTTGGGACGGGGTCCTGTCAAGCCACGCACTTGCACTTTTCATCATCTCCTACCTCCAGCCAACCCAGTTCAGACCGGTCCGGTCGAACTGAGCCGTCGAGGTCGGTTTTCACGCGTTTTCAGTCCAATCTCTGTCTAAACAATCCTATTAGTTTCGTCCTTGGTTGTATGATCGATTCCTTTAACTAAAACATGAAATAAACCACGAAAATTCACCGTCCAAACCTCGAACTAAAACTCTGAAATTTCCTGTCTCGGTTTCCTGCCACCCCCGCCGTCCTCTCAGCCGTTTTTTTCGACTCCTCAGTTCAACTACAACATCCTTCAGCTATTAGAATCAAAAGAACGGCTCAACTAAGCTCCAAAACCCACAACTTTCACTTTGAACCAAAACGGGAAAACAGGGGAATCAAATATCTCACTTGTTCTCTGGCTGCCGACGTGATAGCCACCGTGTTCCTCTGGGTTCAAAAGGCAGTCCTCAGCCTTCCTAGCAATCCCTCGAACTAGATTGGATCGAATTGATCGAGTGTGGTTGCACCACGACTCTCGACTCCTCTCTGTTTTCACTGAGTTTCCCACCTTACACACACACGATCACACTCTAGTTCCACCCAACACAAACACACACCTTCAGACTCTCACTCAATCACAAAGGAACTTCACAACACTCAGACACTTAGACTAAAATGGATCGATGGCCTCACTGTCTCACAGTCTCTGTTTCTCCTCAGTGCACGACTCAAACCCAAACACAATTAATTTAAATGTAATCGTGAAAGTGGCTAGAAGCCACTGGAAAACAACCAGGTGTCAAACACCCAGTGGACCATCCCCAAAATATCCAATAAACACTACACACATGTCCTTATCTGATTGGCACACTTCCCAAGGTGTAAAAAGACCGAAATACCCCTAATTGTTCAAATTACGATTTTACCCTTCACTTCCTAAACCCATATCTCACTCGTCAGATGTCCGATACAGTCGTGCCGCCTGTCGTTGTACTCAGGACATCGAGACCTACCTAACGGTCCTCAGTTTGCGTGAAAACTAATGGTTAAACAAAAAGTTAAAAAATTCCACTCTTTTAACCAAATTACGAAAATGCCCTCGACCTTCCGAAAATCATAACTTCCTCCTCGGATGTTGGAATCAGGCGTGCCACCTGTCTACGGACTCGTGACGTCCCGAAATACGTCACGGTCATCGGTCAATGCCCAATTGACCATCCGAAAAGTCAATATTTTGCCCATTTCAAGGGCAAAATCGTCATTCTGCACCAACCGTCCCAAAGTATCCAACTTATCACCGATTATCTTTGCTAATTCGACACTAATCACTAATCTAATCCCGACTTCCGGGACGGGTCGTTACATCACCTGCCTTAACCTCAATCTGATAGACACACAAGGTAGGATACTGAAATTGAGCCTCAATGATCCAGTCGATCAGAATTGGTCGTATATGAAAACTAGCCAACAAGACTCCTTGATCATCCATTCCCAACATGACTCCATCTTTCTAGAGTTCCACAAGTAAAGGAATATACACCATCCTCAGGTGTGCAATCGAACCCGCTGACTTCCGACTCAGTACATCCGCCACTACATTAGCTTTTCATGGATGATAGTCAATCGTGCAGTCGTAGTCCTTAATCAGCTCCAACCACCGTCTATGTCTCAGATTTAATTCCTTCTAGGTAAACAAGTGTTTTAAACACTGTTGGTCGGTGAAGATCCTGCAAGTTTCTCCATAAAGATAGTGTCTCCAAATCTTCAAAGCATGCACCATTTGTCAGGACCCGTCCCAAAGATCACCTCGATACCCGGGACGAACCCTGCTCCCGTCTGACAATCACACATAAAGTACCAGAATACCCGTAATAGTACCATAAGTATAACTATCAGACGCAGGAGTAAATATAATACAACTGTAAGTCAGAGCATAGTTCTACAAAATGGGCACAAAATCTTACTATGCTAGTCTCGCAACGGAAGAACGTCGTAAGCTCTATGTCTCGATTCCTGCCTCAACGTTCACCCCCGACGCTATCACCACGACCTGGAGGGAAAATTTAAAACCAAAAGAAGTGAGTGGACTAGAAACAATAAAAGTTTCAAAAACAGTTGCTCATCAAATCAGAACCGTTATTCCGAACCCAAATCCGGAACTCTACTTTGAAACCAAAATCCTCGCCTAATCACAAATCACGTTTCATAATCCATTTATCATCATCAGAAAATAGTTATATATTGAAATCCCTAAGTATGGCATCAAAATCCGAAATCCAGCTTTTCTCGAAAAAAGTGCAAAATCCTGAAAATGTCTCGAAAAACGTGCAAACATATCAACCACATGTAATCATCATCAGAAAGCATAAAAACATATTTAATATCGTAAAACATCAATAAACAGTTAGGCATGCTCGTAAAGAAAGAAAGAGTCCACTCACGAATCTGAACGAGTCAATCGCGCTCCGTGCGCTCCTCGACCGTCTCAGGCGTCTGCCGTCCTGTCAATTTGCACCAAATAGGGTCACAAATACATCAAGGATACTAACCCTAATTTCCCCAATTTTTCGGGAATTTATTAATATTTTAATCTTAAACCCTAAACCGTCCGGATTCCCGAACTACCACATAACATCGTCTGATCAACCCGAAAATCACACCAACGGATTCCTTAGGACATTTAGAATCAAAACCATGTTGGAAGGTTGGTCGGAATCCTTCCCACGCGCCGCCCAAAGTGGCTGCGCGTGGGCCTCACGCGCCTGCTACAGTGCTCCTTCAACCTCGAGTCACCCGGTTCAACTGAGTTGAACCGGCGTGACCGGTTATCCTCCGTTCCGCCACCGTTCTTCATCCTTTCAATCCCAATTACACCGTCCAGTCCCCAGCAATCCTTTCCCCTCCTAACTTTTGAAACAAACGGCCCGTGGCCCCTATTTTGGCCGCTGGCCACCCAGGTCCTCCCCCGTCACGGCACCACACTCAGACAACTCCTAGGACCTCCCTGAAACTCAACCTTACCTTCAAATCCCTCGACTCTAGCCCTAAGTCCACGACTTTTGAAAACAAAATCACGAGAAAAACAGGGGATTCGAGTCTCACCTGCGATTCAGCCTCCGCCGTCTGCACCGCCGCGTGCCACGGTGCTCGTTGGGTTCCCTGCAAGCTCCTGAGCCTCCTACTGCCTTGGTTTGAGCCACCACACGGCACAACCACCATCACAGGGCCACCGTCTCTCTGTTTTCCCAAAACTTCCAGCCTCCTCCGTCGTGCCTCCGTGCACGGTTGCAGCTCCAAAACACGATCAGTAGCTCAGCCTTGGCTCCCTGTTACTCTCACAATCCACCACCCACTCACTCTTGCACTGAATCGATCACAATCTCTCTAATTTTTCCTCTCTGTTTTCTGGTTCTCAAAACCCAAATGCACGATTTTGAACGTGCACAATGTGTGGCCGTGCACACTTAGACTCCCCCAGAAGCCTCTAGCTTCTGCCCACGTGTCCACTCTCCATGGTCTCAGCACAAAATATCCTAGCCCACAAATGCCACTTGTTCTGATCTGATTGGGCTGAGGAAAAAGACTAAAATACCCCTAGGTGTACAAATTACCATTTTACCCTCGAACTTCTCAGACCCGTAACTATTCCATCCGACGTCCGATGACAGCGTGCCGCCTGTCGTTGTACTCAGGACGTCGAGACCTATCTAACGGTCCTCGGTCTACGAGAAAATCACAAGTCCAAGAAAAAGTCAATATTTCCCTCAATTAGTCCAAATTACGGTAACGCCCTCAATCTTCCGAACGTCATAACTTTTTCTCCGTTTGTCGGAATCGAACCTGCCACCTGTCTACGGACTCGTGACGTCCTAAACTACGTCACGGTCAAGGGTCAACACTCATCCAATCTGTAAATCAAAAAGTCAACTTTTGACGTACTATTCACAAGGGCAAAATTGTCCTTTCATACAAATATTTACAAAAATTACATTTATACCTTTCCCGAAGGTACGGGTTGTTACAATCTACCCCCCTAAAAAGAATTTCGTCCCCGAAATTCAATGAAACAAATAAGGGTACTGTTCACGCATCAAGGCCTCGGGTTCCCAAGTAGCTTCTTCCACCTGATGATTTCTCCACAATACTTTAACTAAGGGAACCGTCTTCCTCCGTAAAACCTTGTCCTTTCGATCCAAAATTGCTACTGGCTGCTCTTCAAAGCTCAAGTCTTCCCTCAGTTCAACAGGTTGTGCTTCCAGAACATGCGAATCATCCCGTATATATTTCTGAAGCATAGATACATGGAAGACATTATGTACTTTTTCCAGATCTGCTGGTAAAGCCAACCGATAAGCAACATGACCAATCCGCTCTATGATCTCATAAGGTCCAATGTAACGAGGATTCAGCTTCCCTCGTCTGCCAAACCGTACGATTCCCTTCCAAGGAGATAACTTTAAGAAAACCCAGTCTCCTATGGCAAACTCCAAATCCCTGATCCTACGGTCGGCGTAGCTCTTCTGTCGGTCCTGAGCTGCCTTCAATCGATCTCGAATCAGTGCCACTTTTTCCTGCGTAAGATCTACCAGCTCGGAAGTAGTCAATCTCCTCTCACCTACCTAGGTCCAACACAACGGAGTCCGACACTGTCGCCCGTACAAAGCCTCATAAGGAGTCATCCCAATGCTCTCCTGATAACTGTTATTGTAGGCGAACTCCATCAAAGGCAGATGTGATTCCCAAGTACCCTGAAACTGCAAGACACAAGCTCGCATCATGTCCTCGAGAATCTGGATAGTCCGCTCAGTCCATCGGTCTGAGGATGAAAAGCAGTACTGAAATGAAAGTTTGTCCCAAAAGCTTCCTGTAAGCTCTGCCAAAATCGGGAAGTAAATCTCGGATCTCTGTCAGATACTATCGACTCTGGAGTACCATGCAGTCGAATAATCTCATCTATAAACAACTGGGCAAACTGCGTCAACCTGAAGTTCTCCCTTACTGGTAAGAAATGAGCAGACTTCGTAAGTCTATCCACAATCACCCACACACCATCGTGTCCCCTCGGTGTTCTGGGAAGCTTGAATACAAAATCCATCGTCAGGTGATCCCATTTCCACTCGGGGATCGGTAAAGGTTGCATTGCTCCATAGGGTCTCTGCCGCTCAGCTTTTACCTATTGACAAATCAAACATCTACTGACATATTCTGCAATCTCACGTTTCATCCCTGACCACCAGTAATGCACTCGAAGGGTACGATACATCTTGGTCCCACCAGGATGCATCGCATAAGCTGAACAATGAGCCTCATCCAGTATCACCTTCTTCAAGGATTCGTCCTCGGGTATGCACAACCGTTCATCTTTAACCAAGGCTCCATCCTCGCGAATCTCAAAGTCCTGTCTCTCGCCAGCCTCGACCTCAATCCGAATGATTCCCAAAATGGGGTCCTCAAACTGAGCATCAATAACCTGATCAATCAAAACAGGTCGCACGTGGAAACTCGCTAAAAGTACTCCATGATCATCCACAGTCAACTCTACTCCCAGCCTGCGGAGCTCAACCAACAAAGGTAATCGTACTGTCCTCAAATGCGACAAAGAACTAGCTGACTTCCTGCTCAAAGCATCGGCTACCACATTAGCCTTCCCTGGATGATACTCAATAGTACAGTCGTAGTCCTTAAGCAACTCCAACCATCGGCGCTGTCTCAGATTCAATTCCTTCTGAGTAAACAAATACTTTAAACTCTTATGGTCCGTGAAGATCCTACACCTCTCGCCATACAAATAATGTCGCCAAATCTTCAGTGCATGAACAACCGCCGCCAGTTCCAAGTCATGAGTAGGATAGTTCATCTCATGGGGTTTCAACTGCCGAGAAGCGTAAGCAATCACCTTCCCATGTTGCATCAATACACATCCCAAACCCTGTAAAGAAGCGTCACTATAAACCTCGAACTCCCCACTATCATCTGGAAGGGCTAACACAGGAGCAGATGTCAACCGTCTTTTAAGCTCCTGGAAACTCTGTTCACATTCCTCATCCCACTCAAACCGAACTCCATTCTGAGTCAACCTTGTCAACGGAGCAGCAAGAATAGAAAAACCCTCAATAAATCGTCGATAATAACCTGCTAAACCCAGAAAACTCCTGATCTCTGTCACCGTCTTGGGCTGTTCCCAATTTGCTACCGCCTCAACCTTCTGAGGATCCACTCTGATGCCCTCGGCTGAAATCACATGACCTAAAAATCCAACACTGGTCAACCAAAACTGACACTTACTCAACTTCGCATACAACTGATGCTCTCTCAGGGTCTTAAGCACTGTTCTCAGATTTTTCTCGTGCGCCTTTGCACTCTTCGAATACACCAAAATGTCGTCAATGAAGACAATCACAAAACGATCCAAATACGACCGGAACACTCGGTTCATGAGGTCCATAAAGGCTGTTGGGGCATTAGTCAATCCAAAAGGCATCACAACAAACTCATAGTGACCGTACCTGGTCCGAAAGGCTGTCTTTGGTACATCCTCCTCTTTGACCCGTAACTGATGGTAGCCGGAGCGAAGATCAATCTTCGAAAAGTACTGTCCTCCCTTCAACTGGTCAAATAAATCATCAATTCGGGGTAAAGGATACTTATTCCGAATCGTTACCTTATTCAACTGTCTGTAGTCAACACACAATCTCAAACCTCCGTCCTTTTTCTTCACAAACAGTACAGGTGCTCCCCATGGTGACATACTCGGTCGAATGAATCCTATATCGACCAACTCTTGTAACTGGGCCTTAAGTTCCCTCAATTCTGCAGGTGCCATGCGATAAGGAGTCTGTGAAATAGGCTATGTACCTGGTAAAAGATCAATCGTAAACTCAATGTCTCGCTGAGGTGGTAATCCTGACAACTCCTCAGGAAAGACATCGGGAAACTCCCGTACCACTGGTATATCTTCCGCCCTCACTGGCGAAGCACGTGTATCCACCACATGGGCTATGTAACCCTGACACCCCTTACGCAACAGCTTGCTAGCCTCAAGTGCCGAAATAACTCCAGTAGGAAGTGCACGTTGATCACCTTGAAATGTAGTCTCTGGTAATCCTGGACTCCGAAAAGTCACTCTCCTATCGAAACATTCGATAGAAGCATGATGTCTCGTCAACCAGTCCATACCCAATATAGCATCAAAGTCCCGTAGATCCAATAGTAACAAATCCGCCATTAACAGAACCTCACCTACCATCACCGGACACTCTCTCAACACCTGAGTCACTACCAACACCTCCCCAGTAGGTGTACTCACCCCTAACGCACACTCCAAAGCAGATACCTCCCTCTCCATCACCAGACTAAAACTCCGGGCTATAAACGAATGAGTAGCCCCGGGATCTATCAAAGTAAAAACAGTGTGACCAAGTATGGTGAGTGTACCTGTCACCACGCCCGGTGCTGATCTGGCCTCCTGCTGGGTCATAGCAAAAACTCGCGCCTGCGGTCCTAATGACCTACCGCGCCCTCTAGAGCTGCTCGTGGCACCACCGCCACCCCTAGGGCCTGCTGCCCCTGACACTGATGCAGTACTCCGCCCAGGTTCTGCTACACCTCGGCCTGCTCCACCCTCCCGAGCTAACAATGGGCACTCCCTCCGAAAGTGTCCTCGCTCTCCATAGTAGTAGAAAACATCTCTACCGGGTCCACCGGTCTGCCTCCCAGTAGAAGCAACAGAAGTAGCACTCACCTGAGGAGTCGGCTGTGCTCTAGCTCCCCGAAATCCTGAGCCCTGAAAACTGCCTGGTCTGCCAAACCGGGCTCCACCAGCTGATGACGAACCACCATAATTGCCCCGCTTCGGGGTCCTCTGACTCGATGCTCCAGGAAAAGAATGCTCTCGGCGTCGCACACTGCCCGAGTACTGTGGCCTGGCAGGCAAACTGGCCTCCACTCTAACAGCAGCATCAGACAACTCCCGGAATGTAGCAAAGGAGCCGGCTGTCACAATGACTCTAATCTCTCCTCGAAGGCCCAACTCAAACCGACGGCACTTCTCAGCTTCAGTTGCCACAATTGCAGGAGCGAATTGGGATAGCATCTGGAATCTCTGCTCATACTCGGCTACTGTCATGTTCCCTTGTTTCAACCGAAGAAATTCTGCCTCTTTGGCATCCCGGAAAGAGCGGGGATAGTACTGGTCTAAAAACCGCTCCCGGAAAGTCTCCCACGTCACCGTATGTGCATCCCAGCCGGACAACTCCAGCGTATACCACCACTCATACGCTGCTCCATCTAGCAGAAACGTAGCCAACAAGATCCGGTCCTCTGGAGGACAATGCATCACTCCAAAAATACGCTCGAGCCGGGTGATCCATCGATGAGCTTCCTCTGGGTCTGCCTCACCGCTGAAAGTAGTAGCCCCGAGCCGCTGGGCTCGCTCAATCGAAGCGCTCTCAGTCCCTCTCGCCGCTTCATCTTCAGGTTGTGGAGGGGGTTCACGTCTCGGAGGCATGGTCGAACGTACGCTGAAAGAGGCATAGAGTTAGTAAAACAACCTAGATCCGACACAAACTGACAAACCTATGCTCTGATACCAATTTTCAGGACCAGTCCCAAAGATCACCTCGATACCCGGGACGAACCCTGCTCCCGTCTGACAATCACACATAAAGTACCAGAATACCCGTAATAGTACCGTAAGTATAACTATCAGACGCAGGAGTAAATATAATACAACTGTAAGTCAGAGCATAGTTCTACAAAATGGGCACAAAATCCTACTATGCTAGTCTCGCAACGGAAGAATGTCGTAAGCTCTATGCCTCGATTCCTGCCTCAACGTTCATCCCGACGCTATCACCACGACCTGGAGGGAAAATTTAAAACCAAAAGATGTGAGTGGACTAGAAACAATAAAAGTTTCAAAAACAGTTGCTCATCAAATCATAGTTACGAAAAACAATAATACTATTTATTCCCTCCGTTTTGAAAACATGCATGCCCAACTACATATTATAAAACCATAACGTAAAACATCATAAGAAATAGAAACACTATAAAACTGCATCATAAATCGTGAATATCAAGGTTTCATTTTATGATCAAACCTGCTGGGTCAATCCGAGTCTTTAAACTCAATCAGGCATCAATACTATCCGAGTCTTTAAACTCCCGAGTCTTTAAACTCAATAGGCCTACGGGGGTAATATCGTAAGTATCCAAGTCTTTAAACTCCCGAGTCTTTAAACTCAATCCGGGCCCGTCCCCCGTCAACCAGAATATCCGGGTCTTTAAACCCAATATCCAGATCCAGCAAATCCAATCCAAATTCAATATAAACCCATTCCTAAATCCATAGCCAAACTCGAATTCGAAATCCCAGGTTCGAAGCCCATCCGGCGTTCAGAACCGTCATTCCGAACCCAAATCCGGAACTCTACTTTTAAACCAAAATCCTCGCCTAATCACAAATCACGTTTCATAATCCATTTATCATCATCAGAAAATAGTTATAGATTGAAATCCCTAAGTATGGCATCAAAATCCGAAATCCAGCTTTTCTCGAAAAACGTGCAAAATCCCAAAAATGTCTCGAAAAACGTGCAAACATATCAACCACATGTAATCATCATCAGAAAGCATAAAAACATATTTAATATCGTAAAACATCAATAAACAGTTAGGCATGCTCGTAAAGAAAGAAAGAGTCCACTCACGAATCTGAACGAGTCAATCGCGCTCCGTGCGCTCCTCGACCTTCTCAGGCGTCTCCCGTCCTGTCAATATGCACCAAATAGGGTCACAAATACATCAAGGATACTAACCCTAATTTCCCCAATTTTTCGGGAATTTATTAATATTTTAATCTTAAACCCTAAACCGTCTGGATTCCCGAACTACCACATAACATCGTCCGATCAACCCGAAAATCACACCAACGGATTCCTTAGGACATTTAGAATCAAAACCATGTTGGAAGGTTGGCCGGAATCCTTCCCACGCGCCGCCCAAAGTGGCTGCGCGTGGGCCTCACGCGCCTGCTACAGTGCTCATTCAACCTCGAGTCACCCGGTTCAACTGTGTTGAACCGGCGTGACCGGTTCTCCTCCGTTCCTCCACCGTTCTTCATCCTTTCAATCCCAATTGCACCGTCCAGTCCCCAGCAATCCTTTCCCCTCCTAACTTTTGAAAATTGAAGCCTAAAACCTATCGTTCACGACCTCGAAACAGACGGCCCGTGGCCCCTGTTTTGGCCGCTGGCCACCCAGGTCCTCCCCCGTCACGGCACCACACTCAGACAACTCCTAGGACCTCCCTGAACCTCAACCTAACCTCCAAATCCCTCGACTCTAGCCCTAAGTCCACGACTTTTGAAAACAAAATCACGGGAAAAACAGGGGATTCGAGTCTCACCTGCGATTCAGCCTCCGCCGTTTGCACCGCCGCGTGCCATGGTGCTCGTTGGGTCCCCTGCAAGCTCCTGAGCCTCCTACTGCCTTGGTTTGAGCCACCACACGGCACAACCACCGCCACAGGGCCACCACCTCTCTGTTTTCCCAAAACTTCCAGCCTCCTCCGTCGTGCCTCCGTGCACGGTTGCAGCTCCAAAACACGATCAGTAGCTCAGCCTTGGCTCCCTGTTACTCTCACAATCCACCACCCACTCACTCTTGCACTGAATCGATCACAATCTCTCTAATTTTTCCTCTCTGTTTTCTGGTTCTCAAAGCCCAAATGCACGATTTTGAACGTGCACAATGTGTGGCCGTGCACACTTAGACTCCCCCAGAAGCCTCTAGCTTCTGTCCACGTGTCCACTCTCCATGGTCTCAGCACAAAATATCCTAGCCCACAAATGCCACTTGTTCTGATCTGATTGGGCTGAGGAAAAAGACTAAAATACCCCTAGGTGTACAAATTACCATTTTACCCTCGAACTTCTCAGACCCGTAACTATTCCATCCGACGTCCGATGACAGCGTGCCACCTATCTTTGTACTTAGGACGTCGAGACCTATCTAACGGTCCTCGATCTACGAGACAATCACAAGTCCAAGAAAAAGTCAACATTTCCCTCAATTAGTCCAAGTTACGTTAACGCCCTCAATCTTCCGAACGTCATAACTTTTTCTCCGTTTTTCCGAATCGAACCTGCCACCTGTCTACGGACTCGTGACGTCCTAAACTACGTCACGGTCAAGGGTCAACACTCATCCAATCTGTAAATCAAAAAGTCAACTTTTAACGCACTATTCAGAAGGGCAAAATTGTCCTTTCATACAAATATTTATAAAAATTACATTTATACCCTTCCCGAAGGTACAGGTTGTTACACCATTCCCGCCAACTCCAAATCATGAGTAGGATAGTTTAGCTCATGAGGTTTTGGCTACCGTGAGGCGTAAGCAATATCTCTCACATGCTACATCAATACGCAACCCAGTCCCTATAGTGATGCGTCACTCTAAACCTCAAATTCTCCACTATTATCTGGAAGTGCAAAAACTGGTGCAGTACTCAACCGTTGCTTCAACTCCTGAAAACTCTGCTCACATTGGTCATCCCAAACAAATTTAACCCCTTTTTCTGGGTCAATAGGGTCAAAGGAGTTGCGATAGTAGAGAAACCCTCTACTGACAAGACCCACCCCTAATCCCTCGGGATTAAGGGCTAAATCCTGCTCCCGTCTAACTTACGTATGACACGAAGGCTAAACTGACGTCCAACCTCCATGTGACACGTAATTCGGACAAGGGATTCTCGAGCTAACCGTACAAAAGCTTCCGGACTTCCCAGAGTGTACCGAGCTACTGTGGATTGCGCGTGTGATGTCTCCGTCTCTCTCTCAACTCACAGCCAGTACCGCAACAACCTGGAGGGTATCGAAAACACGAAAAGACTGTGAGTAGACAAAAATAAAGTGTAATTCAAAAAAAATTCAATAAAATAATTACATTTATACCCTCCATTTAAAAACCAATATGCATGCATATCAAATCCAAGTCATAAAACCACTCATATAAAAAACCATCATTGAAAACCATTTAGAAACCCGGGTTAAATCAGCTATTCAAATCCAGGCCTCAGCCTCAAATCTCAAATCAATCTTAAATCCGGGAACTCAGTCCCAAAACTCGTCAAATCCAATTCATCCGGGCCACCGCCCAAAACCAGTGAAAAACCAGTGAAAATATATCAATCATACAAGTTACTGGATCTCAAGTGCGCCCGGGTCTTTAAACTCAAAACACAATGCGCAAATAGCCAGGCCTTCTTGGGATATCCGAGTCTTTAAACTCAAAACACAATCACAGGCCTCAAGGGGTATCATATTCGAGTCTTTAAACTCAAAACATATACTGAGTCTTTAAACTCAAAACATATCAATCCAGGGCCCTACCCCCGTCAATCAATCCGAGTCTTTAAACTCAAAACCAGATCCAGTGGGTTTTTCTCTTTTTTCGGGTCCTTAAACCCAAAACATTTTCATCCAATCAGTGAAAACCACAGAAAATCCACAGTCGAATTCGCAACAATGATTTCGTAAGCCGGCATCCGGAACCACTGTCCCGAACCCAAATCCAAACTTCCTTTCCAAACCTCGAAAACCAAATCCGAAATCTCATTTCACATGAACAGGGCTCCAGGCCCGAAATCACTTTTCTGAAATCCATTTCAAATCCTTGAAATCAAATCATTTTTCAAAATCCGAAGTCAAGTCATCAAAATCAAAGTCAAATCACAACATCGATCGAAACCTCGTAAAACGTGAATTTCAGTAAATATCTCGAAAATCGTGTAAAACCTTAAATCATCAAGATCATAAATCAAATAATAGAATCACGTATGAAAATCATAGAAAAAAATATATGCATGCATTCAGAGTTAGGAAGCAAAGTCCATTCACAGACCATTCCGACGTCGCCTCGATACGCGCGCATTTACGCCGTTCTCGGCCATTCCGCTATCCTCGGCTTTCTCGAACCTATCCAAATCCCACACCAAGGTCACTAAATACTTCACAAAGATCATAATAAAGCCCCATAATTTTCCCGTATTTTTGGCTATTTTTAATCGAGCCCTAAAACCTTCTGACATCCCGAAACATATCGAGACGATGTCTGATTGACTCGAAACCAGCGTCAAAATGTTCGTTACATCAAATACTTTAAAAGTCGTGTTGGAACCTTCCCCAAAAGGGGCCCCACGCGCCCTCACGTGCCACCCAAAGGTGCTACGCGTGGGAGCCACGCGCCCAGGCACTGTTCATCTTCAACCTCCAGCCAACCCGGTTCAGATCGGTCCGATCGAACCGAGCCGGCGAGGCCGCTTCTCCCTCATTTTTAGGCCATTTCCAGTCTGTTGTTCACCATTAGGACTGTCCTACTCCTAGCACCCTATTCCACTACTTAAAATACGACTTAACGGCCTAACACTCACCTCCCAAATTCGAACTAAAACCCAGAAATTACCAGTTTCGAAATCCGGCCACCCGTGGCCACCACTAAGCTCTGGTTCAATCCCTAAGGACACTACCACCTTCCTAGAACTAATAGAACCACTAGAACACTTCAAAACCCCTCCAAACTCCACGACTTTAGTTTTGAAACAAAACTGGAAAACAGAGAAAACAGAGTGGGCCGAGAAATTTACCTGCTCCCTGACCACCACCGTGAGCTCCGCAGTGCTCCACTGAGTCTACAAAACTCCTCACAGGTTGCTGAACACCACCACACGTCCAATTTCGATGGTTTGATCGACTGGGGTGCACAGCCGTGCAAAGTGTCCCCTGTTCTGTTCTTTGGTTTTTCCTCCCTTCACACACAACCACTCGGCCCTCTAAGCTCTCTTGATCACACTCAAACACACCTACACTTACTCACTCAAACCCAGAGCACTCAACTCTCACACACTCTCTGGAAATCGATCGATCTCTCCTCTTTGTCTTAGTCTTTTTTTCTCCTCAGTGCACGGTTTAAACAAGCCCAAACAAATTAAATGGAACCCGTGTAAGTGGCTAGAACCCACTGGAAAACAGCCAGGTGTCAAACACCTGGTGGACCAGCCCCAAAATATCCAATTAACACTGCACACCTGTCCTTATCTGATTGGAACGCTTCCCAAGGTGCAAAAAGACCAAAATACCCCTAATTGTTCAAATTACGATTTTACCCTTCACTTCCTAGACTCGTATCTCACTCGTCTGATGTCCGATAAAGGCATGCCACCTGTCGTTGTACTCAGGACGTCGAGATCTATCTAACGGTCTTTGGTTTGCATGGAGAAACTTTATCGTACAAAAAGTCAACAATTGCCTCTCCTTTAACCAAATTACGAAAGTGCCCTCAACCTTCCGAACATCATAACTTCCTCCTCGGATGTCAGAATTGGGCGTGCCACCTGTCTACGGACTCGTGACGTCCTGAACTACGTCACGGTCATCGGTCAATGTCTTTTTGACAGTCTGAACTAAAAGTCAACATTTTGCCTAGTATAGAGGCAAAATCGTCATTCTACGTCACCCGTCCAAACATATCCAACTAATCACCGACTATCTTCGTTAATCTGTCATTAACTATTAAGCTAATCCCGACTTCCGGGACGGGTCGTTACATCTACAAACTGCCGATACTAGCCATCCAAACCTACAAAACTCTGCACCTCCGTAATCGTCCTTGGTCGCTCCCAGTTTGACCCACCCACCCCTAATCCCCCTAGATTAAGGGCTAAGTCATGCTCCCGTCTAACCTGCATGCAACACGAAATCTAAACACCTGTTCAACCCTCCTGGAACACACTAGCCAAACAACGGATACCTAGGTCAAAGTCGTCCAAATACACCTTCCGATTTCCCAGAGTGCCCAGAATCATTGTGGATCGCGTGTGTGATGTCTCCGTCTCACTAACAACAGCCTGCACCGCATCAACAACCTGGAGGGTATCGAAAAACATAAAAGACTGTGAGTGGACAAAAATAACTAATAGGTTTAGAAAACATTTTATACGAAAGACATTTATACCCTTCACATAAAATCAATGCATGCATTCTAAAACCCTTTCAATTCCAAAATAAGAAAACCATCAATGAAAATCATAAATCAAAATCAACGTACGTGAACTCAGCCCAAAAATCCACAAAGTCCAAAACATCCGGGCCACCGCCCAAAACATCAAAAACCATTTGAAAATCAATAGCAAATCACAAGTCAATTAATTTGCTGGATCTCATATCAACGAGTCTTTAAACTCAAAACACATATATATCAGGCCTCCTCGGGATATCAACGAGTCTTTAAACTCAAAACATAAACAATAGGCCTTGGTCTTTAAACTCAAAACATATCAATCAAGGGTCATCCCCCTTCATTAATCAACCGAGTCTTTAAACTCAAAACATAGGAAATCCAGAAATCCATCGAAAACCAAATCCAAAATCATCATTTGAAATCCCGAATTCAAATCTAGAAATCACTTTTATTCGAACTGGGTCTCATGCCCGAATTCACTTTTCCAAAAATCCATGTTTAACATTGAAATCCAAATCATATTTTACATCCAAAATCATGCTATCAAATCCATTACCAACATAGTATGCTTCCACTAAATCCCCGTATTTTTCCCGAATTTTTAACTATTTTTAAACTCGATTCTAAACTTTCGGACATCCCGAATTATATCGAAACGATGTCCGATCGACTTGAAACCAATCCCAAAATCTTCGTTACATCGAATACATTAAAACACGTGTTGAACACTTTCCCAAAAACTCCCCCACGTGCCCTCACGTGCGGCTCAAAGGGGTTGTACGTGGGCTCACACGCCTACTGTTCATTATCTTCAACCTCTGATCAGACCGGCCCGCTCCAACTAAACTAGCGTGAGCAATTCAACTTCATAGTTCCTTCATTTTTGGTCTGTTTCGATTCTAATCAGTCCTATTACTTCGTCCTAACCTATACAATCGATCTAACTACTTAAAACATGAAATTAAATCCTCTAACTTACTTTCCCGATCAACCTTCAAACACCAAACTTTCCTCCGTCGTGTTCTTGGGATTTAGGCCACGTTCTTTCTTAATTTTGATCCCAAACAGTTTCTAGAACCTCTAGAAACAAATTCCAATCGTTAAAACCTCACAACAAACACCAAAGCTCAACTTACCATTTTTTAATCCAACTTACCTTTTTACGGGTTCCACGGCCACCGTCCACGGCATGCCTCCTTTCCAAGCTCTGCAACTTCCTTGCATCGTCAGAAACATGTTCCAATGAACCAAATCGATCATTAACCTTCCAAACCTAAACCACCAGTTACGAATTCAAAACAGGATTTCACGGTTTTGACTTTACCTTCGTCGTCGTCCCCCGCCGTGGCCACCACCATGTGCGTCTAAGTCCCCTTTCTAACTCTCCTTCACACATCACGGGAAATTGGTAAGGTTTAGGAGGGTTTGGTTTCACGATCACACTCTGCACTCCTCTGTTTTCTCTCCATTCTCTATTTTCTGTGTTTTCTTCCCCAAGCCCGTGTACAAATATCAGCCCTTATTTAATTTTAAAGTGAGGCGGCTAACTAGGTTCTACAACCATCTAGAGATAGGACAAATGTCCCACAACCATTGGGCACAAATCCAGATGCACCAAGTGTCCCAATTTTACTGGGCATAGATCCCAATACACAGCAAAAAGACCAAATTGCCCCTTGCCCCAAATTACCAAAATACCTCTTATCTTCCGAGACCCATAACTTCTTCCTCGAATGTCAGAATCGGACGTGCCGCCTGTCTACGGACTCGTGACGTCCCGAGCTATGCTACAGTCATCGGCCAAAGTCCGTTTAACCGCCAAAAACAAAATTCAACAGTTTGCCCATTCTAGGGGTAAAACGACCATTTTGCACCGTCCGTCCGCAATCACTCCACTAATCACCAATTAATCACTAATCTAACCCCAAAATTCAGGACGAGTCGTTACACAGTTAGTCATAGCTTCCGTCTTCTGGGGTTCCACTCTAATCCCCTCGGCTGAAATAAAATGGCCCAGAAAGCCAATACTATTTAACCAAAACTGACACTTGCTAAGATTAGCATACAACTGGTTCCGCCTCATCCTGTCCAACACTAACTGCAAATTTTTCTCGTGCGCTCTGGTACTCCTCAAATAGACCAAAATGTCGTCGATGAACACAATTACAAACTTGTCCAAATACGATCGGAACACTCGATTCATCAGGTCTATGAATACAGCTGGTGCATTCGTCAACCCAAACGATATCACCAAAAACTCATAATGCCCGTACCTCGTCCAAAAATCAGTCTTCGAAACGTCATCCTCAACAATCCTCAGCTGATGGTAACCAGATCGAAGGTTAATCCTAGAGAAATACTTTGCTCCCCGCAGCTGGTCAAACAAGTAATCGATCCTGGGTAAAGGGTACTTGTTCCTTACCGTCATTTTATTAAACTGTTGGTAGTCCACACACAACCGTAGACTACCCTCATTCTTCTTAACGAATAACACGGGTGCTCCCCATAGTGAAGTACTTGGTCAGATGAATCCCCGATCCACCAACTCCTACAGTTGAGATTTCAACTCCCGTAACTTGGTCGGTGCCATACGATACAGCGCCTACGATATCGGTCGCGTCCCGGGAAGTAGTTCAATTGTGAACTCAATCTCACGATGTGGTGGTAAACCAGGAAAGTCTTCTGGAAACACATCTGGAAATTCCCGTACCACCGGGATATCCTCGGCTGTTAAAGAATCATCACGCGTCTCCAAAACATAGGTTAAATAACTCAGGCAAACCTTTTGTAGTAATTTAGTAGTTATAAGTGCGGAAATTACCTCAGGTGGTGAGACTTCCCACTCTCAGTGGAAGAACACCTCCGGTAAACTTGGACTCCGCAAGATCACTCGCTTGTTGCAACAGTCCATAATAGTATAGTGGTTCGACAGCCAATCATCTCCTAGTATGATGGCGAAGTCATGTAGATCCATAATAATCAAATTAGCCAGAAATTCCACACCTTCCACTTCCACTGGACAATCATTCACAATTTGGTTCACTCAGTAGACAACTCTCATCGGTGTACCGACACCCAACTCCTCCTCAAGTACCGACACCTGGCGACCCAAAAAGCTTGCACAATTCCATGGAATAAATGAATGTGTAGTTTTGGAGTCCATCAAATCACGAAAAACAATACTAGATATAGTAAGAGTACCTGTCATGACATCTGGAGCTACCCTGGCCTGACGCTGGGTAACTGCATAAACCCGAGCTATGGATTCAGTCGTCCAGCCACGTCCTCGTACTCCTCTATCACCACCACGTACTCTACTCTGTCCTCAGCCACCAGTAATGTTAGAAGCCGAACTCTGCACTGTATTGCTACCTACGGTCACGGATGGGCACTCAGAAACATAATGTCCCGATCCTCCATAGGCGAAGCAAGTCAATACCCTCTGCCTGCTGGAAGATCCACTAGATGAATCACTCATATATGTCTGCTGCTGCCAAGAACTGGACCTCGACTCCGATTGCTGAGGGCTCCCATTACGGCCAAACCGTCCTCGGCCACCGGATGAAGAAGCTTCTTCACAATGTCCTCTATTTGAGCCCCGATGGCCCGAAGGTCCAAGGTATGGACGATCCTCATGCTGTGCCTTGCTAGAAGTATACTAATGCTGCACTAATAAACTGGTCTTAACCCGCACTATGGCGTCTGTCAAACCTCTCATAGTGGTATAAGGTGTGGCAGTCACAATAGCCTGAATGTCTCCCTTGAGTCCCGACTCAAAGCGGCGACATTTATCTTCTTCAATACTCACAAAGGCTTCAGCAAAATGAGGCAGCATCAAGAAAGACTGCTCATACTCAGCTACGGTCTTGCTCCTCTACTGGAGTAGCAGAAACTCTTTCTCGCGGGCATTGTTGAAAGATCTCGAATAGTACTGGTTGAGGAACCGCTCCTTGAAGACCTCCCAAGTAACTGTGTGGACGGTCCAACCCATCATCACTAGACTATGCCACCACCGATACACACCCGATACGCACCACCATCGAGCAAAAAAATAGCCAGTACAACACGCTCCTCAGGTGGGCAATGCATCACCGTAAAGATCTGTTCCCATCGCGCAATCCACTACTGAGCTTCCTCAGGGTCTGATCCCCCGCTAAAAGGTGTATCTCCCAATCACTGGGCTCGCAAAATGCTTGAGCTCTCCATTTCTCTTCCAAACTCTTACTCAATCCGTGCTCGAGGATCGCGTCTCGAAGGCATAACCAACTGTTAAGAGGCATAGAATAGTTAAATAACATCTAAAGCGTCAGTGTACAAAGTACAGACCGCTATCCTTGTACCTTTACCACTAACCTAGTGCTCTGATACCAAGCTGACAAGACCCATCCCGATCCCCCTGGGATTACCCGGGGATGTGCCATGCTCCTGTGTGACAATAACTCTAAAATACTGAAATTACCCTTAACGGGCTTAAAATTTTTCGAATTAAAATAAATAAAGTTAAACATACGAGTTTAGAGTTCAACACTGTCAGACTAGGGATAATACAAATACAAAATACGAGCACAAATGTCAGGTTACAAAACGGTGCTCAACCTACCCAACAGGGTGTACAGGTGAGCAACAACGAAATCTATGCCTCGGACTCCAGTTCCTCCTCCTCTACCTCGTTTGCATGGCCTCGAGGGGTCAATAAAACAATAAAGAGTGAGTGGGCCGAAAATAAACAATGTTTCCAAAACCAGTTTAATAATACAATAATCATAAGGTTTTACCCCTCCGTTTTCAAACTTGCATGCATTGAGTCAAAACATAGGTAATCGTAATAGTATCATAAAATTATATAATCATATATAACCGTATAGGGAAAAGCAATCAAAATAATAG
Source organism: Prinsepia uniflora (assembly GCA_032719365.1). Classification (NCBI taxonomy): domain Eukaryota; kingdom Viridiplantae; phylum Streptophyta; class Magnoliopsida; order Rosales; family Rosaceae; genus Prinsepia; species Prinsepia uniflora. The sequence continues at coordinate 18,777,137 of CM064861.1, read as the reverse complement.
TGCACTGTAAAACCCAACCCCGACATCCCTGGTGTCTGGCACCCCCGATGCCTAATAATGTCACTGTCCTAAGGCTATGCGTGCCACTCGGGATCTCAATCTCGAGTCTCCCCAAGGTCCACCTAGGTCAATGACCCGCAAGTCAATGACCCTCCCTAAGGGGTATCATCCATAACTGCACTCCTGATCGTGAGCTACCCCTCGGGTCAACCCCTCTCAAAAAGTGCGTCGTGACTACTCCAGGATACTACAAGATGTTCGGAGGAGGCAGAAATCATAAGGTAGGTAAGCATAGTGCAATACTATTAAATTCCACAGAAATCCCTGATTGACTCCTAAAATAGATTCATATTTATCCAGACGGGTCTCATGCCCAAAACATGATATTATGTATAAAACATCATCATATAATACCAAGAATCGTCCAATCTTAATCGTAAAGTAAAACAATAAAAACAGTTATGCATGCAATCATTTCGAAATCAAAAGCCCTCTCACACACTATCCTCGCTGCTCAACGAACCACCTAAACATGTCCAAACACATCCAAAGGTCACTAATGGGCTATACAAGTTCAAACATAAGACACTAGAACAGTACCGGCCCGGGAAAGTCGCCCGAACATGCTTTCTAAGGCATTAAATCCAATTTTTACCAACTTAACGATCTCCAATCGACATGAAACCACCACCATTGGATTTGTATCGTCGAAACCTTGAAAATAGTTCCAGTCTCAGCTCGAAACTCGCCCTCACACTCCCTCACGTGCAGGTCAACTGAAAGTCAACGCTGGAAGTCAACGGTCAACGCCTGCTGACATCACTACTGACGTTAGCATGATGTCACGGCTGGCGTCATGTGACAGGTGTCAGACTCTGACAAGTCCACGTGTAAACATGTGATTGGTCCACATCACTACCATGTGTCAAACTCTGATAGTGCCACGTGTTAACTGATGGTTGGTCCACATCATTGACATGTCAGTGAAACATGGCAGTCACTGATTGGGCCACGTCACTGACATGTTAGTGCACATTTAGCACTAACATGTGACACGTGTCACGTCCCTACTAGCTGCTGGTCTGACAGGTCTAACATGATGACGTTAGCATGCTGACGTCATCATCCCCTACCTCTAGATGTGTAAACCCGTTAGTCTGCAACCGAGTCACGCAGACCCGCGACCTTGACATGGCTGCCATTTTCTCATTTCAAGTCCATTTTCGATCTAGTTTCGTCCTAAAGGTTCGTCCTAATCCCAACAAGAGATCTAGCTACTTAAAACCAAGAAAATCGATCTACAAATCACCTGGTTATGGATGAACAACGACGGCAAGTTTCCTTCTCCGTTTTCTCTCAACTCCAGCCACCACGTCCCTCGAAATCAAGCTCCCTGCGATCGTCTCTATCCCTAGAATACATTAGGGTCCATCAAAACTATAAACAAACATCCAAAACTCAACTTCCATTTTGGCCAAAAACACGGTTTCGGGTTTTCGGGTTTCTCACCTCTCCGCCGTGCTCAGCCTCACCGTCTCGACGTCCTCTTCTCTTTGGCCCCACTCAGATGGCCACAGCAACTGATAAAGGTAGGGTGGTTGGGTTATGGTGTTTGTGTGTAATGGTGGTTCACGGGTTAAAGGAAAATGAAAGATGATGAAGATGATCGAATGGGAGGAAGAGACATATGAGGAAAATGAATTAAATAAAAGGGCCAATCAGACAAAGATCCACAAAATAGGGAAACCCTACCAATGGGATGAGTGACACATGTCACTCATCCAAGGGCCCACAATTAATCTCCACCAATCAGATTTAAGCATTAATAATTCAAATCCAGAGGCGTAAAAATAATCGATTTTGAGTCTGTGACCATATCTTTTCAGTACGACGTCCAATTTCGACGTGCCGCCAGTCTATGAATTCGTGACATCCCAATCTACGTCATGGTCATAAGTCAAAGTCCAAAAGTAATCCCGGTTCAAAAGTCAACTTTTCCCCCTCAGTGGCAAAATGACCATTTTGCATTAATTAATAGAAATTACAATAAAATAATATTCGGGTCATTACACTTTGCACACCCACTATTAGAACCATCGAGGCAAATCATATGGCTAGCTGGAAGCTACCTAACCCTAGCAACTATTTATTATGGCATGACCGATTGGGACACCTAGGTCAAGGTATAATGCGTCGTATCCTCAACACATCACACAGGCATCCCTTTACAAATAAGGACCTTATATTTAGTGAAACACTATGCCATGCTTGCTCAATGGGAAAATTGAACACTAGACCATCATATGCAAATAAAGGTAAAGAATTTGTCCCATTCTTGTGCAGAATACAAGGGGATATTTTTTTACCCATCCAACCACCATGCGGACCATTTAAATATTTCATATCACAATATCATCTGATCCATCTCATGAGATACTTCTGGATTATGGGTCTGTCTTAGAAGAGACGACGTTGGGGGACGCTCCAACGTCTAAACCCACTACCGAGAATAGAGAGATCTCGGTAAACTATGCATGCTTAAATGAGATATGAAATCATAATGACATTATCATCGATGAAATATTTTCGTTCGCAGTAGCTACTGAAATAATAACTAGTGATGATATCAAAGAGAAGCCCTGGGATTGATTACTAGGAGACGTATTCTCCGTAATGGACATTATAACGTTCCGCTACCTTATCAATTTGGTAGTTTCCGAAAAACTAAGTATGCATCTTTTAGATGTGGTCATTCTTTATCTCTATGGGGATCTAGATACGGAGATATATATGAAAGTTCCTGAAGGACTTAAGATACCTGATGCAAATAGTTTCAGGCCACGAAACACGCTCTCTATTCGTTTGAGGCATTCACTTTATGGATTGAAACAATCCAGACGTGTATGGTATAACCGTCTAAGTGAATATTTGATCAGACTGGGATATGTGAATAATGAATTATGTCCATGCATGTTTATTAAGAAAATAAGTTTCGAGTTCGCTATAGTGGTAGTTTATGTCGATGACATGAATCTAATTGGTACTCCTTAAGAGATCCAAGAAACCACTAAGCACCTGAAGTTAGAATTTGAAATGAAGGATCTTGGGATAATACACTTTTGTCTCGGCCTGGAGCTCAAGCACCATGCGGATGGAATTCTGGTCCATCAATCGATCACATCCAGAAGATGTTGAGACACTTTAATGAGGATAAAACAAAACCTTCAAGCACACACATGATCGTCTAGAGTCTAGAAACTAAGAATGATCTGTTTCATCCCATAGATGATAACGAAGAGATATTGACACTAGAAGTGCCATATCTAATTGGAATAGGCACATTATTGTACTTGGCTCAATGCACCAGACCGGACATTTCATTCGTTGTGAACTTGCTAGCTAGATTTAGCTATGCGCTAACATCCTGCCATTGGAATGGCATAAAATACATTTTCTGATACTTTAGAAGTACAATGGATATGGGCTTATTCTATCTCTATGCATTAAGGAATGTATCAAACCCATTTGGTCCTCTAAATGATACACGCCTTGTTGGGTATGCTAATGCAGGTTACCTATCTGACCCACACAAAGTGCGTTCCCAATCCGGTTATGTCTTTACCATTAGGAACACATCAATATCTTGGAGGTCTACGAAACAGACCCTAGTTGCTACGTCTTCGAATCATGCAAAAATTCTAACTCTTCACGAAGCAGTTCGTGAATACATATGGCTAAGAGCAATTACGAGGCATATTCGAAGTACTTGTGGATTGCATTTAACCCATAATGAACCAACAGTTATCTACGAAGATAATGTTGCATGCATCGAACAGATGAAGACCGGTTTCATTAAGGGATACAACACCAAGCATATTGCACCAAAGTTCTTTTTCAACCAACAACAGCAAAAACATCAGAAGATTGAGATCAAGTCAATACGGTCTCAAGATAACCATGCAGATCTGTTCACCAAGTCATTACCAAATTCCACATTCCAGCAGCATGTGCGAGGTATTGGTTTACATAGACTAACTGATCTACCTAATCTGTAGTTTTCAGAGGGGGTCAAGATCAGGGGGAGTATCATGAAGTATACCAAGTATCCGGAAGTATACTGAGTATCTCGAAGTATACTCACATGATCATCTTGTACTTTTTTGTCCTACGACTAGGGTTATTTTGTCCTATTGGGTTTTTTTTACCTGGCAAGGTTTTAATGAGGCACATTTTGATATGATCATCCCGCTAACAATGCATCCCTAAGATTCCATGATTTGACTCATATGCATTTGCTCAACTTTTCCTTTCAACCACGGGGTTTTCCCACTTGGTTTACAAGACAAGGTTTTGGTGAAGCAACACTAATGTATTTTATCTCAAAGGCGTACTATCTGTCCGTATTCCAGAAGAGACGACATCGACTACCTCAGAAGATTTCGATTTGATCACTTACACGCGTGTTGCACTCTTTTTCCTTCAACCAGGGTTATTTTTGTCCCTTGGGGTTTTTGTTACCTGGAAAGGTTTTAACGAGGCAACACATAAGCGTGTAGCCAAGTAATACCATTACATGAAATATCCATGGAGGAATGTTGTAAATAACTCTAAGATTTATGTCTATTTATGTAGAAGGTACTAAGGATAGTATAGTTTTTCTGTATTTATTATTTATCCCTTCTTATATTAGGGATCAGTTATCTTTGTAAACTCTAACTCATTATAAATATACGTATTATTTTACAAAGAATGTTTCTTCTCTCTACCTCCCTCTTTGCAATCTCTTATGACAACCCGGAAATTCGAAAAAGGAAAAATTGGAAAAATTGGAAGGAAATGACGATTTTGCCCTTGGTTACGGGGGCAAAAGTTGACTTTTTGATCGGGACTTTGTTTGGACTTGCCGTTAGGACCATTGAATAGGTCCCGAGACGCTGAGTCCATAGACAGGTGGCATGCGTCGATCGGAGTTCAGACGTGGAAGTTACGAGTCTAGAACTATGAGGGGCATTTTGGTAATTATGTGTTGCAGAGGCAAAATGGTCTTTTGCACATGTGACTGTGCAGATTACAATTAGTGGCATTGATGTCGTTTGATATTTGGATAGGACAAATTCGTATATTTAACAAACTGGCCTGATGAATTTACTAGGAAGTAGAGGGATGAAGAGAACTGATGCAATTGCAAGACTTAGGAGCATGGGACAGAAAGGAAAAGACGAGGGAGTGAGAGAAAGAAAAACCGAAACCCAAAAACCAGCCAAACTTCAAATCCTCCAACATCAAATTTGAAACTAGGGACCACAGTTCCTGTAATTGACCTTGAATTCAGCTTTCTGGGATTGAGGCGAGTTGAACCCAATCAGAAATGAAGGAAAACAGGGTCGTATCGACCTTGAACGGAGGTCCTCAACTCCTCGAAAATTCGAGGTTGAGTTCAGGTATATAGAGGTATGGGAACCTGAAGTTGGTTTCGATTTTATGGTTACAATCATCTTAATAGGCTTCCTGGTCAATTAGAATGGAAAACTATATCAAAAATGATGAGAACTGGATTTGTAAACCGTCGAACACTAAATTGGGGATTGATTGGTTTTAGTCGTTAATTCGATAAATTAACTTTACAGAACTAAAATTAAGGTTACAACGATGAGATTAGCCGAATCAATAGAAGAAATTAATGTAAAATTGGATAGGATTGAAACGGGTCGTGTCGCGGGCTAACATGTTGAGTTGCAAGCGATCGACTGGAAAGATGAACAGTGCTGGGTACTGTAACAGGCACGTGGACTCCAAGCGCAGCTGCTTGCGGCGGCTCGTGGGGGCGCGTGAGTGGGATTCTCGAGGTGAGATCAACATGACTTTTATTCTATGCAATGTAACAAACATTTTGGCATTAGTTTCGAGTCGATCGGATACCGTTTCAATATTATTTCGAGGGTCCGAAGGATTAGGTTACGTTTTAAATTTGTATTTAATTCCCAAAAAATTATGGGAAGTTAATATGCTATTAATTGAATCATTAGCTACTCTTAATGATGATTTTGGATAGGAGTTGAAATTCCTGGAAAGAACCAGAAATTACGGACAAGCGTGTAGCTTGGAAAGCGGGTCGTTTGGACGGTATGTGAATGGACGTTTATTTTCTAACTTATGATGCATGCATAGTTAAATGTTTTACATGATTGATTGCATGATTTGATTTGCAATGATGTCATGGTGATTTGACATGGTTATTCATTGATTTAGTGATTATTTTAATCGGTCTTTTGGGCACATTTTACGAGGAATGTGTAAATGATGTTTTAGGCTAGGCCCGGAGTCAAAAAAGTTTCAAAAAGGATATTTTGACTTAGTTGGTAAGTCAAGGATGATTTCTGGATTATTTTAATGTTTTCAAATGAGATTTTACGAATTTACGTGTAAATGACATTTGGGCTTGAGACCCTATCGGGAATGATTTTGACTTGGTTTGAAGTCAAGGATTTGATTGAAATGTTTTGGGATGTAATTCCGGGATATTTTTCATTGTGATTGTGAGTTCCCAGATAGTCGAAGCTAGGGGTATTTCCCAGACGATCGGAGCTCGGAGGATATGATTGTGATTGTTCCCAGGCAGCCGATGCTAGGAGTTATTCCCAGGCGACTGGCACTCGGGGCCCAGGCAGTCGGAGCTCGGGGTGGTTCCCAGATGACTGATGCTCGAGGATATGTGTGCCTGGATAGTCGGAGCTAGGGGGTGGCTTCCCAGACGACTGAGGCACGGGGTATTGCCTATGCGTAGTGCAGAGGTGATTGTGTGCGATTTGATGTTGATTGTGATTTCTTTGCGTACTGGTAATGAAAACGGGTTTTGGTCTTTGTGGCCAGGTTAGTGTTTTCATGTAATTTGGCTGGAAAGTTGGTGATGGTTATTCATATGTTTTACCCTATGTATGTATGATGTTATAACTGGAGGGGAAAATGGTCTATTTGAAATGTATTTTCAAAGGATATTATTTTTGTCCACTTACACCTTTTCTGTTTTGATGACCCTCTAGGTCGTGGTACGACGTTCGGGGCTGATCGAGAGGCGGAGGCATGAGCGGAAATCAGTGCAATTATCCCTTATCTGATAAGTGATGAGAGGTAGTTTCGGGACTTCAGTTGACTTGTCAGAAGGGAGCGAGACCCGGCGCGATTATCAAAGTCCAGTTGGGACGGGTCCTGTCATTTCTTCTTCTTTAAATAATTCACATCATATTCTTAATTCATAAATAAAATATAGGCAACACATAATAAGTTTTTGCCATAACATTATAATTTAGTGATGGTTTTTTCATTTTAAATTAAATGAGTCATCTCAAATCTTACTTTTATCTTCTTAATATAAAAATATAGTATTTGTCACTTAGTATTATGGTCTAATGGTATTCCTTTCTACTTGTTATGTGGGAGGTTTCGGGCCCGACGCTCATCTGGTCAGGTTGATACCTATTATTTATATAATGTAATCTTCATCCCTCAATACCCAATTATAAATTTTAAAAAATAAATTACACTTTAGTATCACGTGTTTTACACCGAGTTTCAGAGTTATTCTCGATATTTCAAATTTTAAATAATAATACCTTGAACTTTTTAAAATGTGACAACTTGACTCTAATATTAATTTTTCCGTTAGTTTTTTTTTAAATGTTGATATGGTACATTGTGAGACCTACCTTTTAAAAGTTTGATATGCCATTTAGATAAAAAATAATAATAATAAATTAAATGAAAAAACATTTACAGCATACGTCCCTAAACTTTACGCTAATTTTAGTAAATGTACATAAACATTTTTTTTAAAATTTCACTGTCTTATAGCTTGTTTGAAATAATAAGAACCGTCCTTCCGTTAAAAGGTCAAATAGAATCCGTCAAAATGTCAAACAAAATCCATTAAAAATAAGAGCAAAATTGTCAATTCAAGGGTTTTTCTATATCCTTTTCTTTTAAAATTTTTAATTTTAATTTTTTTTTGAAAAATCTCTTTGTTTGCCACCAATATTTTATGGAAGATAATTTTTTAATTGTATTCTCGGCGTCATTGTATTCTAGTTGCCTAGTTCCAAGAGCATCATTTCTCTTTTGAAACAGATTTTGGGTTTTCATAATTGCATTTTGGGCATCATTGACATTGTCTTCGCCACCAAAAGCAGCAACCTTGCAATTGTTTTCTTCAACAAAAGAAACATCATTGCCATTGTTTTCTTCAACGCCAGCAACTGCCTTGCAATCGTTGTTGTCCCCAAGAATAATAGTAGGAGCAGGAGCAATTTCCTTTCTCCAAACAAAACTTACGGGTTTCAAAATTACCTGATGTGGGCGAGGGTTAGGGTGGTCTGAAGTCTTGTGCTTTGAAATTTGAATTCGAGGACGGTGAGAGTTCTAAAATTACTTGTGATGGGCGAGGGTTATGGTGGTTGAGGTCTTGTGGTTTGAAATTTGAATTTGAGGACGGTAAGGATTTAGGTAGGCTAAGAAGCATCTGGCAGATGAATGAACCTACAAAATCTGCTATTGGTGCATCTTCCTACAACTTCGAAGCGACAAAGAGGCACTGATTTGGAACGTGCTCCAACTTTTACTCCTCTTCATGAACTTGACCTTACTCAAAGCCATATTCATCTAATGAATACAAATCCCCACAATCGCGCCACTGATCGAAACCCAATAAAAGAAAGGGAATTGAAACGGCTCTGTGTGTTAATTTTTCTTAATTCTCATTTATTTTTCCCAAACAACAACCGGATAAAAGTCGAAAAAAAAAAGTTGAAAATGTCTTTGATTTATGTTTAATGAAATAAGGGTTATTACTCACTTTACTTTCCTAACCAAACATTAAATAACACTTTGCTCTCTGAAACAGATTTAGTTTCAATGTTCAGCCACAATTGTACATTTAGTTGCATCATTGCTCCATTTCGTTAGTTAAGCGTTAAGGGTGCTTATGTGTCAATACATGATTGGTTGTTTAATTATTTATAAAAAAATATTAAAATTAAATATTTTAAAAATAAAAAATTGAAAGAGGAAGATGAACATCTGGGTTTCATTGTTCATCTTCCTTCACATGAACAATTAACAGGAAGCAATGAAAAGTCACATTCTTCAAGTGATCCTGCTGCATTTTGTGTCAAACCCAGAACTCAAAATCTCAAAAAACTAAGCCAATTAACTCTTACCCAAAATGTCCCTGCAATTTCCTTCAAATCCCTACCTACACATTTCTTCCTCTCTCACTCTAGATCTATCAACTCCTTCATCGTCTTGAACTCCGCATCGGAATCCAAAACCCTAACCTCATCTCCACCATTGTCTTTTTCCTCTTCTCTCAATTCAAACACGAACTTCTCGACAAACCTTTGTTATCATCATCAATGTTGAAGTGCTCCGACAGAGTGTTTCAAGCCCTAACGTCATAGGACTTGCACCGGGTCGGGTTTGGGGCCTTAGCCGATGACGATTCGGGTCTCGTCCCTGAGCATGATTTACTACAATGGAGCTCCGAACATGAATGGGGGTTCCCGGTCACCGACTCAGGGTTGGTGTCTGCACCAGTAACGATGAAGGATGAGTCGAAGCCAGCTATGCGTTCGCGGAGGCAGGGGGTGCAGAAGTTTGTGACAGGTTTGGTCGGGTGACGGTGACAGGTGGAGAGACGGTGAGTCTGGCTGTGTAAGGTCATGGCTTTTATGTGACGGTGGGTATGGTAGTGAGTGAGAGTGATAGTAGGTGCATGGTAGAAGACGGAAGTGCGGACTCACAAAGAGAGTGGTGAACGCAATGAGGAAATTGATTTCAATGGAAACCCCGGATAAACCCCATTTTTGGGATTTTATGGTTGCATTTCTGTTTTTTTTTTCTGTACACAATTAACATGGAAATGTAGGAACTATTTTATTTCGCAGAAAAGTCACATTCAAAATTTTTTTACACTTTTGTTTGTGGGTTCTATGCTGGGTGAAGGTGAGATTGAGAATACGGTGGGAGTGTGGGCTTGTGATCAGGAGCAGGGGAAGGTGGGGCAAATGTGGCTGATACTTGCTGGGATTTGAGACCTAGGTTCTTTCTATTTTTACTTGGATCTTAGCTGGGTAAGAGTTAATTGGCTCAGTTTTTTGAGATTTTGAGTTCTGGGTTTGACATAAAATGCAGCAGGATCACTTGAAGAAGGTGGATTTTCATTGATTCGTGTTAAATGTTCATGTGAAGGAAGATGAACAATGAAGCCCAGATATTCATCTCCCTCTTTCAATTTTTTTTTTTAAAATTTAAATTTTAATAATTTTTGATAAATAATTAAGTAACCAATCAGGTATTGACACATAAGTACCCTTAACGCTTGGCTAACGGAATGAAGCAATGGTGCAACTAAATGTGCAGTTGTGGCTGAACATTGGAACTAAATCCGTTTCGAGGAGTAAAGTGATATTTAATGTTCGGTTAGGGGAGCAAAGTGAGTAATAAGCCATGAAATAATGATGATCTTCTGAATTTGTTCAATTTGTTCAAAGAAAAAATGGAGCTCCCCAGGCTTCTAGATGAACAAGATGAACACTATGAAGAAAAAAAAGTTTGGTAACAGTATCAACAAGATGAACAATGGATGAAATGTTTGTTTTGGCCTTTACTATTCACACTGCAATTTTTTAATAGATTTTGTAACATAAGGGCCTATGCTACTCTTTTGAACAAATTACGGGACAATGGAATCTAAAAAAATTAGTTTAATTGACAGTACCCGCTCTTAAAATACTTTGATGATTGCGTCCGGCCATGCTCTTGTTTGACAAACAATCTGAAATATTGAAACTACTCCCAAAATGTAATGACCCGAATCTCGAGAAAAAAAAAATTGAAAAAATAGTAAGAAAAATGACAATTTTGACCTTGAAAGGTTCGATGTTGAGTTTTTTACCTAGATACTTTTCGGATAATTCATGAGGACTGTTACGTAGGCCTCGGGATTTAGAGTCCGAAGATAGGGTGTCAGGACCCGACCCTCCTCGGTCAGGACCCGACTCTAGCACGATATTGTCAGCATTGGACCTCCTCGCCCTCACGGTTTTGTTTTCGGGAGCTCACAGTGCAATTTCCCATGGGGTCACCCATCATGGAATTGCACCCATGGATTGAAATATCGACCGATAGGGCCGATATATCAACGATATATTGTCAATTTTGGCCAGCGCCAGCTAAAAGGGAGGGGAGGGGAAAGATATCTCACGAAATTTCGATTTGTTTTCTTGTTTAAAGGATATAGATCTCATTATTTAGGTAAAACGATCGAGATTGGCCTAAATTGGGTGAAAATTGGAAGTAAAATAACGGTAAACCAGACGGGTCATGCTGCCGGGTCCGAAACCCGAATAGCAGACCCGACTCGAGGTAGAAGACGAAGACGACTCGAGGTAGAAGACGAAGACGACTCGAGGTAGAAGACGACTCGAGGTAGAAAACGTCCAATTTTCACTAATTAATGTCCAATTTTTAAAATTATTATGTAAATACAAATTCCCTAATTTTCTAAATTATTATGTAAATGTAAACTCCATTATTATATTCTTATTTTTATGTTTTAACTATATTAACATTCAATTATAGCAGTTCATTTCAATTTATGTTTCTGTTTAAAATTTTATATTATTAGTTATCAGCAGAACCCTATTGTATCGTATTATTCATCATATATTTATTATAACAAAGTTATTTTATCATTTTTATTAGTCAAATATAACCATTATTGGGTACTTAAGTTTTTCCCAAAGTTTCATTCCAAATTTCCAACTTTAAGACTGAATTTCCGTCATTTTTGTTGCCCGTAAACGATATCGATATCGATATCAATATTTGGGGTGAGATATCTGTAAATTTGACTAGTGATATATCCGTCAATACCGATATTTCAATCCTATTTGCACCAGCCTCAACTCGCTTAACTTTGGAGTTCCAACCGAACCCAAAGCCATTGAGCTCCCAAAAGGCCTCGTGTTAGATAGGTGTGTGCCTACACCTTTAAGGCACACCACCATTCCCCTCCCAAACAATTCCCCCTCACAAGAATATGGGATCGTTCACCATTCCCTCCAGGACACGGGTCTTACAATCCACCCACCCTTAGGGCCCAGCGTCCTCGCTAGCACACTTCCCAATCGGGGTCTGGCTTTGATACCATTTTATCAAGACCCGACCCGCCTCGGTAAAGATAAGACTCTAGCACGATATTGTCTGCTTTGGGCCTCCTCGCCCTCACGGTTTTGTTTTCGGGAGCTCACGGTGCAACTTCCCAAGGGGTCACCCATCATGGAATTGCACCAACCTCAACTAGCTTAACTTTGGAGTTTCAACTGAAATCACTGAGCTCCCAAAAGGCCTCGTGCTAGATATGTGTGTGCCTACACCTTTAAGGCACACCATCATTCCTCTCCCAGACCATTCCCCCTCGTAGGAATGTGGGATCCTTCACCGTTCCCTCCAGGACATGGGTCTTACATAGGGGGCATGCTGAAATTGGGATCGCATAAGTTTGATAGGTTCAAAAAAAGACTAAGGGTATTTTGTTAATTTGTCATAAAAGGGTAGTTTAGTAATTTTTCTAGAATGACCTAGGGTACTCTAGAAGAATCTTCATTCTTCCTTCCTCCACCAACCTATTATGTGTATATATATATATATGTATGTATATGTGGGTTTGTGTGTGATGGTTTTTGGTGGAGTAGGACCGAAAAAGAGAAAAAAAAAATGTCCAAGGAAGAGTGATTAGAAAATAGAGAGGGGAAGAGAGAAAGGAAATGAAGAGAAAAGAATAAGGAACGAAAGAGAAGAAACGAGAGTGGGGGAAGAGAGGAGTATTGGGATGAAAAACTAAACTTAAAACCGAAAAACCATAAACTGTAAACTTGTTTGTACGCACTGTTTGTAACAACCCGTACCGAGTCTATAGGATTAATTAAGGACTAATTGAGGTTTATTAAGACTAATCGGAAATTAGTTGAGGATTTTTCGGACAGTCGATGTAAAATTACGATTTTGCCCCTAAAATGGGCAAAAAGTTAACATTTTACCTAGGAGGTCAAATGCACGAGGATCGAGGAGTGTTACGTAGATTGAGACGATACGAGTCCGTAGACAGGCAGCATGTCAAAATCGAACATCGTACGAAAAATTGATTTAATTTGTATGTTTTTGACGTCTTGAATCCAATGGTGGTGGTTTCAAGTCGATCGGATATCGTTTGGTAGGTTAAATTGAGGTTTTTAGCCTAGGGATTCATGCCCGGGACACGTTGACTTTTTCGGGAGTTTTGAGAGTTTTTTATTAGGACTTGTCTAGGTTGGTAGTGACCTTCGAGTGTGTTTTGGACAGGTCTGGATGACCCTGAGAGGTTGGATTAGCCCGGAGTGGCTTACGGCGCAGCTTGTAGGCGCGCAGCTTAGACGGTCTGTGAATGGACACTTGATTTCTAAATATGATGCATGCATAACTATTTTATATGTTTTACAAACATGATTTGAGATGCCTTGTGTGCATATTATTGTGGTGTTTTGGCATTTTCATACAAATGTGGTATTGCACGTATTTCGAGATTTATGTTTTATGTTGTTCCTCGGGCTTAGGCCAGGTTTTCATACGTGCTTGTGTTTTCAAATGATTTGAACAATGAAATGATTTCAGAATTGGTTTATGATATCGGGCTTGAGGCCCAGTTGGTTTATCATATTAGGCTTGAGTCCCTATGAGATTTGGATTTTGGGCTGAGTCCCTATGAGATTTGGATTGGACTGGATTCAAGGAATCCTGATTTTGTGGAAATGATTTGTGAAAACCATACCTCGGGCTGAGACCCTGTTGAAATGCTTTAGACTAGATTTGAGGTATATATGGTTTTACAGTGATTTTCACTGGTTTGGTTATTGTTTTACTTATACCATCCTTATGTCTGGATTGTCTCCTCTAGATGTCTCGTAGTATCCTGGAGTAGTCATAGTGCACTGCCTAGGAGAGGCTGCTCCGAGGAGAGGCTCAGGACCAGGAGTGCGAGCATTTCCTGAGAGGGGCCGCTCCGAGGAGAGGCTCAGGATCATGATTGCTAGATATTGATATCACCCCAGATATCGTCCGGGGAAGGCACATCATTATGATGTTGCCCCGAGTGGCACAGATAGCCTTAGAACCATGACAATATTTATTAGACATTAGGGATGTCAGATATCTGGGATGTCAAGAATTTGGTATACTATATTTTACGGATTTGGGCAGAGACCCCACGTGTTTTGGTTTTGGGGCTGAGACCCTACTAAGCGAATGGCTTTGAATGATAACGTTTTCACTGAGTTTAATTTGAAAGCCATATGATTTTATTTAAAGAAAGTGGTTATTATAACTTTTTTTTTCTGATGCATGCATGCTTTTTAGTGAAAGGTATAAATTGTCTTTTCGTGAAATGGTTTTATAAACTGTTTATTTCCGTCCACTCACAGCTTTTACTGTTTTAATGCCCTTCAGGTTGATCGCAGACGCGAGCTATAGCAGAGACTGAGATATCACATGCCGCCACAGATCCTGGAGTACTTTTGTAGCCCCAAGAGGGTTAGGTGTATCCCTGGTCTGGCATGGGGTGTCAGATGGGAACATGACACATTTCGCGATAATCCCGGGGATTGGGATGGGTAGTGTCAGCTTGGTATCAGAGCACTAGGTTGCTCTTGGAGTGTTACGCATGTGCCGGATGTGATGACTCTACAAGGAAAGTAGCCCGTCATCAACTTGATAGTTAGGGTAAAAGTAGGAGAGTTTAGTGGAAACGAACTTTAGTTAAGTTATGTTTGGCATCCTATGATGTGGTTGAGCAGTGTTAGACCCGAGTAGGGCTGAGTAGATCCGAGTAGGGCAAAGTGTCTTGTGTGCCCTCAGCCGTAAAGTACGAGTGGATGGGACCTAGTCCATCAGTTGTTTCGGTGTGATGACTTTTTAGAGTCGAGATCATTGGACGGTCAGGTTGGTTGTGCTGCAAGGAGTAGCCGAGGTCGTGGATGACCCTAGTTAAAGCTGGTTGGAAAAGTTTCCAGGAGAGTGGTACTTTTGGATCGGACAGGGTCCGGTTAGTACAGAGCAGTTGGTACAAGCGGAGAGTTGCCCGCCTGAGTATGGAGTCTCGATACCGGAGTGTTTCTTGGGTTAGTCCGCACAAAAGTTGTGGTAGACATTACTATCGAAGGTTGTGGTTAAGACTGTTGACCGTTGGGCGACATTCGAGGAACGTTTCTTACGTAGTTTTTGCTCCAGTGTTGTTGAGTTTTGAGGGAGGTAGAGTTCCTCCGACGTGAGCAAGGGTCTGATTGTTAGCTCAGTACGAGCAGAGGTTTGGGATGTGGTCGTAGTGTGCTCACATTCAGTGTGATTAGACGATGAGCTTTGGGCGGTGCGAATTGTATCTAGATGCCACAGCATCCCCACTAGTGTGATTGGGATTACTAAGATGAGTTGACGAAATGTTAGCAGCAATCATCCGATTGCTGGAGAGGGTTACAACAGTTATGATTCTAAGGGACTTCGAGTGCGTTGAAAGGATGTGATTGATCACAGTATCCTTCTTGTTAAATTGGATTACGGAGGCGTACCTCTATGCCTAAATTGGAAACAGGTGTTTTGTCTTACATTGGTAAGTGTGCACGAGTACCGGGTGCGGAAGTTGATCCCATAAGAGTGGGGACATGAGAATCAGGTGGTTCCATCACTACCAATTAGATGTGCATAAACGGTATAATAAAGGACAGGCGAGGTTTGACCTTGAGTTGGATTGGTTCCAGGACACGTGGATTGATGTCAGAGTGAGTTGTAACTTGGAGGCTGGGAAAGTATTGTAGGGTAGCTGTTCGCTAGATGGGACACGTGTTGTGATGTCCTTGAGCTAGGAGTCTAGTGGTAGGACTTAGTGGAATTGGGAGTTAGTTGACTAGGACTGTCACTGTTAGGAGACCCAATGTTCTTTTCGATGGAACTGCGGGAGTTGGTTTTGACCAGACTACTAGTAAATATACTTACTTCTTCTAAAAGTTCCTTGTGAACTTCTCATCACTCGTGGAGGTGTAAGCTTGTTAAGGTTACGCTGAATTGAGGAGTGACGCGAACATGAGAAGTTCACTACAGTAGTTGTCAACAAATATTATTAGTTGATGAAGGAGACTCATCATTTTCTGCTTCTATGGTTGCAATTTCTCTTGGTGCCTGGATATCAGGATAGACAGTGGATCAAATTTGAGTGAGTTGAGGAGCAGATGCCGTTTGGTGTTACCTGACGTTGGTGAGTGTAGTTGGATTGGTATTTACACTCACATATGATGAATTTTGATGTCATCATCTTTGATTATCCTAAAGTGGGATATAATAATGGGCTAAGTGAAGGAGATTTGCAATCCATAGAGTAATTGGTGATAGGTTCTATAGCTTACAAGCTTGGGTCGCGAAGATCGAGAGGATCGAGGATCACGTGATGGATGATCGAGTTGGTTGTGGATCGAGAGAGTTTGGGATTGGTTATGGCCAGTCAGGACGATAGACTTTGGACTCACTCAGACATGATGAGTGTATTGACTATCGGGTAGAGGTTTATCCCCATGGTTGTGGCCTGTTGACACGATTGACTCAGGGAGAAGTCAAGTCATTTTGGTTTGAGAGGTTGACCACACAACTTCGGAGTTTGACCCCCTCTTAGTGTTGAATTTTGGATTGGTACGTCTTAGTGGACATGAATGGGTTTAGACGCACTTCAGGTGTTGGTCAGGTAACTAGGAAACTCGAAAGGAATGCTGAGTTAAAGTGTATGATCTGTCTAGAACAGGATCAAATGGACATGCTTTAGAGTTGAACTGTGATTGGCTGGTAACCATGTAGTAGACAGACTAGATCTGGGGTTGTTATGATGCGTGGACTGGTTTACTGTTGTTGGTACGTGGTACGTATGTTGCATGAGTGCAGTTCTTGAGCATGCCTGAGTAGTGCCTTGTGGTTGTGTGTTGTGTGCACCTATGAGTAGGGCACGTTGGATAGTGTAGTTGTGGACGTGTTGGTAATCAGATTGGTTCCGATATTGTGAAGGTTCAGTGATTGTATGAGGTTGGAGCTCAGAGCCATGGTTGGCCAGAGGAACCCTAGGGTTTGAGTTGTGTTATCCCTGCTAGGGAAAGTATTGGATGGGGTCCAGATACACTCAGGATGGGTGAGATGTCAGTTTGGTATCAACGGAATGAGTGAGGTGACAATTTGAGACATTTCTTGAGTCAGGATCACAACGTTGGACTCTAGAGTGAGTCGAGGTCTTTGTTAGTGACTCGAGTGGTGGTAGTGGAGCCATGAGTACCAGCTGTCCATGACAGTGTGTCGCAAGCGTGGCTTACGGTTAGAAAACTGTCTAACGATAGGCTATTTGAGATTTGAGATCTTTCAGAGAGAGTAGGATGTCAACTTGGGTTGTCAGCTGAGAAGGGTCGTCGGGCTGAAAGCTGAAAGGTGTCGGCTTGGTTTATCAGGATTATCGGCCTGATTTGTTAACTAAGCATGACGGTAAGTTGACCTGTCAGCTTCGTATCAGTTGACTGATGAGTTGGACATGTGTCGATGTCTTAGTTGATGTTTGGATTCCTGAGACTTGGTTTGTGAGGGTTGAGTCTTAGAGCGTCGGAAGCTTCTAGCGACGGTTGGTCACATGTTTGTTGGATAAGGTCACAGAGGACTGAGTTGAGTTTCAACATTGACCGTTGGATTGTGATTGACGTCGAGTGACATTTGGGTACAAGCGAGTACTGTGGTTAGTTACTGGACATGTACGTTTACATGAGAGCGCCTTGAGCTGGAGGCAAGATTGGATTTTGGATTTCCACTATTAGATGTGGATTTGGGTCAATTTGAATTTTGAGGACGAAATTCTTTAAGGGAGAAGATTGTAACAACTCGTTCTGAGTCTACGGGATTAATTAAAGACTAATTGAGGGTTATCGAAACTAATCGGGAATTAGTTGAGGATTTTTCGAACGGTCGGCATAAAATTATGATTTTGCCTAAAAAATGGGCAAAAAGTTAACTTTTAACTCGGGAGGTCAAATGCACTAGAAACAAGGACTATTACATAGATCTAGACGATACGAGTCCGTAGACAGGCAGTACGTCGAAATTGGACATCATACGGGAAAGTTACGGGCCACAAAAGGAAATCGGTACTATTTATGTTTACCGAGAAAAATGTACAAATGGCAGATTTGGTTTGGGTAAAAATCTGGATGAACCAATTGATAAGTAACAAGTGTCACTCATCTGATTGGCCCATATACCCATATTTTTTAGATCCAACTTCATTCATCTTCTCCTTTGTTTTCTCTGTAACCCGAAACCCGTACAAACCCAATGCACCCAAACATCCTTCAAACTTCATCCTCTGTTGCTGGTGTGAAACGGGGAAGTGAGTGAGTGGGCTAAGATGACCAAGACGGTGGCAACGGTTTGGACAACCGTGGACGGTGGCACGAAACCCGTGAAGGTAAGTTTTTAAGTTCAAAGTTTAGAATTTGATTTCTAGGGATTGTTAGGGGTTTATATAGATCAAAATTTGTTCCTTGGGATTGTGCGTGACACGACCCACCCCCAATCCCCCGGGATTAAGGGATAAGTCATGTTCCCGTCTAACCCATGTGCGACACGAAGGCTAAACACTTGTCTAACCCCTGTGGAACATGTAAGCCAAACAAGGGATACCCAGGTCAACATGCCAAAAACCAACTTGAGTTAACTAGAGTTCGCAGCATCATTGTGGATCGCGTGTGTGATGTCTCCGTCTCACTAACAACAGCCCGCACCGCATCAACCTAGAGGGTATTAAAAAACAGAAAAGACTGTGAGTGGACAAAAATAAATAATAAGTTCATAAAATATTTCATAAGCAAAGACATTTATACCCTCCATGTAAAACTAATGCATGCATTCGAAAACCATTTCCTTTCCAAAATAGGAAAACTGTCCATGAAAACCAGAAATCATTTCCTTTGCTCAAATCACTGGGCCTTAGCCCAAAACCATAAATCAAATCCAAGTACAGGAACTCAGCCCAAAAATCCACAAATCCAAATCATTCGGGCCACATCCCAAAACATCTGGAAACCATTTGAAAACCATCAGTGTATCACAGAAATCCAAAAGCATTTAAAACACATTTTCATCAATCGAACCTGTTGGATCTATCCGAGTCTTTAAAATCAATATATATGCGAGTCTTTAAACTCAACATGCCTCAATATAAATACGAGTCTTTAAACTCAATAGGCGTAGGGGGAAATCACAATATCCGAGTCTTTAAACTCCTGAGTCTTTAAACTCAATCCGAATCTTTAAACCCAAAATCACATATTCGGGCCCGTCCCCGTCACATATCATATCCGGGTCTTTAAACCCAATACTAGATCTAGCAATTCCAATCCAAAACCATTTTATCAAATCCAAATACATAAATCCATTTCCAAATCCGAATCCGAAATTATCATTTCGAATCCAAATCCAGAAATCACATTTATCGAAATCATTTTTCCAAATCCATTCATAAACCATTAAAATAAAATTATAATTCAAATCCCAAAATCATAGTATCGAAACCATTATCAAATCACGACATAAAAGCTTATCTCGTAAAACGTGCAATTACGTAAAATTCCTTGAAATACGTGTAAAAGAATATATCAGAGATATCATAATCATAAACATAGAAATCACGTATATAAAACATATAAAAATATTTATGCATGAATCATAATGTAGAAAGCAAAGTCCACTCACAGACCATTCCCACTACTGCCTCGATACGCGTGCAATACGCCGTTCCCGGCTAATCCACTATCACCGGACTTCCCGAACCTGTCCATATCACAAACTAAGGTCACTAACTACTTCATTATGCTTCTACTAAAGCCCAGTAATTTTCCCGAATTTTTAACTATTTTTAACTTAGCCTTAAACTTTCGGACATCCCGAATCCTATCAAAATGATGTCCGGGACTCGAAACTAGTCCCAAAATGTTCGTTACATCGATTAAATTAAAAGCCATGTTAGAAAATTCTGCAAATACTGTGCCACACGCCTCCCAAAGGGGATGCACGTGGGCCTCACGCGCTAGGCGCAGGTTGTCTTCAACCTCAGTCAAACCGGGTTCGAACCGGTCTAGTTCAGCTTCATACCTTCTTCATTTTTGGTACATTTTTACCCTTTCCAATTCCTAAAGGTTCGTCTAACTATTTCCTACTTAACTATGTCCTTAATTCATAAAATGGAAGTTGAGATCATACCTTCCCGTTCATCGTTCAAAACCATCACTTTCTTCTCTAGTTCTGGCCACCACAGGCCACCTCTGACCTAGGTTCCAATTCCTCTCGACTCCCTTGACCTCCAGAGCTCACTTCCAAACATTAAAACTCATCATTGGCCACTAATTCATGAGTTACCATTTTCGAATCCAAACACAAGTTCAAGGAGAACTTACCTCTATTTTTGAGTCCAAACACAAGTTCACGGAAAACTTACCTCATCGTCCATCTTAGGTCACAAACTCGATCCCAATCAATGTGTCAGAACCTCCAGAACACCATCTCATTAACTAAATCGAACAAAACCCATGAAAACAAGGTTTTCCATTTCAAGGGAAAACAGAACTTATCGGGTCTTTTTCTCAATCCGTCGTTGTGGGCACCGCCGTTGTGGGCACCGCCGTGGTGACCACCACTCTTGTCTCACCACCCTTTCTTATTTTCATTCTCCGACCACGTGCAGAAGAGGATGTTTGAGGGGGTTGGGTTTCACTCACACACGGCCACTATGTTCCTCTGTTTTTCTCTCAAACCCATTCAAACACGATTTCTCCTCTATTTTAAAAACAAGACAGTGAGGAGGTTCCACAGCCATCCAGAGAGGGCCAGGTGTCCCAATATCTATGGACACCAATCCCAAGGTAAGCCAAGTGTCACAATCCTAGTGGCATAGATCCCAATGCAACCAAATGACCAAATTGCCCATATTTGTCAAATTACCAAAATGCCCTTCAACTTCCGAACCTCATAACTTCTTCCTCGAACGTCGAAATAGGACGTGTCGCCTATCTATAGACTCATGACATCCCGAAATACGTCACAGTCATCATTCAAAGTTCGTTTGAAAGCCCGAACTAAAAGTCAACATTTTACCCAATCTAGGGGCAAAATCGACATTTTGCACTGTCCGTCCAAAATCACCCAACTAATCACCGATTAACTTCACTAATCCGTCATTAGCCACTAATCAAATCTCGAAATCCAATTTGTCTCACACCTGGGCCTTCCACCCGGTGTACATCACTTGCCAATCCTGCTCTTATCTGTCCTTCCAAACCGTCGCTAAAACTGTCATCATATCTCTATCAAGTAGACCAACTCATACCAACTCTCGGTCCAACTAGCGATCATCTTATTCGCACCAAGGTCAACACATTTCCAACTCGTACTCGCGGTACCTTGAACATCGCACCAACTGACTCTCATGGCTCAGTCATCACCAATCGCATCACTATAGCTACCAGTCACATCAATCTTGACTCCTTCTCGAGTCAAGCGTACCTCGTACCAACGCCTCAGCACATCGTGAGAGTCTACTATCAACAGGCACAAATCTCACCTCGCAAACCAATTCTCAAGATGACATCTATCGGCCTCGGTACTCCTATTCATCAATATTCGTACTACGTCTGTCAGCGTTCTGCGCCAACCTCACAGGAGTCACAACGTACTCGCTCACTCCGAACAACTCAACTAATCATCTCACGGGTGGTTCCACTAACCTACTAACACCGTCAACATGTGGGAACACCATCCACGTCCCACACTACCTGTCTGCAACTGGACCCTATCACATCCCTGTTAAACCGTGACCACACATCTCAGCGTCAGGATCCCACTAGCCCATCGTGGCTTTGAGCATCCAGCTCACAAACTATCACGAAATCCTGCAACAACCAATCAGATCATTCGGGATCACCCTGATCCAGCCCATGTGTATCCGTCAATCCTCACAGTGTATCTCCGAGGCACACAAAACATCCTCGTAAGCCAATCATGCTTCACTTTTGAAGTCCATCGGTCCAATCCTACCACTAGGCTGATCTACATGTTTTCCGAGGAAGACCAACTCAAGTCCATTCCGAGTCTCCCGGTCTCTTGGGTCTCCCGACCAACATCAAATCCAATCACATCTCATTTATGTACACATGGCAGACCCAGCACTAGATCCAAAGCCAATACCCATACGTATGCAAAAACAGACCACACTCCTCATCCGCATATCCCATATATCCAACCTCTGTCTTGTCATCTTACCAAGCTCTGTCTTACAATACGATTCTCCTGATCTACGAGCGTAACAACTCGATCCCAATCCATTTGCTCCTAAGTGGATCCCACTTCTCGTCCATACAACCATTACCATCAAACCACCACATCTGATCAGATCGCTCAAAGAGACGACACGCCATGAGACATGTCTAGATTGTGGGTTCTCTTCAATTACCTCATATGATCAGTTATAGTCACTCCTTATCATTCTTCCTTATTCTCTTTCTTTCGTCATCATACCACAGAACTCATAATGGTCCACAACCATATCATCACAAGCCATCCTACCTTAACACAATCCCATTACACTCGCCACACACTCCACACATGGCGTCACCAAGTACTCTTTTTACTCTTGAACGCATCCATACGTGTCCATGATCAAGGGGGTTCACAACTCCTAAAGTCCCCTCATACATAGTCATGAGTCTCTCATACCGACTCCAGAGTATCCATCACTCAACACCTAACACCAACTCAAAATCAAACACAACAACTCACCACCTTCTGATTCGGCAATTCCAACCATGTTGGATGTATATCCATCTTTCCAACCATGGGACTTCATCCCCAACAAGTATACCACCACCAGACTAACTGTCCAAACGTCAACTCCTCTACAGGACTTAGGAAAATCCATAACTCACCCAAACAACCTTCTCATCAGTATACAATCCAACTCACCGACCAACTCACCTGTCGGTTAACATCGTTTAAGTACATCCAAAGGATGTCAATCATCTCTCCTTCTGATTATCGCGTCTCAACCTTTCTGAGGTTCAACTCTGAGCATTACTACAGTATGAGTCACCAACTCTCGGGATCACAATCAACGAGCACTCACCTCGGACTCCTTAGCCACTATCCTCGAAGTCGTCAATTACCAATCTTAGGGAATCACCAAGTACTGGCCTCGACATTACCCATAACTATCCTCGATAGCACCATACACCAACACACTCCGACACGGCCAACATCTGCTGACTCATTCGTCTCATCCTATTGTATCCACGAAAACCAAACTCACGTATGGTCCAACCCGACCATACCAACCTAGCCTGATCCAACATGAAGCATAAGTCCATTGCACTTCCGCTGCGCTACTCTGATCAAACCAGAACCATCCTGACTAGCGTACCGAAACATGACCTACCAATGGTCATCACATATCCCAGCTCAGACAGTGGTTCCTGCTAGACACCAGCACCTCGCGACTGGTCACAACCTCAACTCACGATGTGTCCATCCTATCATTCACAAGAATCCCAGCTCGTGGCACATCATCTCTGATCTAGGGTTCACAACACACTACTCCCGAATTTCTGCTCATACCAAGCCAAAACCCTCAATCTACGCTTGGGTCGGGGAAACTGACCTCCATTATCTTCCACAACGCCAAGAAACTCAACGCTCCACGGTCTCATATAGGGAAACCTAGGGTCAACAGACCGTAACCAGATCCACTGCACCACACTCTCAGCACTCTACTTGTCGGGTCAAGCCAACCAATCTCCATAATCTCACTAGACTCGGCCAGAGTCATCCACCAAGGCATCCAATACCTCGGCTGCGCCTAGCAACACCATCTCCAATCAGGTCGTAAGTCGACCCAAGCCACAACAACTAACTAACCACAAACTCGAACGTATGTTTTCCAGACTAAGCACCTATACTGGGGTTTCTCACTAAGGTACTCACATTTACCAAACCAGCCATCCCAACGGGGTTCCTCAATTCCTCATCCTTAATCGGGTTATCAAAACCCACGGCATCCACTAGCTCACAACAACCTCACCACTCGGGTCATCGCACCCGGCTAAGAACATCCCTTAATGTAATAGCTACACAAACTTCAACCAGTAACCATCGTTAGGAGGAATCCCTCAACTCCTAAAAGCAGGTTCCTTTACCCTCGTAACTCAAGGCATCCGGCTACTCGTAGCCGCACAAGTCCAATCTCGAACAATCTGACCAAGTGGTCATAATTCCATACTATCTTCGTCTGATCGCCATCGGGCCTAATAGGCCGCCCAATAGGCTAGTCGGCCAACCATCGATCGTATCTCTCCCCATACGGTGATTCACCTTAGCATACAACCGACCATCTATCGGAGCTACTCCATGACCCTAAAGGCCAACCGACTATCGATCATGGCTTACGCTAAACACGCCAACCACTCTGGTCCTAAGCCGGCATACATCATACCCACACTGCGTATCGGGCAATCCATCCCCCAGTCGCTCGTGCTCTCGACACTAACTAAACCACTAAATAACGTACTATCTCCCTAGCGTTCAGGTTGATAACGGGTTGCTCCGCGTCGAGACATCACATCCACAGCAACATCACAACACACAAGTCGACGAACCAACTCCTCTCGAATCCATAACCTCACGTAGAGCGTACAAGCCTCACTCTGATACAAAATTGACACGACCCACCCCCAATCCCCTGGGATTAAAGGATAAGTCATGTTTCCGTTTAACCCACGTGCGACATGAAGGCTAAACATCTATCTAACCCCCGTGGAACACATAAGCCAAATAAGGGATACCCAGGTCAACGTACCAAAAACCAACTTGAGTTGACTAGAGTTCGCAGCATCACTGTGGATCGCGTGTGTGATGTCTCCGTCTCACTAACAACAGCTCGCACCGCATCAACCTGGAAGGTATCAAAAAATAGAAAAGACTATGAGTGGACAAAAATAAATAATAAGTTCATAAAACATTTCATAAGCAAAGACATTTATATCCTCCATGTAAAACCAATGCATGCATTCGAAAACCATTTCCTTTCCAAAATAGGAAAACCGTTCATGAAAACCAGAAATTATTTTATTTGCTCATATCACTGGGCCTTAGCCCAAAACCATAAATCAAATCCAAGTACGGGAACTCAGCCCAAAAATCCAAAAATCTAAATCATTCGGGCCACAGCCCAAAACATCTGGAAACCATTTGAAAACCATCAGTGTATCATAGAAATCCAAAATCATTTAAAACACATTTCCATCATTCGAACCTGCTGGATCTATCCGAGTCTTTAAACTCAATATATATCTGAGTCTTTAAACTCAACAGGCCTCAATATCAATCCGAGTCTTTAAACTCTCGATTCTTTAAACTCAATAGGCCTACGTGGGAAATCACAATAGCCGAGTCTTTAAACTCCCGAGTCTTTAAACTCAATCCGGGTCTTTAAACCCAAAATCACATATCCGGGATCGCCCCCGTCACATATCATATCCGCATCTTTAAACCCAATACCAGATCCAGAAAATCCAATCCAAAACCATTTTATCAAATCCAAATCCATAATTTCCAAATTCGAATCCGAAATCATCATTCCGAATCCAAATCCAGAAATCACGTTTATCGAAATCACTTTTCCAAATCCATTCATAAACCATTGAAATAAAATTATAATTCAAATCCCAAAATCATAGTATCGAAACCATTATTAAATCACGACATAAAAGCTTATCTCGTAAAATGTGCAATTACATAAAATTCCTCGAAATACGTGCAAAAACATAAATCAGAGATATCACAATCATAAACATAGAAATCACGTATATAAAACGTATAAAAACATTTACGCATGCATCATAATGTAGAAAGCAAAGTCCACTCATAGACCATTCCCGTTGTTGCCTCGATAAGCGTGCAATACGCATGATAGGTCGTTAAATAAGCATTATTTTATATTATTGTATACCCTTTATACTTAACTTTTAATATTAAAATAATAAATAATTAGATAAAATAATTTATTTTGTGATATTTTTCTTTAAATAAATAAAGCTTTTAATTTGGAGCATTTTGGTGAAAGAATCGTCCCAATAGGAATTATAACGAAGAAATTATGGACAAAATTCAATTGAATTATATGAATTAATTAAATTATCTTTTTTTTATTTGCAGGCCCAATTTAACAAAGTGCAGCAGCCCAGCCCACGACCCAGCTGCAGCCATTTTCTGCGCAATCCAAGCGACAGCCACAAAATGCAGCAGCCTAGGCCCGCGTCACAAAGCCCAAATCCATTCTGCTGGCGCCCCTGACCCGCTTGTTTCTCCAACCCGCACGGCCCAGATGCGACCCCCCCCGCGCAGCCTTGACCCGCGAACCTGCTAGCAGCCATTTGCGCTGCCTGGTCCAATCCAACCACTTCAAGCCCATACACCTGCTCCTTCAGCCCGCCTGCACACCAGCCACCTGCTCAAGCCCAACCACTTCCTGCTGCATTCCTCACATGCCTCTCACCGAAACAGTAAAACCATCTCTGCTCCAGCCTATTTGTTTTGCAAACCAACCCCCCTTTTTTATCAGTTTTTCAGCATAAAATACTCCAAACCATGCCTAATTTCATCATTATCATCATTGTTCATAATTATTCATCATTTCATTTTTATTTATTATTGTAATTTTTATTTACTTTTTTTTAGTAGATTTTTCTCCCTATAAATAGGGGTTCAATTCACTTGTTTAGGAGATTTTGTTTTGAGAGAGCTCCAAAACACAAATTGTATTCTTCCTTTAGAAATATCAAGACTAGTATTTTCGTTGCAATTCTAGAGTTTAAGTTCGCATTCTCGTGTTTATTACTCCATCTTCATAAGGTTTCTTCTGCTGTCAGAAAATCTTATGAATAACATTTCATTTTTTCCATCCATTTTCGGAATCACAAGCTTTCTTGGATTCCGAAAGTGTAACTTGTTCTTTTCCTTGCTTAAACTCTCATTGTTGTTTCGGTTTTATTTCCTTTAATTCAATATTTTGTGGGTATTTTCTTTCTAGCTTCTGTAGACAAGAATATCATTATAATGTGCTCTACTTTTCGAACTTCATTTACTTCATATATTTGAGTGCTTAAGCTTCAATTTTATGCTAAGTGTTTATGACCGCTGTTCGATGCACTTAGTAGAAAATTGAAGAGATTTAAATGTTTGACACACATTCAAATCATAAACATTAGATTGATAATTTTCTAAGTGTTTATGACTGTTGTTCGGTGCATTTATAATATTAAAAAATGTATGCATGAGTGAGATGGTGAAAGTAGAATTTTGTAATATGTTCAATTTTGCAATTGTTAGAGTGTTGGTAGAATTTGTGTTTAAAAAAAGTCCACTTGTATATAGGTTAAAATAGGAATATAATTATTTTATTTATGTCTTTACTTGTTTTGTATGATCACAATCCCTAAAAACCTCTCATCTTTATTCTTTTATTCTTTAATTATTCTTTTATTTAATTATTTAATTATTTGATTATTTGATTATTTAATTATTTAATTCTTTTTTATTTAATTATTTAATTATTTGATTGTTTGATTATTTAATTCTTTAATTCTTCAATTCATTATTCTTTGATTATTCATTATTCTATTTAACTAACATATTATTAATATTCCCTACTTTCGCCGGTTAAGAACGATCCCTATTTACCAATACTATAACTACACAAACAGGGTTTAATTTGTATAATACTCAAATTACGTGTTTAATTTAATGCTTAGTTTGGGCATTATCAACGTCGTTCCCAGCTAATCCACTATTACCGGACTTCCTGAACCTGTCCATATCACAAACAAAGGTCACTAACAACTTCATTATGCTTCTACTAAAGCCCTGTAATTTTCCCGAATTTTTAACTATTTTTAACCTAACCTTTAAACTTTTGGACATCCCAAATCCTATCAAAACGATATTTGATTGACTCGAAACTAGTCCCAAAATGTTCGTTACATCGATTACATTAAAAGTCACGTTGGAAACTTCCTCAAATACTGCGCCACGCGCCTCCCAAAGGGGCTGCACGTGAGCCTCACGCGCAAGGCGCAGGTTATACTCAACCTCAGTCAAACCGGGTTCGAACCGTTCCGGTCAGCCGAACCGGCGTGACTGGTTCAACTCCATACCTTCTTCATTTTTGGTCCGTTTTCACCCCTTCCAATTCCTAAAGGTTTGTCTAACTATTTCCTACTTAACTATGTCCTTAATTCATAAAATGGAAGTCGAGATCATACCTTCCCGTTCCTCTCGACTCCCTTGACCTCCAGAGCTCACTTCCAAACATTAAAACTCATCAATGGCCACTAATTCATGAGTTACCATTTTCGAGTCCAAACACAAGTTCACGGAAAACTTACCTCACCGTCCATCTTAGGTCTCGAACTCCGTCCCAATCGATGTGTCTGAACCTCCAGAACACCATCTCATTTACTAAATTGATCAAAACCCATGAAAACAAGGTTTGCCATTTCAAGGGAAAAACATAACTTCTCGGGTCTTTTTATCAATCCGCTGTTGTGGGCACCGCCGTGGTGACCACCACTTTTGTCTCACCACCCTTTCTTATTTTCATTCTCTGACCACGGGCAGAAGAGGACGTTTGAGGGGGTTGGGTTTCACTCACACACACAGCCATTCTGTTCCTCTGTTTTTCTCTCAAAACCGTTTAAACATGATTTCTCCCCTGTTTTAAAAACAAGTATGATAGTGAGGAGGTTCCACAGCCATCTAGAGAGGCACAGGTGTTCCAATCTCTGTGGACACCAATCTCAAGGTAAGCCAAGTGTCACAATCCTAGTGGCACAAATCCCAATGCAACCCAATGACCAAATTGCCCCTACTTGTCAAATTACCAAAATTGTAAAAACTCGTCTCGGAAACTAGGATTATATTAGTATTTAATGACAGATTAATGAAGTTAATAAGTGATTGGTTGAGTGATTTCGAACGGACGGTGCGAAATGACGGGTTTTCCCTTGGAATGAGAAAAATGTTGACTTTTAGTTCGGGCGGTCAAATGGAATTTGGCTGATGACTGTGACGTAGTTCGAAACGTCACGAGTTGATAGACAGGTGCCACGTCCGATTCCAACATTCGAGGACGAAGTTACGATGTTTAGCAGTTCGAGGGGAATTTGGTAATTTGGTTAAAAAGGGGCAAATGGTTTACTTTTTATACGACAAGTTATTTTCACGCATTTCGAGGACCGTTAGGTAGGTCTAAATCCCCTGAATACAATGACAGGCGGCACGCTATCATCGGACTTTGGACGGCTCGGCTTTTAGTCTAAACGCCTTAGGGGCAAAATGGTAATTTGAAGGGAAAAGGGTAAAATGGCCATTCGCTGCATTGGGAATTGTGGCCAGAAGCTTGGTGACACTTGGCTTGTATTGGAATCTGTGCCCACCAGATTTGGGACACTTGTCCCTTGCTGGAAGGCTGTGGAAGGTCCCTCAGCCGCCTTAAATCTTGTTTTAAATGGGTTTAATTAGTTTAAATGGTTTTGGGCTAAAAATGGAAAAATAGAGACAGTAGGAAACCGTGAGCTTTGTGTGAACCAATTCCCCTCAACCAGTGATGAGTGTTTGTGACGGGTGAAAGGAAGTGAGAGACGGAAAGGTGTGGTGGCCTGATCACGACGGCTGCCATGAGTGGTGGCCGGGAACTGTGAAAAACAGAGACTAGGGAAAGGCTTTGACTTCAACGTTTTCAAATCATCTGCTAGCCTCATTGTTTGTCCTTGTGTTGTGAACAAAAGATGGAAAAGAAGGTGAGACAAAGGTGGCAGTAACCAAGACGGTGCACGACGGCGGTGGTGCGGTGAGGTTCCCGTGAATTTTCATTTGAATTCGAAATTGGTGTTTTTCGTTATAGGGCTTGTTGATTGATTCTGATAATTGGAACTTGTTTCTCAAGGTTCCAGACTTTGGTTGGGATCAAAAGCAAGGCTCGAGGAGGTCGGGTAAGGCTGTAGAACACGGTTACAGAAACAGGGTTCTACTTTGAATTGGAAAGGTGAGATTTAGGTCCTAATTGTCCAAGTTAGGTAGCTAGATCGATTATTTAGAGTGGGACGAAGCTACTAGGCTTAAAATGGATTGAAAACGGGTTGAAAATGGAGGGAACCGTGATCGCCGGTTCGGATGTACCGGCCTGAACAGAACCGGTTCGAACCCGGTTTAACCAAGGTTGAAGATGAACAGTGCCGGCGCGTGAGGCCCACGCGCAGTCCCTTTGGGCGGCACGTGAGGGAACATGGTGTCTCTAATGAGGGAAGTGTTCAACATGTGAAATGATGTAATCGATGTAACGAACATTTTGGCACTGGTTTCGAGTCGATCAGATATTGTCTCGATATATTTCGGGATGTCCGAAGATTTTAGAGCTCGTTTAAAAATAGTTAAAAATTCAGAAAAATTACGGGGCTTTAGTAGAAGCTTAATGAAGTAGTTAGTGACCTTCTTATGGGATTTGGACAGGTTCGAGAAAGCCGGTGATAGTGGATTAGCAGGGAAAGCGAAATTACACGCGTATCGATGCGGCAAAACGAATGGTCTGTGAGTGGAGTTTTTTTTTCTAATTTATGATGCATGCATAAATGTTTTATATGTTTTCTACTTGTGATTTCTATGCTTGTGATTTGATATAGATGATTTACGGTTTTGCACGTATTTCGAGATAATTACGTATTTGCCCGTTTTACGAGCTTACGATTTATGTTGTGATTTGATCATGGTTTTGGTGATTTAATTTTGGGCTTTTAAATATGATTTGATTTCAATGATTAATAATGGATTTTAGGAAAAGTAATTTCGGGCTTGAAGCCCTGTTCATAAAAGTGATTTCGATAAATGTGATTTCAGGTTTTGGAATCGGATTTCGGAAATACGATTCGGATTTGGTTTTGGAGCTTGAAAGTGGATTTCTGGATTTGGTTTCGAAATGATGGTTCCAGATGCTAGCTTACTGAATGATGATTTTGGATTCGGATTTGAAAATGGATTATGGATGTAATTTTCATATTAGAATTCAAGATTCGGATTCAGAATGATGATTTCAGATTCGACTTGGGATTCGAAATGGTGATTTCGGATTCGGCTTGGGATTCGAAATGGTCATTTCGGATTCGGATTTGGACATGGATTTGGAAATGGTTTTAAAATGGTTTTGGATTGGATTTGCTGGATCTGGTATTGGGTTTAAAGACCCGAATATGATATGTGACGGGGGCGGGCTCGAATTGGGTTCAAAGACCCGGATTGATTTTAAAGACACGGGGGTTTAAAGACTCGGATATTGTGATTTCCCCCGTAGGCCTATTGAGTTTAAAGACTCGGGAGTTTAAAGACTCGGTTTATATTGAGGCCTGGATTGAGTTTAAAGACTCGGATTGATATTGAGTTTAAAGACTCGGATAGATCCAGCAGGTTCGATTGATGACAATGGAATTTAAATGGCTTTCAAATGTGTTTCGGATTTCGATGATAACTTGACGTTTTTCAAATAATGGTTTTCCGATCTTTTGGGCTATGTCCCGGATGATACGGATTTTGATGGTTTTGGGCTGAGGCCCGAGATTTGAGAAAATGAAATGATTTTTGGTTTTTGGTTTCATAAATGTTTATAGTAACTTGAATGAGAAATGGTTTTATGAAATGGGTTTTATATGCATGCATTGGTTTTCAAATGGAGGATATAAATATCTTTTATAAATTGTTTTCTATACTTATCCTTTATTTTTGTCCACTCACAGTCTTTTATGTTTTTCGATACCCTCCAGGTTTGATGCGGTGCAGGCTGTTGTTAGAGAGACGGAGACATCACACACACAATCCACAGTAAATTCCGCGCACTGTGGGACATCGGGAGGTGGTCTTGGTACTTTGGTATGTTATCCCTTGTCCAACCTATGTTTTACATGGAGATTGGACGAAAGTTTAGCCTTCATGTCGCATGTGAGTTAGACGGGAGCATGACTTATCCCTTAATCCCGGGGGATTGAGGGTGGGTTGTGTCAAATTGGTATCATAGTTGGATTTGTGCGCTTTACGCGAGGTTTTAGTTCCCAGAGTAGCTGGTTCGTCGACTTGGGTGTTGTGATGCTACTGTGGATGTGATGTCTCGACGCGAAACAGCCTGTCATCGATCTGGACACGCGAGTGAAAGCGAATGGTAGTACGACAGTTAGTGGCTTCATTAGTGGCAAGAGTACGAGCGGCTGGGTGATGCATTGCCCGATACGCGGTGTGAGGTGTGCAATGGCTTAGGGCCGGAGTAGTTAGTGTGCTTGGCGCTAGTGTTGATCGACAGTTGGTTGACCTTTAGAGTCAGATGGAGTAGGTCTGATAGATGGTCGACTGTGTACTAGGTGGTTCACTCGGATGGTGAGATACGGTTACTGGTAGGCTGGTCGGCCTGTGGGGTCGGTAGTAGCCTGTTGAGCCGGATGGCGATTGGATTTGTGACCCTTGGTTAGTCTGGTTGAGATTGGACTAGTGCGGCTACGAGTAGCTAGTTGCCTCGAGTTGCCGGGGTAAAAGAACCTGCTTTTATAATTTGAGGGATCCCCCCTAGCGTTGGTTACTAGTTGATGATTGTGGAGACGTTACGATAAGGGATGTTGGTAACCGGGTGTGACGACCCGAGTGGTGAGGGTGTTGTGCGTTAGTGGATGCTGTGGGTTTTGATAATTCGAGTGTTGTTGCTTATTGAGGAACCCCATTGGGATGGCTGGTCTAGTAAATATGAGTACCTTCATGAGAAACCCCAGAGTAAGTGCTTAGTAATCGTGAGTTAAGGTTCGTGGTTAGGTAGTTGTTGTGGTTTGGGGCAATTTACGGCCAGATTGCAGATGGTTCTGCTGGGCGCAGCCGAGGGGATTGGATGGTCTAGAGGATAACTCTGGACGAGTCTAGTGAGATTGCATCGTTTGGTTGAGCATTGAGTTGCTCAGAGTTGTGGATTATGAGGGATGTTAGTTCCCCCGACCTAAGTGTAGAATGAGGGTTTTGGCTCGGTATGAGCAGAGATTTGGGACTGGTGTGCTGTGAGCACGAAATAGGAAATGATGTGCCACGAGCTGGGAGGCTTATGAATGGTAGGATGGACACATCGTGAATTGAGGTTATTGAAGAGAACCCACAATCTAGACGTGTCGCGAGACGTGTGATCGTCTTCATCGATTTGATCAGATGCAGTGGTATGATCATTTGTGGATCAGGATTGAGTTGTTGTGGATGAGGAGGATTGTATGAAAGACAAAGGTTGGATATGTTGGACGTACAGTTGAGGAGATGACTTTGTCTTGTAGAAGTAGAAGTGGCTGGATATCTTAATCATCTTGTGGTTGTGCAGGACGCATGTGGTCCGTCTTGCATACGTATGGATACTGGACTTGGATTTGGTACTGGGTTTGCCCTATATACTTAGTTGAGATGTGATTGGATTTCATATTGGTCAGGAGACCCAAGAGACCGGGAGACTCGAAATGGACTTAAGTTGGTAATCCCCGGAAGACGTGTGGGCCTGGTTGGATCGTTGAACCTCAAAAGTGAAGCGTGATTGGCTTGTAGTCAGGTGGTAATCAGTATTGTTACGGGGATGTTTGTGTGCCCTGAAGATACACTGTGAGGGTGACGGGTACACTATAGTGTTGTTGGATAGACTTTGGGTGTAGTAGGGTTCGGCTGATGCCGATGTGGTTGAATGATGGACTTACCGTAGGTTGTCGTTGGAAGTACTTGAGGATATACTTTACGATCGCTGTAGTCAAGGTATTCTAAAATATCTCTGTTTGATTCAAAGTTCGTAGGGTTGTTGTTGCGTGTGTTTGGTGCATGTATTTGGAGTGTGTGCGTGCTGGTTATGCATTGGTCGGACTCATTCCCATGTGATTTGGACGTGCATCGTGATGTTCTGGTAGAGGTGTTGGTGACCAGCTTGGTGCCGAGGCTTTAGTGTTGATGTGAGCTGGATGCTCAGAGCCATGAGTGGCAGGTGGGACCTTGATGCGGAGATGTGTGATCACGGCTTAACAAGTATGTGATCGGGTCCAGCTACAGAGAGGTAGTGTGGGACGTGGATGGTGATCCCACAGGTTGACTATGCTGGTGGTTAGGGGAACCACCAATGAGAAGATTTGTTTAAGTGTTGTGAGAAGAACGTTGTGACTCCAGTGAGGTCGACGAGGATCGCTGACAAAACTTGTACGGATCGTTGAACGAATAATGATGTATAAGAGTACCGAGGCAGGTAGATGTTGTCTTGAGAATTGGTTTGTGTGGTGAGATTTATGCTTGTTGATGGCAGACTCTCACGATGTACTAAGGTGTTGGTACGAGGTACGCTTGACTCGAGAAGGAGTCAAGAGTAGTGTTGTGACGTATCTAGTAGTAGTTGAGCCATGAGTACTGGTGCGACGTTAGGGGTACCTTGGAACGAGTTGGGAATGCGTTGACCCCGGTGAGAATGGGATGATCGCCAGATGAACTAAAAGTTGGTTGAGTTGATTCGCTTGGCAGAGATGTGGTGACAGTTTGGGAATTGTCAGGATAAGGCTAGATTGGCCGATGATGGACACCGGGTAGGAGACCTAGGTGTGAGATTAGTTGAATTCCCCCAATTCATTATAGACGTACGTTAGTCGGAATTTCGGGGATGAAATTATTTTAAGGGGGAGATTGTAACGACCCGTCTTGGAAATATGGATTAGATTAGTGTTTAATGACGAATTAGTGAAGTTAATCAGTGATTAGTTGGGTGATTTAGGACAGACGATGTGAAATGACGGTTTTTCCCCTAGAATGGGCAAACATGTTGACTTTTAGTTTGGGCAGTCAAATGGACTTTGGCCGATGACTGTGACGTAGTTCGAAATGTCACGAGTTCATAGACAGGTGGCACGTCCGATTCCGACATTCGAGGACGAAGTTACGATGTTTAGCAGTTCGAGGGTAATTTGGTAATTTGGTTAAAAAGGGGAAAATGGTTTACTTTTTATATGACAAGTTATTTTCATGCATTTTGAGGACCGTTAGGTAGGTCTCGATCCCCTGAATATAACAACAGGCGGCACGCTATCATCGGACTTTGGATGGCTCGATTTTTGGTCTAAATGCCTTAGGGGCAAAATGGTAATTTGTAGAGAAATGGGTAAAATGGTCATTTTCTGCATTGGGAATTGTGGCATGAGGCTTGGTGACACTCGGCTTGTATTAGAATCTGTGCCCACCAGATTTGGGACACTTGTCCTTTACTGGAAGGCAATGGAAGGTCCCTCAGCCGTCTCAAATCTTGTTTTAAATAGGTTTAATTGGTTTAAACGGTTTTGGGCTAAAAATAGAAAAACAGAGATAGTAGGAAACCGTGAGCTTTGTGTGAACCAATTCCCCTCAACTAGTGATGAGTGTGTGTGACGGTTGAAAGGAAGTGAGAGATGGAAAGGTGCGGTGGCCTGATCACGACGGCTGCCGTGAGTGGTGGCCGGGAACTGTGAAAAATAGAGACTAGGGAAAGGCTTTGACTTCAACGTTTTCAAATCATCTACATGTCAGGACCCACCCCGGTTTCACCCCGAAACCCGAGGTAAATCCCGCTCCCGTCTGACTAGCCGACACAACACCTAAGGAACACTTACTCGAACCCAGTCAAACGCAGGAGTAATTAGACACAATGTCCCGAAGGTAGCATTTACAGAACATAGTACGAACATACAAAGAAAATAAAACCGATAACTACACGCACACGGAAGCCTTTACTCTACTCTGGGAACTCTCACGTCACTTCTATGCCTCGGACACTGCCTCGACGTCAAGACCCCGCGCTCGCTCCACAACCTGGAGGGCAATTAAAACAGAAAATGTGAGTGGACCAGAAAGTACAAAAGTTCAAAAACCCTTTTATAAGAAAACCGAGTTAAACCCTCCGTTTTGAAACCACATGCATAACCAACAGTTATAAACACATTTATAAAAGAATCATTCTTAAACATCATAAGAAACAGAAACACTATAAAATATCATAAGAAACCATAGCATGAGTATCAGAAACCGTATCAAAACCATAATCACCAAATCATCATTTTCCCGATCAAACCTGCTGGATCTATCCGAGTCTTTAAACTCCCGAGTCTTTAAACTCAATCCAGGCCTTAATCATATCCGAGTCTTTAAACTCCCGAGTCTTTAAACTCAAGGCCTACGGGGGAAAATCAA
This sequence comes from Prinsepia uniflora, assembly GCA_032719365.1. Classification (NCBI taxonomy): domain Eukaryota; kingdom Viridiplantae; phylum Streptophyta; class Magnoliopsida; order Rosales; family Rosaceae; genus Prinsepia; species Prinsepia uniflora. Next base: position 18,740,705 of record CM064861.1, on the reverse strand, counting down.
TATATATCCGAGTCTTTAAACTCCCGAGTCTTTAAACTCAATCCGGGTCTTTAAACCCAATCCGGCCGGTCCCCCGTCACATATATCCGGGTCTTTAAACCCAATATCCAGATCCAGCAAATCCAATCCCAAAATCATTTGAAAACCATTTACCAATCCACATCCAAACCCGAATCCGAAATCACTGGTCCGATGCTCTCCCGGCATCTAGAACCGTCATTCCGAACCCAAATCCGGAGTCCACTTTCCAATCTTAAAACCAAATTCCGATTAGTGAAATCCGATTCTAAAATCGAAAACTTTGATCATCGAAATCATGTTCCCCAAAATCCACTTATAACCATTGAAAACCACTTATCATTTGAAATCCCAAAATCATAACATATATTCCAAAAACCAACCATTCCTCGTAAAACGTGCTAAAAACCACTTTCCTCGAAAAACGTGTAATAATGCAAAACCGACCAAACATATTCAATAAACACAAAATCATGATTGAAAAACCATAAGACAATTATAGAAAACAGTTATGCATGCTCGAGTTTAGAGAAGAGGTCCACTCACAGTACTGAGCCCTACTCGCGTCCCGAACGTCCAGCCCGTTCCTCGGCTTCCTCGGGAAATCCCGATCCTGTCAAACACCGCCAAAATACGTCACTAACACGTCTATGAAGGTTCACCTAAATTCCTTCAAAATTCCCCGAATCTTAAACGTAAGAACCCGGGACCCTAACTTCCTCCCTCGCGGAACTACACTCAAACGACTTCCGATTAACCCGAAACCAACTCCATTGAACTCACAACAACTCCTAGACCAAAAACTATGTTGACCGTTTCTCCCAGAACCGCCGCACGCGCCTCCACGCGCCGCCCAAAGTGGCTGCGCGTGGCCCTCACGCGCCAGCTACAGTGCACCGTCAACCTTGGGCAGACCCGGTTCGCACCAGTGGTCTGGACCCTGAACCGGCGAGAGCGGTTCTCCTCATTCCGTCCACCAAAACGACTCCTCTCTTCACCAGCAGCATCGTCCCGTCCTAGGCTACCCCTTCCCGTGTGTCACTCACCTCGATTCACCCTAAAACTCGTCGACTCAACCTTGAACAAAAACCTGTACACTGCCCTGTTTCTTACTCCGGCCACCCACGACTTCCCCCTTCACGGAGGCTACACCAACCTCTTCCTAGGACTCTACCAAACCTCAACCAACCCTCCTGGACTGTCGACTCAGCCCCAAGCTCGACGACTCGCCGTTTGAAACCCACGGCCAAAACAGAGGACACAGACACCTCCGTCGTGCCTGCCGCCACCGTGCACCACTCCTCACGGCAGCACCACCAAACTACTCCCAGGACTCAATTAAACTCCCTAAACTCCCTTAGACTCTTCGATTCAACCCCTCAGGCCACAACTTCCGATTTGAAGTTCACGGCCAAAACAGAGCATAAACACGGGGCAATAGAAATTACCTGCAACCTGTCGCCGTCGTGAGCTCTGCTGGTAGTGGCTGACTCCTCGCAACCCGCACGACACCACCACGGTCTCAATTGCCCCGTACACGGCTACCACCGCCACAATTCTCACAATTCCTTCCTGTTTCCTCCCTGATTTTCCCGCATCTCTCGACACCCTCACACACAGCCACCACACCGTCAACCTCTCTCACTGCTTCCCTCTCACTCTCTGATCATCCTCAGACACTCACAATTCATCAACACACACACCACCGCCCTCAATTGCCTTCACGACCTCCCTCTGTTTTCTGAACCAGCATCACACACAACACGGGTGCAACCCAATTATTTGGGCCGTGCACACACTCGAACTCACCAGATGCCACTCCACCCTTAGCACGTGTCACCAATCCTCCTCACTCTCTCACCAAATGGCTCCATCCCAGCCGTCCCTTTCCTTCTTTCTGCACAAATCCCAATGTGCAGAAAGACCAAATTACCCTTCTTTTTAGCTTATATTTACGTTTTAACCAAAACTTCCTAGACCCGTAACTCTCGCCTCGTAAGTCCGATGAATACGTGCCGCCTGTCATCGAACTCAGGACGACGGAATCTATCTAACCATCCTAGGTCAACCTACCAAAACTCGATTATTCAAAAAGTCAACTTTTCCCCCTATTTTTCCAAAATTACGGTTATGCCCTCAACCTTCCGAACATCACAACTTCCTCCTCGGATGTCGGAATCGAGCGTGCCACCTGCCTACGGATTCGTGACGTCCTCAACTACGCCCTGGTCACTGGTCAACTCCCATTTGACCACCCGAAATAAAAGTCAACCTTTCTGCCCGACCCAGGGGCAAAATCGTCATTCTAAGTTCCCGGACCCCTCGGGACCACCTAACCCCTGATTAACCTTACTAATCACACCTTAATCACTATCTTAATCCCGGCTCTCGGGACGGGTTGTTACAATCTACCCACCTAAATAGAATTTCGTCCCCGAAATTCCACAGCTAGTTCCCAGCACCTAGGGTCTCCTACCCGGTAAAGAACAACCTCTCCTAGGTTTCCTGTCTATCATCTCCACCTTGGGTATTTCACTCCATCCCCAGCTACTGTTACCACAGCCAACCCTAGCTATGTAACAACTACATGGTGTACGCAAGGGAAACTCTATGAACAGAAAACAAAGATATTATAAAATACCTCATGTCACAGTACCCGACAGAAGTCATAGAGTACCTCCTCGTATACCACCACCCATCTCCCTCGGCTACCATTCCGGCCACGGTCGGACTAACTTCACAAAGTCCTAAAGGCAAACTCTAGCTTGTGGGTTCTCTCCTTCCACAGTCTCCAATCGATCAGTTATAGTCACTCCTTTCCTATACCTTCCGTCACCCTCCTACGGAACTTAACTCCTAGACTCTACCCCGAAATCCAAACACCAAACCAACAGGACAACCAAAAGTAAAACAAGTACCTGTCTCCGTATCTGGTGTCGACTGATCCTCCTGCTGAGTCATCGAGAACACCCGGGCCTGAGATCCTGACGCTCTACCACGTCCCCTCGAACTACTCGTGGCTGTGCCACCACCTCCTCTAGTGCCCGCTGTCCCTGATGCTGTACTCTGTCCGGACTCCGCTACTCCTCTGCCTACACCACCTTCCTGTGGAAACAGTGGACACTCACGTCGAAAATGACCTCGCTCCCCGCAGTAGAAACACACATTCCAGCCTGGTCCACTGCTCGGTCTCCCTGTGGACGCTACCGACGTCGCACTCGCTTGCGGAGTCGGCGGTACTCGATAACCCCAAAATCCTGAACTCTGGGCACTACCAGGCCTACCAAAACGATCATCGCCCGACGAGGACGATCCACCGAAGTTACCTCTTTTCGGTGTCCGCTGACTCGAAGCTCCAGGAATAGAAGGTTCCCGGCGTCGCACCGGCAAACTAGCCTCAACTCGCACTGCAGCATCCGACAAGTCTCGGAGGGTAGCAAAAGATCCAGCCGTCACTACGGCTCGAATCTCACCTCGCAAGCCCAACTCAAACCTACGGCACTTCTCGGCTTCAGTGGCCACAAAAGCAGGAGCAAACCGAGACAACATCTGGAACTTCCGTTCATACTCTGCCACGGTCATATTCCCCTGCTGGAGCTGCAGAAACTCCGCCTCCTTGGCATCCCGGAAAGAACGAGGATAATACTGCTCCAGAAACCGTTCCCTAAACGTCTCCCAGGTCACACTGTGAACATCCCAACCGGACAACTCGAGGGTATACCACCACTCGTACGCCGCACCATCTAGTAAAAATGCAGCCAACAATACTCGCTCCTCCGGCGGACAATGCATCACCGCAAAAATCCGCTCCAGTCTAGTAATCCACCTCTGGGCTTCCTCAGGATCAGCCCCACCACTAAAAGTAGGAGCCCCGAGCCGCTGGGCTCGCTCAATCGTGGCACTCTCCGTCTCTCTGGCTACTTCTTCAGGTTGTGGAGAGGGTCTACGTCTCGGAGGCATCGTCAACCGCACGCTGAAAGAGGCATAGAAGTAGTCAAACAACTGAAACACAACCTCACAAACCGACAGACCCAACAAACTCAACAAACCTATGCTCTGATACCAATTGTCAGGACCCACCCCGGTTTCACCCCGAAACCCGAGGTAAATCCCGCTCCCGTCTGACTCCCCGACACAACACCTAAGGAACACTTACTCGAACCCAGTCAAACGCAGGAGTAATTAGACACAATGTCCCGAAGGTAGCATTTACAGAACATAGTACGAACATACAAAGAAAATAAAACCGATAACTACACGCACACGGAAGCCTTTACTCTACTCTGGGAACTCTCACGTCACTTCTATGCCTCGGACACTGCCTCGACGTCAAGACCCCGCGCTCGCTCCACAACCTGGAGGGCAATTAAAACAGAAAATGTGAGTGGACCAGAAAGTACAAAAGTTCAAAAACCCTTTTATAAGAAAATCGAGTTAAACCCTCCGTTTTGAAACCACATGCATAACCAACAGTTATAAACACATTTATAAAAGAATCATTCTTAAACATCATAAGAAACAGAAACACTATAAAATATCATAAGAAACCATAGCAAGAGTATCAGAAACCGTATCAAAACCATAATCACCAAATCATCATTTTCCCGATCAAACCTGCTGGATCTATCCGAGTCTTTAAACTCCCGAGTCTTTAAACTCAATCCAGGCCTTAATCATATCCGAGTCTTTAAACTCCCGAGTCTTTAAACTCAAGGCCTACGGGGGAAAATCAATATATATCCGAGTCTTTAAACTCCCGAGTCTTTAAACTCAATCCGGGTCTTTAAACCCAATCCGGCCGGTCCCCCGTCACATATATCCGGGTCTTTAAACCCAATATCCAGATCCAGCAAATCCAATCCCAAAATCATTTGAAAACCATTTACCAATCCACATCCAAACCCGAATCCGAAATCACTGGTCCGATGCTCTCCCGGCATCTAGAACCGTCATTCCGAACCCAAATCCGGAGTCCACTTTCCAATCTTAAAACCAAATTCCGATTAGTGAAATCCGATTCTAAAATCGAAAACTTTGATCATCGAAATCATGTTCCCCAAAATCCACTTATAACCATTGAAAACCACTTATCATTTGAAATCCCAAAATCATAACATATATTCCAAAAACCAACCATTCCTCGTAAAACGTGCTAAAAACCACTTTCCTCGAAAGACGTGTAATAATGCAAAACCGACCAAACATATTCAATAAACACAAAATCATGATTGAAAAACCATAAGACAATTATAGAAAACAGTTATGCATGCTCGAGTTTAGAGAAGAGGTCCACTCACAGTACTGAGCCCTACTCGCGTCCCGAACGTCCAGCCCGTTCCTCGGCTTCCTCGGGAAATCCCGATCCTGTCAAACACCGCCAAAATACGTCACTAACACGTCTACGAAGGTTCACCTAAATTCCTTCAAAATTCCCCGAATCTTAAACGTAAGAACCCGGGACCCTAACTTCCTCCCTCGCGGAACTACACTCAAACGACTTCCGATTAACCCGAAACCAACTCCATTGAACTCACAACAACTCCTAGACCAAAAACTATGTTGACCGTTTCTCCCAGAACCGCCGCACGCGCCTCCACGCGCCGCCCAAAGTGGCTGCGCGTGCCCCTCACGCGCCAGCTACAGTGCACCGTCAACCTTGGGCAGACCCGGTTCGCACCAGTGGTCTGGACCCTGAACCGGCGAGAGCGGTTCTCCTCATTCCGTCCACCAAAACGACTCCTCTCTTCACCAGCAGCATCGTCCCGTCCTAGGCTACCCCTTCCCGTGTGTCACTCACCTCGATTCACCCTAAAACTCGTCGACTCAACCTTGAACAAAAACCTGTACACTGCCCTGTTTCTTACTCCGGCCACCCACGACTTCCCCCTTCACGGAGGCTACACCAACCTCTTCCTAGGACTCTACCAAACCTCAACCAACCCTCCTGGACTGTCGACTCAGCCCCAAGCTCGACGACTCGCCGTTTGAAACCCACGGCCAAAACAGAGGACACAGACACCTCCGTCGTGCCTGCCGCCACCGTGCACCACTCCTCACGGCAGCACCACCAAACTACTCCCAGGACTCAATTAAACTCCCTAAACTCCCTTAGACTCTTCGATTCAACCCCTCAGGCCACAACTTCCGATTTGAAGTTCACGGCCAAAACAGAGCATAAACACGGGGCAATAGAAATTACCTGCAACCTGTCGCCGTTGTGAGCTCTGCTGGTAGTGGCTGACTCCTCGCAACCCGCACGACACCACCACGGTCTCAATTGCCCCGTACACGGCTACCACCGCCACAATTCTCACAATTCCTTCCTGTTTCCTCCCTGATTTTCCCGCATCTCTCGACACCCTCACACACGGCCACCACACCGTCAACCTCTCTCACTGCTTCCCTCTCACTCTCTGATCATCCTCAGACACTCACAATTCATCAACACACACACCACCGCCCTCAATTTCCTTCACGACCTCCCTCTGTTTTCTGAACCAGCATCACACACAACACGTGTGCACCCCAATTATTTGGGCCGTGCACACACTCGAACTCACCAGAAGCCACTCCACCCTTAGCACGTGTCACCAATCCTCCTCACTCTCTCACCAAATGGCTCCATCCTAGCCGTCCCTTTCCTTCTTTTTGCACAAATCCCAATGTGCAGAAAGACCAAATTACCCTTCTTTTTAGCTTATATTTACGTTTTAACCAAAACTTCCTAGACCCGTAACTCTCGCCTCGTAAGTCCGATGAATACGTGCCGCCTGTCATCGAACTCAGGACGACGGAATCTATCTAACCATCCTAGGTCAACCTACCAAAACTCGATTATTCAAAAAGTCAACTTTTCCCCCTATTTTTCCAAAATTACGGTTATGCCCTCAACCTTCCGAACATCACAACTTCCTCCTCGGATGTCGGAATCGAGCGTGCCACCTGCCTACGGATTCGTGACGTCCTCAACTACGTCCTGGTCACTGGTCAACTCCCATTTGACCACCCGAAATAAAAGTCAACCTTTCTGCCCGACCCAGGGGCAAAATCGTCATTCTAAGTTCCCGGACCCCTCGGGACCACCTAACCCCTAATTAACCTTACTAATCACACCTTAATCACTATCTTAATCCCGGCTCTCGGGACGGGTTGTTACACTACAAGCCTCATTGTTTGTCCTTGTGTTATGAATAAAAGATGGAAAAGAAGGTGAGACAAAGGCGGTGGTAACCACGGCGGTGCATGACGGCGGTGGTGCGGTGAGGTTTCCGTGAATTTTCATTTGAATTCGAAATTGGTGTTTTTCGTGATAGGGCTTCTTGATCGATTCTGATAATTGGAACTTGTTTCTCAAGGTTCTAGATGTTGGTTGGGATCAAAAGCAAGGCTCGAGGAGGTCGGGTAAGGCTTCAGAACATGGTTGCAGAAACAGGGTTCTACTTTGAATTGGAAATGTGAGCTTTAGGTCCTAATTGTCCAAGTTAAGTAGCTAGATCGATTATTTAGAGTGGGACGAAGCTACTAGGCTTAAAATGGATTGAAAAAGGGTTGAACATGGAGGGAACCGTGACCGCCGATTCAGATAGACCAGCCTGAACCGAACCGGTTCGAACCCGGTTTGACCACGGTTGAAGATGAACAGTGCCAGCGCGTGAGGCCCACGTGCAGCCCCTTTGGGCAGCGCGTGAGGACGTGTGGTGCCTCTGATGGGGAAGTGTTCAACATGTGAAATGATGTAATCGATGTAACCAACATTTTGGCATTGGTTTCGAGTCGATCAGGCATCGTCTCGATATGTTTCGGGATGTCCGAAGGTTTTAGGGCTCGTTTAAAAATAGTTAAAAATTCGGGAAAATTATGGGGCTTTAGTAGAAGCTTAATGAAGTAGTTAGTGACCTTCTTATGAGATTTGGACAGGTTCAGGAAAGCCAGTAATAGTTGATTAGCCAGGAAAGTGAAATTACACGCGTATCGAGGCGGCGACTCGAATGGTCTGTAAGTGGACTTTGTTTTCTAACTTATGATGCATGCATAAATATTTTATATGTTTTCTACTTGTGATTTCTATTCTTGTGATTTGATATAGATGATTTACGGTTTTTCACGTATTTCGAGATAATTACGTATTTGCAAATTTTACAAGCTTACGATTTATGTTGTGATTAGATCATGGTTTTGGTGATTTAATTTTGGGCTTTTAAATATGATTTGATTTCAATGATTTATAATGGATTTTGGGAAAATTGATTTCGGGCTTGAATCCCTGTTCATAAAAGTGATTTCGATAAATGTGATTTCAGGTTTTGGAATCGGATTTCGGAAATACGATTCGGATTCGGTTTTGGAGCTTGAAAGTGGATTTCTGGATTTGGGTTCGAAATGATGGTTCCGGATGCTAGCTTACAGAATGATGATTTCGGATTCGAATTTGGAAATGGATTATGGATGTGATTTTCATATTAGAATTCTGGATCTGGATTCGGAATGATAATTTCGGATTCGACTTGGGATTCGAAATGGTGGTTTCGGATTTGGACATGGATTTGGAAATGGTTTTAATTTGGGTTTGGATTGGATTTATTGGATCTGGTATTAGGATTGAAGACCCGGATATGATATGTAACTGGGCCGGGCCCAAATTGTGTTTAAAGGCCCGGATTGAGTTTAAAGACTCGGGAGTTTAAAGACTCGGATATTGTCATTTCCCCCGTAGGCCTATTGAGTTTAAAGACTCGGATTATATTGAGGCTTGGATTGAGTTTAAAGACTCGGATTGATATTGAGTTTAAAGACTCGGATAGATCCAGCATGTTTGATTAATGGCAATGGATTTTAAATGGCTTTCAAATGTGTTTCGGATTTCGATGATAACTTGATGTTTTTCAAATAATTGTTTTTCGATGTTTTGGGCTATGCCTCGGATGATATGGATTTTGATGGTTTTGGGCTGAGGCCCGAGATTTGAGAAAATAAAATGATTTCTGGTTTTTGGTTTCATAAATGTTTATATTAACTTGAATGAGAAATGGTTTTATGAAATGGGTTTTATATGCATGCATTGGTTTTCAAATGGAGGGTATAAATGTCTTTTATAAATTGTTTTCTATACTTATCCTTTATTTTTGTCCACTCACAGTCTTTTATGTTTTTCGATACCCTCCAGGTTTGATGTGGTGCGGGCTGTTGTTAGAGAGACGGAGACATCACACACACAATCCACATTAAATTCTGCGCACTCTGGGACATCGGGAGGTGGTCTTGGTACTTTGGTCTGTTATCCATTGTCCAACTTACGTTTTACATGGAGATTGGACGGAAGTTTAGCCTTCATGTCGCATGTGAGTTATACGGGAGCATGACTTATCCCTTAATCCCAGGAGATTGAGGGTGGATCGTGTCAAAAATGCCCTTCAACTTCCGAACTTCATAACTTTTTCCTCGAACGTCGGAATCGGACGTGCCGACTATCTACGGACTCGTGACGTCCCGAACTACGTCACAGACATCATCCAAAGTCTGTTTGAACGCCTGAACTAAAAGTCAATATTTTACCCAGTCGAGGGGCAAAATCGCCATTTTGCACCGTCTATCCGAAATCACCCAACTAATCAGCGATTAACTTCACTAATCTGTTATTAGCCACTAATCAAATCTTGAAATCTAGGACGGGTCGTTACAGTGCGAGGCTTTAGCGACGTTTAACAGCGAGAAAGGACCCTTAGACGACCCTGAGTGCAAGCTTGAAGCTTAGTCGTGACTGTTCGATCGTGACAGGTACATTCTAGGGTTTTTCTTTTGGTTTAGGTGACAGGACTCATCCTGATTTCACTTTTGACATTTGTGAAGGGTCCTGCTCCCGTTTGACAACAAATTCAAAATACCAATAGTAACCTTATATATAACGGTACAATACGACAAACATTGTAAGACCAGGGATAACTAACGAACATAATTGTTGACACAAAAGTTTGACTAGTCAACAGTATTATAGAGCATATGTGACTGTACATATAGGGTATCAAAATCCTACTCAGTAAAGTGTCTAAGTGCACAACGGTCTATTTATGCATCTGCCTCGGTATCAGCCTCGATACCTGTGCAACAGTCTGAAGGGTCAATAAAAACATCAAAGGTGTGAGTGGACAAAATAAATATTTATAAACAAATTTTGAGGAAAATCATTCTTACCCTTCAGTTTCATACACATGCATGCATATCAGTTATAAAACAAAAATCCACTCACATACCGTCCAAGTTGCTCAGTCTCGAGCTGTTCGCTCCTCCGAAGTCTCGGGAATAATTCGGCCTGTCAAACATAACAATTTAAGGTCACTAGGTCGTTACATAACCTCATATGACAATCCCCTAATCCCCGTGATTTAATAATAATATGTAAACACGAACTACACACTTCAGAAACCTAAAACTATCCCGAAATAGCGTCCAATCGAGGCCAATAGGTCTGTGTCGTCGAAGACATCAAAAAGTGTGTTGAACACTTCCCCAGAAAGTCAACCATGCGCCGCCACGTGCGGCTTGAATGGGCTATGCGTGAACCCACGCACCGATGAACAGTATTATCGTCCCAACCCGTCTATCTGCAAAACGGGTTCGTGAACCCACAACTCAACCCGGTTATAAATCCATCAATTTGACCACAATTCCACCTGTTCTTTCATCGAATTCCATTTAATCAAGCTTAATGAAGGATCTGTAAACTTAATTTCATGAATTCATACCTCAATCGATCGATTCCAATTCGATTTTCGAAAGAATCACGGGCTCAATTCAGTCCAATTTCCATATGTTTTTTTCGTTCTAATCAACCAGGAAGCATCTTAGGATCATTCAAATTGTTAATACAAAATCAATTGCATATTTCCTTACCTCCAATTACACGACTCAAGCTCGACTGTTTCCAATTTTCGTAGGGGCTATTCTTGGACTTTTCTTCGTCAATTTCCTTCGTTTTTGAAGTGGTTCAACTTGAAATGATCTCAGAAGAATTAAGTCAAGCTCAATTTTCTTAATCGAAGTCCACAAATTAAAATTAGAAATCTCAACTTCCTTTTCGAATTTCAGGATACGCGTTTCGGTTTTCCCTTGTTTTATGTTGTTTTTCCTTCTTGTTTGATTCCATATTCCTCATAATTGGTTCGAACACCTCAGTTCTTCAAGGTGGGTTGATGTCTGGACGTTTGTTTTGGATCAATTCTCTCTGTTTTTCTCTTTTTCTTGTTATTAACACATATCCTCTGGCTAACAGAACCATATCCTCTGGCTAACAGAACCATATCCTCTGGTGGACATCGCATAATCTCAAAAATCAGCTCAAAACAAGTAAGCCACTCGTAGGCCTTTTCTGGGTCTGTTTGGCTAGTAAATCTAGTGGCTCCCAGACGTTGGGCTCTCTCAACATCTGGACCCTCAAGCTCATCACCAGGCTGTGCACTGGCCTCGTGTCTCAGAGGCATATTTTGATTTGAAAGAGATACATATCAGCATACAAATCATGCACACGAATGTACAATATTCAGACAGCTATCCTAATCCTCTGATACCAATTTGACAGGACCCATCCCGATTTCACTTTTGATATTCGAGAAGGGTCCTGCTCCCGTCTGACAACAAATTCAAAATACCAAAATTAACCTTATATATAACGGTACAATACGACAAATATTGTAAGACCAGGGATAACTAACCATACAAACTGTTGACACAAAAGTTTGACTAGTCAAGAATATTACAGAGTATAGGTAACTGTACAGATAGGGTATTAAAATCTTACTCTGTAAAGTGTCTGAGTGTGCAATGGTCTATTTATGCCTCTACCTCGGTATCAGCCTCAGTACTTGTGCAACAGCCTGAAGGGTCACTAAAAACATCAAAGGTATGAGTGGACAAAATAAGCATTTATAAACACATTTTGAGGAAAATCATTCTTACCCTCCAGTTTCATACACATGCATGAATATCAGTTATAAAACAAAAGTCCACTCACACACCGTCCAAGTTGCTCAGTCTCGAGCTGTTCGCTCCTCCGAAGTCTCGGGAATATTCCGGCTTGTCAAACATAGCAATTTAAGGTCACTAGGTCGTTACATAACCTCATATAACAATCCTTTAATCCACGTGATTTAATAATAATATTTAAACACGAACTACACACTTCGGACACCCAAAACTATCCCGAAACAGCGTCTGATCGACTCAAAACCTGTGCCAATAGGTCCGTGTCATCGTAAACATCAAAAAGTATGTTGAACACTTCCCCAGAAAGTTAACCATGGGCCCCCACGCGCGGCTTGAATGGGCTGCGCTTGATGTCTGGACATTTATTTTGGATCAATTCTCTCTGTTTTTCTCTTTTGCTTGTTATTAAGACATAAGCTTCACTACAAATCACACCACCAGCGGGCCACAGCAGCCACTAAGCTCCTTCTCCCAACTGACATGTGTCACTTCATAGAGAACATAAGTCACCGTTTGGTTGATTCATCAAAATCAGCAGATAGGGACCAAATTACCAATTTACCCTCGTTCGTAAAATTACTCAATAGCCCCTCGTCGTTTGAGACCCGTAACCATTATGTTCGAACTCTGATTTCGACGTGCCGCCTGTCTACGGACTCAGCGTCTCGAGACCTATACAATGGTCCTCATAAATAGTACAAAATGTATTCGAAATGAAAAGCCAACTTTTAACCACAACATTTACAAGGTCATACACGTCATTTTACATTCCAATTTATGAATTTACATTATTTGAATTTTTGGGTCATTATAGTAGGGGTCATGGATCGATTGTTAGGAACTAGACGAGTCTAGTGGTGAAGAAAGCGTGAACAATGATGTAGGATTGAGTGAAATACGACCGGGTCAGGTCGCGAGTTCAGTTGACCCATTGCAAGAATCGGGTCTACCTGACTTGAGGTAGACGATGATGACGTCATCAGGTAACATCATCATATTTCAGAGGTGTTAGGCCACATGTCCAATAGGGAGCTGACACGTGGCATGTTGTCAGGTCCATTTAGCACTCACATGTCAGACACATGGACTAATCAAAGGCTGACACGTCAGGCCTGAAAGGTGTCAGACCTATCAAGATGACGTCAGCATGATGACGTCAGCTGTTGACTTTGATCGTTGACCAAGACATCAGCATTGACTTTTGTTGACGTCAGCGTTAACTTTTGACTAGAGTTGGCCGGGATGTTTGACTTGTAGGGGCATATGGGCACATATTTTTAGGTGAAACCAGTTTTATTTGAAAGGTTTCAACGTTCTAAATCCAATGGTGGTGGTTTCAAGTCGATCAGAGATCGTTTGGTAGGTCAAATTGAGATTTTTAGCCTAGAGATGCATGTCTGGGACACGTTGACTTTTTCGAGAGTTTTGAGGGTTTTTATTAGGACTTGTCTAGGTTGGTAGTGACCTTCGAGTGTGTTTTAGACATGTTCGGACGACCTGAAGTGGTTGGATTAGCCCGGTGGCTTCCAGCGCAACTTACAAGAGCGCAGCTTGGACGGTCTGTGAGTGGACACTTGATTTCTAAATATGAAGCATGCATAACTGCTTTCTATGTTTTATGAACCTGATTTGAGATGCCTTGTGTGCATATGATTGTGGTGTTTTGGAATTTACATACAAATGTGGTATTGCACGTATTTATGTTGTACATTGGGCTTAGGCCAGGTTTTCATACGTGCTTGTGCTTTCAAATGATTTGAACAATGAAATGATTTCGGAATTGGTTTATGATATCGGGCTTGAGTCCGTATGAGATTTGGATTTTGGGCTTAGTCCCTATGAGATTTGGATTGGATCGGATTCGGGGAATCCTGATTTTGTGGAAACGGTTTGTGAAAACCATACCTCGGGTTGAGACTCTGTTGAAATGCTTTAGACTGTATTTGAGATATAAATGGTGTAACGACCCGTCCCGAATTCCGGGATTAGTTTAGTGATTAATCTTGATTAGTGAGGTTGAACGGTGGTTAGTAGGGCGGAATCGGACAAAATGTGCAAAATGACCGTTTTGCCCCTGGTCGTGGGCAAAATGTTGACTTTTTGTTCGGGCGGTCAAATGGACTTTGACCGATGACCGTGACGTAGTTCGGGACGTCACGAGTTCATAGACAGGTGGCACGTTCGATTCCGACATTCGTAGAGAAAGTTATGGTGTTCGGAAGTTGAGGGGTATTTTGGTAATTTGGCTTATTAGGGGCCAAATGTTGACTTTTTGATCGGGAGGTCCGATGGACGAGGGCCAAGGACCGTTACGTAGGTATCGTCGATACGAATCCAACGACAGGCGGCATGCCGAAATCGGAGATCCGACGACGACGTTATGGTCAAGGAAACGAACTAACGAACCGAGGCCGGGATTAAAATAATAATATAATATTGAATAGTGACCGTTGACCCTACACACCTGGATGAGTGACAAGTGTCACTCATCCCTTGAAACCAGAATCCATGTTTTGGGGGGAGACCTAATTATGATGTTTTAATATTTATTAATTAATTAATTAATCATTTTAATTTCCATTAATCCCATTTATGTTTTCTTAACCGTGTACAACCAAATCCAGTTTTCTCCCATCCTTGATTCCTCTTCCATTGCTGAACCTGAGAGTGCGAAATTGTGAGTGAGTTGTGTGTGAATTCAACTGGGTAAACACGAGAGATTGACTGTGAGGAGGAACTGGGAATTCGAAAAATTAAGTTTTGGGAGGGAAAATCAAATTGGACGAATTGGGCTGTGATGATCGAATTGGAGGTTACAAACATCTTCCTGAGGTTGTGACGAGTCGATCCACATCAAAAACGAGAAGAATTGGTGCCGTTTTGGCTCTGATCGAGCTTGGTGACAGAGGAAGAAATCGAGGATGAGTCGTGGAGTTTGGAGCTGCGATTGACTCAATTGTTGTGGGGAAATGACTCCTCATGATCCCACGATGCTTCTGGGTTCATCAATTGAAGGAAACCGATCGAGATCGATGGACCTCCATTGATGAACAGTGACGGTGCTCGAGTTTGAGTCGTGACGATTGAACACTGGATTGAAGCAATTGTGTTGGGGGAAATGATTTACGGAGTCCATGGAAGCTTCTGGTTGAATCAATTTCAGGATATCGATCGAAATGGATGGGGTTCGAAGGATGAACAATAGACGGGTGTTCTTGGTGTTCATCATCGAATCGTGGAATTGTAGGGAATGATTTGTGTAATCAATGTTACAGAACTTAAATTAAACTTAAAACAAAGCTAAGGGAATGATCAATTGATGTAATTAAGGCTGAATTGATAGGATTGGAACCGGGTCGTATCGCGGGCACACTGGACCCGTTTACCAGACATACGGGTTAGATGGTGACACTGTAGCAGGCGCGTGGGTTTCACGCGCAGCCACTCACGGCGGCGCGTGACGGCGCGTGGGCGCGAATCTCGAGGTGAGGTCAACATGACTTCTGTCCTATTTAATGTAACGGACATTTTGGAATTGGTTTCGTGTCGATCGGACACCGTCTCGATATTATTCGGGATGTCCGAAGGTTTTAAATTAAGTTTAAAAATAAGTAAAAATTCGGGAAAATTACGGGACTTTGATAGGATGTTAATGTTGAGGTTAGTGACCCTCTAATGTGACATGGACAGGATTGGGAGTCCCGGTGTTAGTGGTGTGGCCCGGGAGGGCCGGTGGCACGCGTATCGAGGCACACGGTCAAAACGGTCTGTGAGTGGACTTTGGTTTTATAAATCCTATGCATGCTTAAATGTGTTATATGGTTTATATACATGATTTCTATGATGGTATTTGTGAGCATTGATTTCGGGTATGTTGCACGTATTTCGAGGTGTTTTCCGTATTTCACGTATATCGGGATTAACGGTTTATTTGTGGTTTTGCGTGCTTGTGGTTAAATAAATAATATGATAAAATGGTTTTTATATTGGAAAGATGAAATCGGGCTGAGACCCATTTGAGTTATGTTCTCGGGCCAGGGGCCCAGTTGATTTGTGAATTCGGGCCGTGGGCCCAGTTGGTTTATAAAGTCGGGCTGCGGGCCCAGTTGGTTTACAAATCGGGCCGTGGGCCCAGTGGTTCATAAAATCGGGTATGAGGCTCAGTTGGATAATAAATGTGATTTCGGGTCAGGGACCCTATATTTAATAATTGTGATTTTGGGTCAAGGACCCTAAATGGAATTATGTGGTTTTATGGAAATTTCGGGCAGGGCCCAATGGTAATAATGTGATAAAAGGATTTAATAAAACTGTTTTCCATATACCATCTGGATACAAGGATATATGATGGTCTCCTCCAGATGTCTGGGACACTGGGGAAGTCACGGTGCATTGCCTGCGAGGGGTCATTATACGGAGCAGCCGGACCGTATGATGACTCAGAAGCAGGATTGCTATGATTGACGTCAGGGACGTCAGACATCAGGGATGTCAGATATATGGACCCGGAGAGACCCCGGGCAGCACGCGTAGCTTATGAAACCGTGAGATATGACGTCAGGGACGTCTAGCGTCTGGGACGCTAAGCATCTGGGATGCTGGTGATGGTAATGGTAAAATATGGATTTAGGAATAAAATGGCTTATTGGTTGGATATGTGTTATGTGGTAAAAATGGATTATTGGTTATGAAATGGTATGTCGGGTCAGGGACCCTAAATGGTTTTGGATTTATGGAATGATGTTCATTTATGGTCGTGGGTGGTGACCCACATGGTTTTAATATGTATGGTGGTGGTATTCCACAGTTTTGGGCTGAGTTCCCACACTTGGTTTTTGGCTAACGGTTTTTGGGCTAAGGCCCTAATGGCTCGGTTGAGCAAACGTTTTGGTTACTGGTTTTTTTGGCATGCATACGTTTTTATTGGAGGGCATAAATGTCTTATAAATGTATTTGGGTAAACTTATTGGTTTTTGTCCACTCACAGCTTTTGGTTTTAATGCCCTTCAGGTTGATTACGGATGCGATTGCAGCAGAGACTGGGACATTGCACACCTCCTCCATCGATCCTTGCGCACTCTGGATGCCCCGTTGGGCAGTAGCTCTTGGTTATCCCTTGTCTGACACCCCTTGTTGGACGGGAGCAGGGCACATTCCACGGTAATCTCGGGGGGATTGGGATGGGTCCTGTCAAATGGTTTTACAATGATTTTCACTGGTTTGATTACTGTTTTACTTATACCATCCTGATGTCTGGATTGTCTCATCTAGACGTCTCGTAGTATCCTGGAGTAGTCGCGGTGCACTTCCTGGGAGGAGCAGTTCTGAGAAGAGGCTCTGGACCAGGAGTGCGAGTATTGCCTAAGAGGGGACGCTCCGAGGAAAGGCTCAGAATTAGGATTGCTAGATATTGATATCACCCCGGACAGGGTCCGGGGAAGGCACATCATTATGATGTCGCCCCGGACGCTGGTGGAACTAGGGAAGGACTCGGACTTGAGACCCCGAGTGGCACGCGTAGCCTTAGAACCATGACAATATTGATTAGACATCATGGATGTCAAGGATTTGGTATACTGTATTTTACGGATTTAGGCATAGACCCCACGTGTTTTGGTTTTGGGGTTGAGACCCTACTAAGGAAATGGCTTTGAATGATAAACGTTTTCACTGAGTTTAATTTGAAAAGCCATATGATTTGATTTTAAAAAAGTGGTTGTTATAACTTGTTTTCCGATGCTTGCTTGTTTTTTAGTGAAGGGTATAAATAGTCTTTTCATGAAATGGTTTTATGAATTGTTTATTTTCGTCCACTCATATCTTTTACTGTTTTAATACTCTTCAAGTTGATCGCGGATGCCGACTGTAGTAGAGACCGAGACATCACATGCCGCCACAGATCCTGGCATACTCTAGTAGCCCCGAGAGGGTTAGGTGTATCCCTGGTCTAGCACGGGGTGTTAGACAGAAGGATAACACATCTTGCGGTAATCTCGGGGTGGGGGGGGGGATTGGGATAGGTCGTGTCACTGTTGAAGTGTTCTAACTAGAAGCTATAGCCCTAAGAGTCCTAGTTTGATTCCTAGAAGTGTTCTGGATCAGAAACACTCTAGGATGGACGTGAGGAATCGAAGGACAAAGAGTTTGGTTTTAGGACGAAAATTTGGGAGCTTTTAAAAAAGGTATCGAGGTCAGTTATCTCGGTTTTGAGGTTATAGATTCCTTTCTAGGACAAATTAGATGAAGTTGGAGTATTGGAACATGAAAATTGACGTAAAATGAGTTTTTTTTAGTCTAGTCAGGTCGTGGGTCGAATGACCTGGATTGCAGACCCATGTAAGGAGGAAGGCGACTGAGCTTGGGGTTGCAACTGTTGGTGCGTGAGGCCCAGTCACAGGGAATGTGGTGACGCGTGTGGGCACATGGCTCGCTGTCTCGGTATTCGTCCAATATGAAAGTTCATATACTCGATGATACTAATCCAACGATGCAATTATCAAGGCGATTCGACATTGTCTCGGGGTAATTTTGACTGTCCCAAAGTTTATATGCAATTATCAAGGGATTAATATTAGTTATTTTGGATGGTTAATAACACTTAAAATTGATTTGTGACGGGCAGTAATAGTCCTAAAGGTTACAGGAAGGCGTGCAACTAGGTATTCGACTGTGTGCTTCATTATATGACTTACATGATGATTATTTGTTTATGGTTTTTAGATTATTTTTGGTAATTTATGGAAATTGTTTTAAATGCACGTTTTACGAGATTTGTATATATTGTGTTTTGGGCTTAGGCTCCAACTCTGAGACGTGGAATTGGTTTAAGAACTTGATATATGTGTTATAAATATGTTTTCTCGATATTTGTGAAATGTTTTGATGTGGACAGTGTCTACGGATCGAGAGGCGGGAGCATGAATGATAAGTCAAGTATCCCTTGTTTAATAAGTTGAGGGTAATTTTAGTATTCTACATTGCTTGTCAGACGGGAGCAGGGTCCGGACGTAATTTAAGAGATGTTTTTTTTTTCTGGGATGAGGGGAAGGCAGCTTAGTGCCCTTATAAAGGTCCTACGACCGATTTGGGAGGAGAAAGAGTAAGTTAGAAGCAAGAAAAGCCGCCGAGTTGCTTAGGGAGCCATGTCAGATTATTCTAGTGACCAGACCACGATTTCAGGTACGTTTTTCGTTGCTTAAACGTCTTAGAGCTCTTCATGGAATCGAGACGATGTGAATGGACTATTGGAATGTCCTTTTTGGACATAAAATGGCCTAGATACGACCGGGTCATCGTCACGAATTGGAGACCTAGAAACAGTACAAACAGGTCTAGATGAAGGCCCCTGTCACTAGCGTGTGACCACCATGCGATGTGAGCTTCTACCAGAGCGTGGGGGTGCCTGCAACGAAGAATGGGGTTGCGGTCAACACGAAAGTTGGTTGTTTTTCAATTTTGAACTTAATGGTGGAATTTCTGAGTTAATTGGATGTCGTTTGGGTATAGTGATAATTATCCAATGTTATGTGTTTATGTATTCGTTTAAGTTAAATAATTGAAATTTGGAAAGTGGACTATAATGATGTTTGGGCCATTAAGGTAATTTCTTGAGTAATTATAAAATACAGTGGGGTGTATGGAATGTGAAGGAATATGGACTTGTGCATAGAACTTAAATGACTTAAGCTATTGTTGTGCTACTTGGTCTTGGACGGGTATGGTGTTAAAATGGTGGAAACGACGAGCTTGATATTATACTTAATATTGTGTTTGATGAGGTAATGTAATGATGCAACGACCCATAAATTTGAAAAAGAAAAAATTGGGAAATTTGAAGGAAATGACGATTTTGCCCCTGGTTTTAAGGGCCGAAAGTTGACTTTTTGATCGGGACCTTGTTTGGACTTTCCGGAAGGACCGTTGGATAGGTCTCAGGACATTGAATCCCTAGACAGGCGGTATGCGTCAATCGGAGGTCGGATGGAAAAATTATGGGCCTCGAACGACGAGGGGCATTTTGGTAATTTTGAAGGTAAGGGTAAAATGGTAATTTTGGTTGGGCTAGAATTTGATGCAGCCATAGTGGTGAGTCATGTAGCTTCTTGAGTGACACTTGTCACTGTGTAGCTGGGATTAGTGGCATTTATGCCGCTTACTATGTGGATAGGATAAATTTAAAAAGCTCATGTTTAATTTAGAAGAAAACCATGTATGTGTGTGTGTTGAGAGAAAATAGAGCAGTTTGATTTAGTAATACCCACATCAGCATTCGAATGCATTTTGATTCAATCAATTGAGAGCAATCAATTTTGAGAGGGAGAATAGAGAATTAAATGGTGAGTTAGAAACCTGGAATCTAGCTGAAACTAAACTTAGAAACCCGAAAACCTTTGATGAACCTAAGGGTCGAATTTGAACTGTTGGACGTCCATGAGTGAAATTAACTTTGAATTCAGCTTTCTGGGATTGAGACGAGTTGAACTACCATTGAATTCGAAGGAAATTGATGAACAAATACTAAGAACACACCCTACGACAGCTTCGAATTGTGAAGGTTGAGTTCAAGTAATTGGAGGTAAGAAATCTTGAAATTGGTTTCGAATTCATGTTTAGAATGAATATATGATACTTCCTATGCTATTAATTTAAGGAAACGACTTGAAATTGGGTGGAACCCGATTAAGAACCCATCAGGTATTCATTTCGAGTCGAGTGATTTGAGGACCAATTTCATGAAATTGAACATACAGATCCCTAATTAGGATTGAATAGACGAAAACCAGTGAAAGAAACGAAGAAATTGGGGTCGAATTGACTGAGAACAGATCAGGTTGCACCGCGGGTTGCAGACTCGTTTACCATGCATTCAGGTTGGGACGATGAACAGTAGTGGTAGTGTTCATCAGCGCGTAAATTCACGCAAAACCCATGTAATCGACGCGTGAGGGCACGTGGTTGACTTTCTAGGGAAGTGTTCAACATGTGTTTTACTCTATTCAATGTAACAAACATTTTGGCGTTGATTTCGAGTCGATCGGACACCGTCTCGATAGTGTTTCGAGGGTCCGAAAGATTATGTTACGTTTTAAATTTGTGTTTAATTCCCAAAAACTTTGGGGGATTTTAATATACTATTATTGGATTCATTAGTGACCCGTAATGATGTTGTTTGACAGGATTCGGGATTTCTGGGAATTACGGAAAGACGTGCAGTTCGGAAAGCGAGCGGTTTGGACGGTGTGTGAGTGGACGTTTGTTTTATAAACCGTTATGCATGCATAGTTAAATGTTTTACATAATTGATTGCATAATTTGAGTTGTAATGATGTCATGATGAATTGGCATGATTATTTGTGATTTAATGATTATTTTAATCGGTCTTTCGGGCACTTTTTACGAGAAAAGTGCAAATGATGTTTTGAGTTAAGCCCGGAGTAAAAAAGGTTTCTAAAATGATATTTTGACTTAGTTGGTGAGTCAAAGATGATTTCTAGATTATTTTAATGTTTCAAATGAGATTTTACGGATTTACGTGTAAATGGTATTTCGGGCTTGAGACCCGGTCGGAAATGATTTTGACTTGGTTTGAAGTCAAGGATTTGATTGACATGTTTTTGGATGTAATCCCGGGGTGGTTTTTATTGTGATTGTGAGTACCTAGACGGTCGGAGCTAGGGGATCACCTAGACGACCAGGGCTTAGAGGATATGATTGTATGATTGTGAGTTGTTATGGTAAGCCAGTTTCTCGGATGTGACTGAGCCTGGATGTACCACTCGGATGTGTCCGAGCCTGGGGATGTGTTCGCCCAGATGTGACTGAGCCCGACGGTTGAGCCCAGAGGTGTCTGATCTCGAGAATGTGGCTGGATATTAGCCTACGCGTAGTGCGGATGTGATGGTGTGACTGTTTGTGCACTTGTGAATAGTGCGGATTGATTGATGGATTGATTGATTGATTGTGCACTTGTGACAGTGCTGTTTGATGTTGATTGTGATTGCGTACTGGTATTGAGTACGGTTTTCTGGTCTTTGTGGCTTGGTGATTATGTTTTCATGTGTTTTGGCCTGAGAGCCGGGATTTGATATGTTTCATGTGATTGGGCTGGAAAGCCGGTGATTGTTATGCATATGTTTTACCCTATGCATGCATGGTTTGATAGACTGGAGGGTAAATGATGTGTTTTGATAAATGTGTTTTAAATGATATTATTTTTGTCCACTCACACATTTCCTGTTTTGATGACCTTTCAGGCCGTGGCACGATGTTCGGGGCTGATCGAGAGGCGGAGGCATGAGCGGAAATCAATGTAGTTATCCTTTGTCTAACAGGTGCTAAAGGGTAGTTTCGGGACTTCAGTTGACTTTTCAGACGGGAGTAGGACCGGGCACGGTTATCAAAGTCCAGTTGGGACTGATCCTGTCAAATGATGTGTGGTAACAGATCCTATAATGGTACATAAGATAGTTGTGCATAATTAGGTTAGAGCTAGTGTCTATCTTGCTTTATGATTATAGTTTATAACATGGATTTTTAACTATGAAAACGCAAACATATAATTGACAAGGCAAATAAGGATAATATTTTCCTATTAAGAATAAGACCCCAACTAGGTTAAATAGGTAACTCCCACTACTTGTTGGAGATAATGGATTAAACGTGGGCGGAAACCTTACAAGAGTGACTTAAGTTGGTTAATTTCATAAGATACGTACCTAAATATAATTGATGAGATCCCTTGTCCGACTAGAATTATTAGACGGGAGCAGGATCGATCAGATTTTTATGGAAATTAGGGACAAATCCTGTCACAACCCACATGCACTATGTCAGTGCAACCAAGTCCAAAGAGATAAGGGGGAGGGAAGATGATAAGGTTGGACACTTGTCACTTTTACAAAATATCTGCACTTGTGAAATTACCAAAATACCCATAATGCAAAATACCAAAATGCCCTTGGTTATTCCAGACTCGTAACGACCTTATTCGATCTCTGAGTCCGACATACCAGACTCAGGATTCTGAGGTTTACGCAACGGTCTTAGCGAAAAGTCCAAAAAGTATCCAGAGCAAAAAATATCAACTTTTTTACCTTAAGGGCAAAATCGTCAATTTTTTTAATTTCCCGAAATTGTATTTTTTTTTGGGTCGTTACATTAATGATGCTTGCTAAATTAGTGTAAAATTTAGGGACGTATGATGCAATTGTTCTAAAAAAAAAAACTTGGAACTCATCAGTTTGTTTTCTTCTTCCTCTTCTTCTCCTTATTCTTTGCTTCTTCCCTTCCGTGTTCTTCTCTTCTTCTTCGCTTTTTATTTTTCTTCTTCTTCTCTTCTTCTTCGCTTCTTATTTACCTTCTTCTTCTCTTCTTCATTTTTCTCACAAACACTAATCCATGGATATTTGGAATATCTAATGCAACTAAATAATTGACTAAATTTTTTAAAAAAAAATTGGAATTTCAATTTTTTTTTTGAAAAATTAAATATATTTATATATATATGAAAATTAAAAATGAAGAACACCATTAGTGGCGAAGTTTCTGATGAGAAACTCCGCCAAGATATCTTTTTTTGACGTTGTTTATCTTAAAATTTGTCACTAAAGGTGTTCTTGACCTTTAATGACGAAATAATATACATTCAAACATTTTTTAGATTTTTTTTTTCAGAAATTTTAGATATTTATTTCTTTTAATTTTAATCAACGATTAAATTCCTAGCCTAGAAAATTCCAAAATATCTATAGGTTGACATTTGTGGAATGAAAAAGGAAGATATGATGGAGGAGGAGAATGAGAGGAGAAGGAGTAAAATGTAATTTGCTCAAATAATAACATAGTATTTCCTGAACTTATAATTAAAACCATATTGCATTGTCGAGGGGTAGAGTAGGTTGAGCTCAAATGGTGGCATGGCCTGCTCAAAGTTGGAGGGTAAAACGTTGACGTTTTCGCGCCCAAAATGGTAAATTGGAGGAAAGGCAGACAAATTCACACAAGAGAGCGGAAGGAGGTGGGAACGAAAGAAAAAAGACGACAGATGCGTTTTTATGTTTTATAGTTTCGCTGAAAACAAAAACGACCTCTCCACAATTTTATTTTATATTTTTAAAAAATAAAACATAAAATCGACAACCCACTTACTCAGCACTTGGGATCCTTCATCTACAAAAAAAAAAAAAAAACCCCACTTCATCTTCCCCAATTGCAAATCGTACGTCGTTTCATTGCAATCGCCTCGCCGTTTTGCCCAACCCCCCTACCAATTCGTACAATCTGATCGCCCGAGATCAAAGTCCCTGTATCGCTTCATCCGCCGTCGCGTATCAGTTGTCATCCTCGTCGTCCTCATGATTGTTCGGACAAGCGGTGTGGGGAATTTTAATTCACTGTTCTTGTGATTCCTGGAAAAATTTGGTTATTTCATGGGCGATCTTCGGGATTGGTCGCCTGAACCAAACGGCATCGTAGTGGAGGAGAGGCCGTCCTCGTCAACGTCGTTGTCGTCATCACCTTCGTCCCTTTTTTCTTCGAATCAGGTTCCGGCAGCGCCGGCACCGGCTGTTAGCGCCGAGTACTGGAAGAGAGTCGAGGAAGCGACTCAGAGAGTCATAGCTCAGGTTCAGCCAACTGACGTATCCGAGAGGAGGAGGCAGGCGGTCATTGATTACGTGCAGAGGCTCATTAGAGGCTGTCTTGGTTGCGAGGTCAGTATTTTTACAGATTACGTACATATACTCGTATTTCGTATAAATACGTATGTGAATGTGTTGGTACTGCAAACCATTTTGTTTTTTTGTTTGAGAGTTACAGGTTAAAGAATTACAGAAGATTAAAAAACCTGATAGTCTTATGCATATGGTGAACAAAGCTCCTAAAATTTGGTCCATATTGCCGCAAGCTTTATCTTCAGCTTTACAAGGCTTTACCATGAGTTTAGTATTTAACTATTCCAGTTCATTGGGTCAATTGGTTTAACCTGCTTTCTGCGATAGCTGCTGGGTCTTTTTCTTCAAGCTCGTTTACTTGTCATACATGAATTTTTATATCTGCATTTTATGCGAATAGCTAACCTAACTCTGCCTAGTTTCATATAATTTTTCCTTTTGAGTCAGTAAAATTTCTGGCTTTCATATTTATTTTAAGTGAATAATTAAGCGATTTCATTTTTCTTTTAACTCTACATTGTTCTTTTTGACAACAAACTCTATGATGTTCTGACCCTATGTGATATTTGGGGAATGGGAGGGGGTGTAATGATGTTTGCTTATTGTTTTTGTTTTCAAATTGTTTTAGGTGTTCCCTTTTGGGTCTGTACCTCTAAAGACCTATCTGCCTGATGGAGATATTGATTTGACTGCTTTTGGTGGTTTAAATGTTGAGGAGGCTCTAGCCAATGACGTCTGCTCTGTCCTTGAAAGGGAAGACCAGAATGGGGCTGCGAAGTTTATGGTGAAAGATGTCCAATTAATTCGGGCCGAGGTTTTTAGCCTTGACCCCTGTACTTTTTAGGATAATTAGTTGTGTCAAACTGATATCACATTTGTTTTGAGAAAAATTCATGATAGGTACGTACAAGTTACAAGTCAATATTAACATGTATGTCCACTAAAAGTTTATGCTTCACGTGCTAGCATGCTGTCTAACTTGGTTTTCCTCTAAAATAAGCTTCAATGATGCATGCTTGTGAGATTTGTCATTATTCTTTTCATTCAAGTTAACTCAAATGATCTCTCTTGATAAAGAATATTGGGTTTTCTTGTGACAGGTTAAGCTTGTAAAGTGCCTTGTGCAAAATATTGTGGTTGATATTTCCTTCAATCAGTTGGGAGGGCTATGCACGCTATGCTTTCTTGAGCAGGTAGTCTTCTGTATAAAGCTGAACTGAAAATGAAATTAATTTGTTACATATAAATTGAATAGGCTACCAAATTTCAGTTATTTTATATGCTGAGTTCTTCCTTATAACTAGTTTCTTTGAAGGATAATTAATTGGTACTCTGCTGAGTGTTGACGCTCACCCTCTCTATCCTTTCTCAAGCCATGCTCATTTAATAATTTTTCCTTTGATCTCATGTTCGGCTTTGGGATCTGTGGTTTCTTATTTTGGAATTTACCCTGGTTTTTATTTTTCTTCCATAATCATATCCATGTTGCTCCGTATTGTTTAGGTTGATCGCCTCATTGGAAAAGACCATCTCTTTAAACGCAGTATCATACTAATTAAGGCGTGGTGCTATTATGAAAGTCGTATTCTTGGTGCCCATCATGGTTTAATTTCAACGTATGGTTTAGAGACTTTAGTTCTGTATATTTTCCATCTCTTCCATTCATCTTTGAATGGTCCTCTGGCGGTGAGTGCTTTAACGATTTAGCACTAGTATTCTCCAAATTTATGACATAAGTTTAACATGTTGTTCAATGTTCTGTAGGTCCTATATAAATTCTTGGACTACTTTAGTAAATTTGATTGGGACAACTATTGCATCAGCTTGAGTGGTCCAGTCCGCATATCTTCACTTCCAGAACTCTCGGGTGAGCAACATCTTTTTGCATTGGTGCCATTAAGAATGGGCAAATGGTTAAGTGGTTATTAACTGCAGTTTTTTGGGCCATAACCATTTAGAATTATAACCGTGGTTATTCATAACCATTGGTTATTAAGCTAAATGGTTATCAAGCATAGCCATAACCATTAATATATGGTTAACCGTGGTTAACCATAACAGCAGGTTTTTTGCCCGTCCCTAGGTGCCATGCTGTATGGGTAAATGTTCATAATTGAGATTCTTTGCTGTCCATTTTGCAGCTGAGACACCAGAAAATGGCGGGGGTGATCTATTGCTTACTAATGATTTTCTCAAGGGATGTGTGGAAAGGTTCTCAGTTCCTTCAAAAGGATATGAGACAAATTATAGAGCATTTCCACCAAAGCATCTTAACATAGTTGATCCACTTAAAGACAATAACAACCTTGGCCGAAGTGTGAGTAAAGGTGAACCACATTTCCCCATAGTCCTCTTTCTTTTTCTTTTCTGTATGTGGAGATACTTTGTGTTGATTAGTTGACCACAACTGGCATACCTTAAAAACAGGAAACTTTTACCGGATAAAAAGTGCTTTCACATATGGTGCTCGGAAACTTGGTCGCATATTTTCTCAGCCAGAAGAAAACATAGATGATGAGATCCAAAAGTTTTTCTCAAACACATTGGACAGACATGGGGGTGGACAAAGGCCTGATGTCCAAGATCCAGTCCCCTGGTCTGGATTTGATGGCTTTGGTTCTGTGTCAGTATTTGCAAGTGAGTCGCAAGAAGAACAGACAGTATATGATTCTGAATCTGCCTACTCAAGTGGTGTAAATGGGCAATGTGGGCTAAATCAAGAGGGATTATGGAATGGTGGTGTTACAAATGTTCAGACATCTGGCCAAAGTGTGAATGGACCACATGAAATCGGTATGAAGGTGGCATCCCCAACAATTTTCTTGGAAGACGACAGCTCCTCAAATGGAGTTTCTATTTCTGAATACCGTCTTATGGGGGATGCAAAAGAACTTGCTACCTCGAGATTTCAAACTTTTACAATTTCAAATGATTCTCAAAGTCCTTCCCCATCCAGTGGAGAAGTGAGTATATCTTCTTTAGGTAAAACACAGCATGTGCCTCAACTCTATTCAAATGGGGATGTTAGAAATGGAAATCAAGACTCGGAGCTGACAGAAAGCATTGTTTCAGCTGCTAACTGGGTTTCTGACCAGGATGAGAATCAGTTGGTTTGTAGACAGGAGGTTCTGACTTCTGGTAGATCTAAGCACCAGTCTTCACGGTTGAGTGATGTTGTGGGTTCCTCTGAAGATTTCTATCCCAGTTATTGCAGTTATCCAATGTCAAGTAGCACTACCGGAAGTCCCAGACCTTCTAACTATTTGACAGATCTCATTGGGGACCACGACATTCACTTATATAGTCTAAATTATGGTCGTTGGTGCCACGACCATGAGCTAAATGCAGGGATTCCTCCCATGGTGGCACCTCCAGTACACTCACAATTTCAGAGCAAGAAACCATGGGATGTAATTCGGCAGTCAGTCCAGCGTAGGCAGAAATCATTTTCCCATATGAATGCAAATGGTGTTGTCCCCAGACCAGCTTTCTATCCAATGAACCCACCAATGTTAGCTAATGGTTCAGGGTTTGGTGTGGAGGAGATGCCAAAGCCACGAGGAACAGGAACATACTTTCCCAATACGGTATACTCATTCTAAGCCTATGAAACTTCTGGTTTTGAAATCATAGTTTATTTTTTTGGGACAGATCTGTCTGAGTCTGGTGGGGTATGCAGCTTTTCTTTCCCAGCTAAATGTTTCAGTTGCTGGCCTTGTTATCTGAAGTGCTTTTATGCATAAAATTTTGCAGAACCAGTTCAGAGATAAGCCCATGACAACTAGGGGAAGACATCAAGCACAGGTGAGGTCTCCTCGTAACAATGGGCATGCCATGGCACCACCTCCAGAGAATTATATGTCTGAGAGAAGCAGTCGTGATCTGTCACAAGCACAAATATCTCTTCATAAAGGGGGGGTAAAGTTTGGGTCCTCAGATAGTCCCTCTGGTTCCCCTAGAAGGAAAATTTACCCTACTGCCAATGGTTCAATGCATTCCTCCGAGCAAGCAGTAGAATTTAGATCAATTGGGCATGTCCCATTAGAGGCATCTGGGGTTGGCAGGCATACAACCGCTGGCTCATCAATCGGTCAAAACTCCACAAAATCCGAATTGGGTACAGAGGAAAATAGGTATGGCTTTCATTTATGTTTCTGTGAACTGTTGTTGTGGGCACGAATTAGGAATCTGCTTAAGCATTTTATATTTGTACATGTAGGATTGCTGAGCAATCATACCGTTTGAAAGACGAAGAGGATTTCCCACCTCTGTCAGGCTAAATGCAGCATGAGTGATGATCTAATTATTCAGTCGGTAGTTTGAAAGAGAGTAATACAGTAATTGCTAACAACATGCTGGCTTGAGCCTTTACTTTGTGCTTATATGGGCTCTGCTACAACTTTTTTTTTGGAAGTGTTGCATATGGAGTTAGATTTTCTGTTAAATTGGAAGCCGCTTTGTACATTTCAACTAAAAATTTTCGCTCCATCTAAAATCGTGATAGCTGTGCTTTGCACTGAGTAGTTCATGTATAGGTCGTTCAATT
The DNA here is from genome assembly GCA_032719365.1 of Prinsepia uniflora. Taxonomy (NCBI): domain Eukaryota; kingdom Viridiplantae; phylum Streptophyta; class Magnoliopsida; order Rosales; family Rosaceae; genus Prinsepia; species Prinsepia uniflora. Next base: position 18,711,494 of record CM064861.1, on the reverse strand, counting down.
AATCCTTTCCCCAGATTTTCAGGTTTTGTTCCCACCGTTGCCCCTCAGGGTTATGTGTACGGACACGAAAATGTGGTCGCTAATGTTTGATGTAACTTATATCAGAATTTATTTTTGTTTGACAGTTATGAATTAATGTGTAGTAGGTCTGGTTCATATTATTTCCTTCGAATCTTCTGTTCAGCTCAGATAAAAAAAAGCTTCTGTTTAGCTGCCTTAACTCCTATGTCTAGGGCTAGGGCTAACGATGACACTATCACCAGATCTTTTACGTCCACTTGGTGGACTCAAATTTGGTGTGGCCCTTCTAATATGAGGGCGAGTGGCTGGTCAAGTCGTGAAACTTAGGTCTATTTTGATCAACATGGCTGCAAGTGGACTGGTGCAATAATAGCCCTTGTAAATCATGACTGATTCCTTTGGTGGATGTGGACTTTGGCAGTCTTATCATTTTCTCTAGCCGTTGTGCTCAATGTGGGCCATTTTAATGGACTAAAATGTTTGGGTGATGTAATGACAGTAAAGTATTGTGTGCGACGGTGCAAGGGGCTGTAAATTGTCTTGGTGAAGGCCCTCTAAATGATCTGCCCTATCACCAGTCATTTAGGTGTTGTGACTTGTGACTCGGGACTAGCGTGTATATTACCGATGACAATCAAGAATCTCTTGACTAAGAGCGTCCAGATTATAAAACAATAGGGGAAAGGAATAACATGTTTCTAGTTTTTCAGGTTTTACTTTGCTTCTAAATAAAATTCGGCTCGAGTTTTTCTTTGGTATTGAATTGGCAACGTGGGAAGTGGGAAGTGGGAAGTGGGAAGTGGGAAGTGGGAAGTGTATTGCTGCTCCATATTTTCAATGATTGCTCAGCCAAGTAGCCGACTAGATATATAAGATAAAATACAATTATTAAGCCGATGACATTTGCATTGCTTTCATGCTCTATGTATACCTACTGGATATATTTGGATAAGAGGTTATATCCACCAAGAATATGCATTCATAATAATAATATATATATATATATATATATATTTTGGCATTGAAAATAAGAACCTAGGGCTCTTTGGCATCTCAGAAAATCATATAATAAAATTGGCTACTATTTTTATTTGATGCTATTTTACTGTGTGGTGGTTTGGTTCTTACCATAATCAGGCACGAGCCAACATGAAGGGCTAAGGTGGGCTTTAGCCCACCCGAAATTATTAACTCAAAAGAAACAATAGTATATTTTTAATATTTATAGTTCATCCAATTAATTTGTTATGCACTTAAATAAGATAAAAATAATATTTTTTAAAAATTGTATAATATATTCTTCAAATAAAAGAATATTTTTTAATAATATTGATAACGACTTGATAATAAACTCATGTAATATGTAAAAAGTTAATAGACTACAAATTTAGTACTCTTATATTACATGGTATTGTATAAAATTGTTAATTTTTTTTTTTAGTTTTTTGTATATAAGTATTAATTTTTAGGATAAAATTAATCGATATATATTTTTATTTTTATCAATAAAATTCATTTGTACTATCGAATTTTGATAGAATATAATACTAATAAAATTAGCCCACCTCATATTCAAATCCTGGGTTCGTGCCTGACCATAATCATATCTTGTTAGGGTTTTAATTCCAGGTTGTGATATCCTAAATTTCTTGTTTGCAAAATAATTTCTAGGTTACTCTCATGATTTTCAGCCACCCTTTTCCACAACATGTTTGTAATATTCTTTAAGTTCAAACAAGCGTCTGCTGTAAATTTTGGTAAATACAATTAGGTATCTCCACACTCTAATAATGGATTTAATCTCCGTCCAAGTGCGACTTGCTCTACATTACAAAATGCTCCCAATCAGTTTCGAACTTTTATTGGTTAGAGAAAAAAATATAGAAAGTACAAATTTAAAGTAAAACAGAAAGCTTTCGAATTTTGATAAATAGTAAGTATTTGATTTGAGATTAATTTTTTGTAATGAAAAATTAAATGGCATGTGGGCATCATTATTTAGAGGAAAATTGGCTACTTATAATAATTTTAAAAATAAATAACTAATAGTAAATAACTCTGTTAAACAATTAGAAAGTGTGTGCCGATTGGTCCTACGAATTCAGAACACATAAGAGCATTGCATGTTTCGTGACATAGTTGTTAGCTAATCAGTAATCACACATGGGACAATGTAAGTTGTGATGTCAACAAATACTTTTAATCTTGATTCTTGAAAATCAAATTTGAAGGCACAATCATATTTTAATTCCAAAAATCAAATTGAGGGCACACCTGTACATATACAGAGAAAGGATAAGTGGATAAGAATAAAAATGAGGTGGTGCGACGCTTTCAAAAAGAGGCAAGTTTTCAATCCAAATACAAAACTTGAAAACGAAATATTGTTGCTTTGTCAACCATTCACTAATTAATATTTCATACCTCAGCTAAACTAGTAGTTGAAATGAATGCATTGTAACCACAAGTTTAAGCCTCGCTAATTTTTTTTTTTTTTCAAAACCTTTTAATTTATTGTCGAATACAACGTATTATTACGTCGTTTATGTATCGTAAATCAGAAAAATTAAAATTGATTAAAAGGTGAATAGGAGGTTGTGAATATTGACTCGTTTCCATCATCATCACGATTTACGATTCACAATTCACGAATCACAAATCACAAATCACAAATCACAAATCACCCACCCATCTATAATTATAAGAATCAAGAAGAACCTCCTCCATACTCCATAGCTAATTAGGTAGCTAGTTACCTGTCCATCTACAGTACTCCCTCTTCCCAATGCAATCACTAACTTAGGAATCATAAACAATTCAACCAATACAGTCAAAGTACTTGATCAACATTATATAATTGTAAAATATCCAGACCACATTTGAAAATCAAGGAGAATACTTCACAAGTGAGTGAGTGAGAGCAACTCTAAGGGTTTTTGGGTATAGAAGTAAGGTGAGTTGTGAGGGTTTCAAGAGTGTGCATAACTCTTGGGATAGAGTGATTTTCTAAGCTGAGAGAGGGTGTTTAAGGGGTATCCTATTGAATACAAGGGCTCGAGTTGGGTATAAACGTGAGTGGTGTATTCTTGTACTTTTTTTTCTCTCATAGTGAATGTGAAAACTTTTTGAGGACGTATGCAAGTTATTTGGTCGAATCTCGTTAAATCTGTTGTATTCTTAATTTTTTTATTTTATTTTTTTTCATCTTTATTCCTAGTACTTGTATGACGAAGCATTAATTTCCTAACAATAATAATACATGTTGAGAACTCATTTCAAGTTTGGACTTCTTCAAATCCTGCCACCTCTAACAATTGGACGAGGGACCCCAAATAAATCAAATAAAAAATGAAGTAAACAAACAAATAGAAAAAGAAAAAAAAAAAAAAAAAGACTTCCTTTTTTCTTTTATAATGAACCATTCGAAGCAAATATTCTCACTACCAACATCTTTTCTTCTCATAGTTGATTGCAAAAGTTGCAGGCATACTCGAATCCTATCTTTCCCAACACAAGAGTCTCTCTCAAACGATAGTCGATCAACCCAAAATTTGCAGCTTGCTTTTACATCCACAAATGGTACCATCAAAGTTTAGCCACAGATTCTTCAAGTTTAGGATTACCAACCCAGTTTCATTATGCCAAAACTCCTTCAAATGATCATCATTTGAAATTGTAATCTTTTTCTAAAATCCTCCTCCACAAGCTTTCTTAAATATTCTCCCACATGATCTATAGTCCTTTAGTTGACAAAAAATTATTCTCGATCTTTTCCCTACCACTGCCACCTCTTAACAGTTTCCTCCATTGAGTGTGACGTCCTTTTTTCAAAAAGAAACCACTTGTTTAATTAGAATTGGATTTTTTTTTTTCTCATCTCAATATCTGCCGATCGACCTATATTTAAATTCCTTGGTACAAAACTTGATCCTTATTGGCACAAATGGTTGCTACGAGCTACGAGTTTTCACGCAGGGTTGTGGAAATGGCCTGGATTATGCTTCGTGTCGATTACTCGAGGCTTTTCTGGTTGCTGTTTGGGGTCTTCTCCTATGAAAATCATGAAGGAAAGCGTCGGATCTTCTAGCACTCGCACTAGTGTCTCCAGAAAATCAAATTTCTTATACATAAGTTTATAGAGTAGTTTCAATTATAAGTATAAAATTACTAGGATACATATATATATATATATATATATATATATATATCCACGTAACAATCAAGCGATCTGTGAAAGATGAACAAGAAGAAAAGCCGGATAGGAAGCAGATGTGCCGATGGAGCCAAGCCCCACTTAGCTGCGTACGTTGAAACAGATCCCTCCGGTCGCTATGGACGTGTAAGTTTCATCTCTTAATTATCATACATATCTATATCTATATGTATATATAGTATCTGAATTGAAATTTGTCGCAAGTAAATTTCAGCTACCTATCTTTGGATGAAAATGAAAAATTCATGATATGGTCTAATTCTATTTGGAAAAATGAATTAGGAAAATATTTACATTTTTCGTCAACTAATATGAGAATTTTGTATAATATATATTCGTCATGTATTATTTATTTTTTTAAGAATATGTCATTATTCGAGATTCACTTTTATTCTTTAATTATCCTAAGTTGATGATGATGCACGTACGCTCTTTAAATATTAATTCTTCACTAAATATGTCCGGCGTGCTGATTTGATGACGTGCATGATGTCATCAAACACCTCTTGTTCTCACCTAATGCTAAACCCGAAATCCATCTAAATCGATTGGGTTGGGTCTTGGGATAATAATTTAGGGAAATGCTTTTCCTTTTTTTTTTTTTTTTTTTCCGAAGCAGTTTAGGGAATTGCTTGGTAAAGGAGCCATGAAGAGTGTGTACAAAGCATTTGATGAGGTCCTTGGGATGGAGGTGGCTTGGAATCAAGTCAAGCTTAACGACATGTTTAGTTCCCCCGATGAACTTCAACGCCTGTACTCCGAGGTCCATCTCCTCAAGAAACTAAACCATGATTCCATCATCCAATACTACACCTCCTGGATCGACATTAATCGAAGAACCTTCAACTTCATCACCGAAATGTTCACCTCCGGCACCCTTAGAGAGTAATTAATTAATTAACCGAAATTAATGTTAACTTTGTCTAATGTTGCTAAAACATGTAACAAGCTGTAAATCCAGACGTCCTGATCGAATAAAGATTCACATGTACAGGTACAAACAGAAGTACCAACGAGTAAATATTGGAGCGGTGAAAAACTGGTCACGGCAGATATTACATGGTCTGGCCTATTTGCACAAACTCGATCCACCCGTGATTCACAGAGACCTCAAGTGTGACAATATCTTTGTGAATGGCCATCTTGGGCAAGTCAAGATTGGTGATTTGGGCTTGGCAGCCATTCTTCGTGGTTCCCAACATGCTCATAGTGTCGTAGGCAATCATCTGAATAACTCTGGCTCGGATATATACTATTTGAATTGAAATCAAGAATGATCGATCTGATGTTACTAATTTTCAAATTTCAGGTACACCAGAGTTTATGGCGCCTGAGTTGTATGAGGAGGAGTACAACGAGCTTGTAGACGTATATGCCTTTGGCATGTGTGTGTTGGAGATGCTTACTTCTGAGTACCCATACAGCGAGTGCTCCAATCCTGCCCAAATTTACAAGAAAGTCACTTCGGTAAGTTTGCTGTTTACTTTCAGTCGTGCCAATATATGCCATGTGACATATCGTACCCATATGTATGTGACATGCACTTTTGTTTTGTGACTTTTTCCTGCAGGGTAAATTACCGAATGCATTTTACAGGGTCGAAGATTTGGAGGCCCAGCAATTTATAGGGAAGTGTTTGGAGAATGTCTCAAAGAGATTGTCAGCTCATGAGCTCTTGCTTGACCCTTTTCTAGCATCTGATGATGGAGAACTAACGTCCGCCTCATCCCCAAGAATCCCAATTCAGAATTTGATTCTTAATGATGCTGAGCAAGTGGTGGATGACGAGACATATGAGCAGGATGAGGTGCCTTTGGCTTTTGGGGTTGATTTCAAAAGAAGAACAAACATGACCATCAATGGGAAAAAGAATCCAGAGGATGATACTATTCTACTCAAAGTTCGGATTTCTGATCAGGATGGTGAGCTTAATTTGAAAAATATGGTAGAAATTTAAATACTTCTATCAATTTCAATCGGATAAAAAACCAACCACAATCTACTATATATTACAACGAATGAAAACAAAATATTGATTTCCAAGCGTAATCCTAATAAAACACAATTTATTTCGACACGGCATAAGATCTGTATATAATACTTATTCTTTATTAATGATGGCTTCTTGAAATACAGGGCAAAATGCTAGGAACATATACTTTCCCTATGACATTGTGAATGACACAGCGATTGACGTAGCAATGGAGATGGTGAAAGAATTAGAGATCAACGAGTGGGAACCGTCGGAGATCGCAGAGATGATAGAAAAGGAAATATCTTCTTTGATTCCAGATTATCTTCCGCATCATCAGCACAGCTTTAATTATGAAGACGAAGATGATGGTGATGCCACTTGCCATCCTTTCTTATCTTTCTCCTCATGTTCTTCGTCCCAAAAATCTCCCCACGATTTCAGCTCTCACTGCAAGTCCCAATTCCATTGTGGGAGCAACTTTTGTAATGACCAAGCTGACTGGCTTCAAGGTAATATTCATACTTCAATTAATCTTATTAATTAGCTGCATTTGTAATGATATTTTTCAGATGAATATTTCTGATAATAACTTCTTCTTTTTTATACAAAGACATAAAATTAATAACTTTATTTTCTTTAAAAAAAAAGACAATCTAATCTAAATATTTGGCTAATCAATTATGACTTGCTTGGGATTTTTAGCCTTCAAATTTTGGGGCCCGTCTAAAATTTGTAGAGATTTTTATATGGTACTGTTTCACAGCTATATATGTGGCCTATCTCATCCATATGTTATTATATAAATGAATACAGTGACGGTTCCTGACCCTAAATTTCGGATGGGCTAAATTTATATACTAAATTTTGAAGAAACTCCACGGTACAAGTGAACTTCATTAATAAACATAAAATGATACACTTAATCAGGGGACGTAATAAGTCTTACCTTTAAATGCAACTACGTACATACGTAAATAAAAGTTTGATACTAAAACACTTGGATGCGAGTGATAGTAAAATGCGTCCATCACCATTATAACACAATAAACTCTCTCACCGCCACCTCTAGCTCCACCCTATCGAAAACTCTTTAAAACCCTAAACCTTGTTAAATTCCAGACCTTGACACCCTTGATTATTTCTTCAAGAGTGGATAAGTTAAATCGCTCCAAAAACTGGGAATTGAAGTTGGTAAGTAACATTCTGAGTCACCTGGAGGGAAAATATATAAGATCAGTTTATTGCATGTTCTTCTTCATGATGTAAATTTGTTTATACTTATGTCCTTCCATGTAATCATCTCATTTTGTTAATGCAGGTGATCTGTTTATGAATGATGATGCAAGTTCTCAAAGCTCGTTCAATTCCTGCAACTACTCCAACTTAAACTACTGCTCTGGCAATGAAGATGAAATCTACCGTGACTACTTAAGCTTCGGCAAGACTCACAAATCGACAAGATTTTGTCCTTCCGGAATCAAGACTGCAAATTGTTACAAACAGTGCAACTCACAGCTGCGTAACCAGAGAGCTCATGAAGTAAATCATAATCGTCATCGTCATCATCAAAAGAAATTACCGAGGATTCAATCACTTATCGATGTGAGAAGCCAGTTGTTACACCGGTCACTGGTGGAGGAGATAAACAAGAGGCGGTTGTTTAAGACAGTCGGGGCTGTGGAGAACATTGGATTTCAAACACCAGGAACCTAAGCTATGGAGGTTTCTTGGGAGGCAAGTTACAAGTTTCGTAGTATTTGTGTGTAAGTAATGTAATAATTTGTACAAATTTTGAGCCTTAAGAAGATTTAAAGGTTCCTGATAATAACCATGCAGACTATGATCATGCAGTCTTAATATATTCTGCAAAGTGGACTTCTCTTTTGTGTGAACGTACCTTGTACTCCTTATTACCAAAAAATAAAAAAAAATTTATCGTATCGTATGATATAGCCTTACTTAGCAACTCTTAATAAATATTAAATATGGATTAACTTATTAGCTCATCGTTTTTCCATGTCCTTGAGTAAGCATAATAACTTATTCCAATTATATAGACGACTAATTGGTGTTCAGTGCAATAATAAGGTGAACGAGTTCAAGTATAATTTGGAATAGGTTCACTGTGTTAGGAAATTAATCATCTACCATGCAAGTACTAAAAATAAATATGAAAGAAAATAAAATAAAGAAATCAAGAACACAATAGATTTAACGAGGTTCAGCCAAATAACTTGCCAACGTCCTCGGAGAGTTTTCACCTTCACTATAAGAGAATACAAAGTACAAGATTACACCACTCAAATTTATACCCAACCCAAACTCTTGTATCCAATAGGATACCCCTTGTACACTATCTCTCAACCTAGAAGATTACTCTACACCAAGAGCTATGTACACTCTTGAAACACTCACAATTCACCTTACTTCTATAGCCGAAGACCCTTAGAAATGTTCTCACTCACTCACTTGTGAGGTATTCTCCTTGATTGCCAAATATAGCCAAGATCTTCTCCTTATATAGGCAAAGGAGGAACTATCTAGATGTCTTCATTAATGTTCCATACACTTATCTACTTCATTTATGAACCTTTTATACATATCTTGGGTTGGTACACTTAAACCTAGAACCACAAATATGTTCTAGATAAACCCAATAATATAGAAACTCAAATGCCTTTTTGTGATTATACTTTAGTATTTGGCTTGAATATTTTACAATTTCCCCATCCATGCCAACTTAAGTGGATAATGTCGCACCGTCACTTCAATCCCTAAAGTCCATCTCAAATTGAGATACCGCTTGATATACCCATAAGCATTCAATTGGCCTTATTCTTGTACCAGCTACACATACCCTGAATCAGTTGGATACGATCCTAACTCTCCCTGATTCAAAATGGCCAATACTATGTGCAACTGCTCCGAGTAAACAATCATTGGTTGGCTCCGAAGAGGGACCTCGACTTTACCTCTTCCCTAGTAGGATTTTCCTTCTCACCATCATCTAAAACCTAAAAACATGTGGATAACGTCTCTGTTGTACTCGCAAACGAGACCTGCTTCAGGTAAATGTTCTCCCGTGCACGCTGTTTCCCAACAACCTTCGAGGTTTGAGTTTTCCTATCAGACAGAACTTACTTTTACAATTTTTTCCATTCATTAGGACCATGCAGCCATGTGACACTTTCATAACTCCCCCTGCTGGCGAAACCTTGCAGCCCTTGGAGTCTAGTTGGCTCAAGGATATTACATTTCTCTAGAACTTTGGGACATACGCCACATCACCCAATGTGCGAACTACTCCATTGAACATCTTGATCTTCAATCACAGGCCTCCGGGATATCAACGAGTCTTTAAACTCAAAACACAATCACAGGCCTCGGGGGGTATCACAATCACCGAGTCTTTAAACTCAAAATATATACCGAGTCTTTAAACTCAAAACATAATCAATCCAGGGCCCTCCCCCGTCAATCAATCCGAGTCTTTAAACTCAAAACTAGATCCAGTGGGTTTTTCTCTTTTTCCGGATCTTTAAACCCAAAACCATTTTTCAAGCATAAGAAAAAACATCAAAATCCGAAAACCAAAGCTAAACTGGAAATCTTCGAAAATCGAAATCACGTTTGATCGAAATGGGACTTCCGCCCGAATTTCACTTCAAATCTCAAATCATATCCAAAATATGTCCACAAATCCTTAGTAAAACAGAAAGCGTATAAACATAAATCATCCATCCAAAACCATACTCAAAAGCATAGCAGAACTCATATTTTCAAAGTACGTACAAAACCGATAACTCATTTTGAAAAACGTGCAATCAAGTAAAACCAGAGCATAGAGATCATAAGCATAAATCCATATATCGAAAGCATAAAAGCATAATCGAAACATAAATAATATAAGTAAAAACAGTTATGCATGCTCGGTTAGAAAACTAACAGTCCACTCACAGTTCCGAACACGTCACTCGCGTCCTGTACGCTCCTCGGCTGTCTCAGGAATTTCCCGACCTGTCAAAGTCACCAATCCGGGTCACAAACACTTCATTTAACCTTACCCTAATTTCCCCAATTTTTTCGGATTTTTAAACGTAATTAAACGAACCCATAAACATTCGAACACTCAAAACTACCTCGATACGGTGTCCGATCGGCTCGAAACTTATCCTAAAATGTTCGTTATCGAAGGGAGTGTCCGTCTTTACTACTGGGGGGAGGTGCAGGTCGAGGTACAGTGGAGCCAGGACAGAGTACGACCTCAGTCTCGGGGAAAGCATGCACCAGAGGAGGTGGTGGTGCCACTAGTACTTCAAGGGGACGTGGCCAAGCTTCAGCATCCCAGGCCCGAGTGTTTGTGATGACTCAGCAAGAGGCTCAGTTAGCACCCGGTGCAGTGACATGTACTTTTACTATCCTTAGTTGTGTTGTACATAGTTCTGGTTGGATTCTGGAATAGAGTTAGGTGACTTGGAGTGACGAGATTGAGGGCTACGATGAGTTCCGTAGAAGGATGACGGAAGGAATTGGAAAGGAGTGACTATAACGGATCGATATGAGGTTATTGAAGAGAACCCACAATCTAGGAGTGCCTTTAGGACTTTGTTGATTTATTCTGACAGGGCGGTCGGAGCCGTTGAGGAGAAATACAGGTAAGTAGTGAGTTGGGTAGTGGTTAGGTTACCAAGAGACCGGGAGTCTGGGGAGAGCTGGAGTTGTTTTCTGTGAAGGGTAGGTGGTTGTACGTAAGGATGTATTCTATGGACTCTATTGGGTATGCTAAATGAGGTATTTTAAAATACCTTTGTTTTCTTTTCATAGAGTTTTCCCTTGCATACACCATGAAATTCTAGTGAGTGGTACGGAACAGAAGGTACGATTGATTTGGACGAGTGTCAGAAGTATCGAACTGGTAGTAGGAGTGTTGTGATATAACCAAGGTGGAGATGATAGAGACAGGACCCATCCCAATCCCTCCGGGATTAACGCGGGATGACCCTGCTCCCGTCTGACACGGAGTGTCAGACAAGGGATACTTCTGACCTTTGCCCTCCCGGGCTATCAGAGTACGCCAGGATCCGGAGGAGGTATGTGATATCTCGGTCTCTGCTACAGTCCACATCCGCTGTCAACCTGAAGGGTATTTAAAACAGAAAGACTGTGAGTGGACAAAAATAAAGAGTTTATAAAAACATTTCCATAAGAAGACCTTTATACCCTCCACTAAAAAGCATGCATGCATAGTAAAACCATTTATCCAAACACATAAGTTTAAACAACCATAATTAGGGTCACAGCCCCAAGTTCCGTAAATACAAATCACACAGGCTCCTGCCCAAAACCATTTACAGAAAACCAGAACATAGTAAACATACGTGGGATCTCAGCCCAAATCCGTTTATCACTATAAACACAATTTCCAAAACCAATTGAAATCATGTTTATCCATTATATTCATATCCAGAACCTGTCACGGTAAAATAGAGCTACACGTGTTCTAACCGGGGTCTCAAACCCAAGTCTCTCCAGGGTCCACCCAGGTCAATGTCCGTAGATCAATGCCCATCCTGAGAGTAAGGAACCCAACTGGGGGGCGACTCCACTCAGTCAGTGCTCCGTGACTACTCCGGGGTCCACCCAGGCCAACGACCCTCCCCGGAGGAGACAATCATATAAAAAGGATGGAATATGAAAATCCTTTTGAAATCATTCTTGAAACCTTTCAAGGATTCATGCCCGGCCCCCATAAGCCGTCATGAACCATAAAATCTTTTCATGGGTTCATGCCGGTTCCCATAAAACGTCATGACTCGTAAATCCATTTCAAGGGTTCATGCCGGTTCCCATAAACCGTCATGAACCATAAAAACCATTTGTAATACATAACTGGGCCCTAGGCCCGAATCCACATAGAAACTGGACCTCAAGTCCGAATCGTAAACCAACTGGGCCTCCGGTCCGATTCCGTAAATCAAATGGACCTCAAGTCCGAGAATTACCTTTTCAAATCCAAAATCATTTTATGAAATCATATCCAAAACCACAAGAATGGAAAATCAGTGTAAAACCAAAAAACCTCGATTTACGTGCAAGCACGTAAATCGCCTCGAAATACGTGAAACCATATAAATCACAAGCATCCAAATCAACATCATAAAATAATATTCATAATCCATTTGGAAATCCAAAACCATTTCATTTAGACCAGTAAAGACATACAGCCCCGTATAGGCACCGTATAGGGCCGAAACCTCGAAATACGTGCCTATACGTAACCACACATCCAAATGCACTCATGGCATCACAAACAAGTAATTAAAACATATAATAAACATTTATGCATGCACCAATTTAGAAAACAAGGTCCACTCACAGACCGTCCGAAGCCGCGCCTCGATACGCGTGCCATAATCGTCTCCCGGGTCAATCGTCATCACCGGGACTCCCAAACCTGTCCAAATTCATTTAGAGGGTTACTAATAGCCTCATTAACCTCTCATTGAAGTCCCATAATTTTCCCGATTTTCTAACTATTTTCAAACTCGAAGCTAAACCTTCCGATGCCCCGAAACATATCGAAACGGTGTCTGATCGACTCGAAACCAGTCCCAAAATGTTCGTTACATCGTATAGATGATTTCAAATGTTGGAACCATCCCCAAAATCTCCCCCACGCGCCCGCATGCGCCGCCTGAAGTGGCTGCGCGTGGGCTTCACGCGCCTGCTACAGTACCCATCTTCTTCCTCGCGCAGCCGGTCCGGGCCGGTCGGTCTGGTCCAACCCCTGCAACTGGACCGGCGTAACCGGTCCAGGCCTCCTTCTCCCTAAATTTTGGTCTGTTTGCCTCCATTTCAATTCCTAAATTCCTATTTCTTCATTTCCTAACTAACCCAATCAATTAAACAACCTAAAACCCTAAAAAATCCACGGTTCAATTTTGAACCTCACGGTTCAATTTTCCAAAACCTCCCCAGAGGTCTCTCATCGTCCAATCTCCCTCAAAACCGTCCTACTAGCTTCCTAACAACCTATTTACTTCATTAGAATCATTAAAAACGGTCCATAATAACTAGAATTCAAAAATGGGGAAAATCGGTTAAAACCGATTACCTTGCACGGTCCTTTCCTCCGCCGTCCACGGCGGCGCTCCCTTGGCCGGCCACCAAGCTCCACAGGTCCTCCTCTCACTCCCTGGTCTCTCACCAATGGTTTACAGGGTCAAGGGTTTGGATTGGATTTGAAAATGGGATCGGGTAATGGTTTTGGGAAAAATGGGAAATGATCGATGATGAAGGAATGGGAGATACATGTATGTGGAATGGTAGCCAGTGGATGGGTGACACTTGTCACTCATCCGTTGGTTGCTGAAAAGTAACTGGGCCCACTAAAGACAAACTGTCCTCGTAAAACATGTCGTCATGAATAGTAACTTGGAACTTCCGTGAACTGTAACTTCGCCGTCGAACGTCCGAATTCGACGTGCCGCCGGATTCGTATCGTCCTTATCTACGTAACGGTCTTCGACCCTCGGCCATCGGACCTCCTGGTCAAAAAGTCAATATTTTGACCCTTTTAACCAAAAGTACCAAAATGCCCCTAAACTTCCAACGTCATAACTTCCTCCTCGAACGTCGGAATTGAACGTACCACCTGTCTATGAACTCGTGACATCACGAACTACGTCACGGTCATCGGTCAAAGTCCATTTGACCGCCCGAATAAAAAGTCAACGTTTTGCCCACGCCTAGTGGCAAAACGGTCATTTTGCATCGTTCGTCCGATTTAGCCTAACAAATCACCGATTAACCTCACTAATCGTGATTAGTCACTAATCTAATCATGGAAGTTGGGACGGGTCGTTACAACCTTCCCTCCTTAATTAATTTCGTCCTCGAAATTCCAACCGACCTAATCTAACCGTTCTTCCCTCCTTAATTTAGTTTCATTCTCGAAACTCCAACTATCTTGATTCCACATCCATCTCGTGGAAAATAGAATCGACCTCAAAACACGTGCACGCTCGTACACCAACTAACCAGAAAAATCCTTACTCGCCTGCAACTAGACATACCACTAATGCTCACGTCGCATCGTCTACATTCGACCACGTCGAATAGCAGAAGTCGTATGCTCCGAATTGACACCACTAGTCAAATCTACCGTTTCGTTGACACAACAACTCGACGGTTACTTACTAAATCTCCACTCAACGATTCACGCTGACACATTTGACAAACTGCCACCACTTGACAGTCGTCAATCGAAAACTGACACTATACTTACCTGTGGTTACACCGACCACCAATTTACTCAACCTGAGTAAACACTACCACAAAACACTCGACCTGTGTAATTGGACCCACCAGAAATACTATGACCCAATGCACAGTATCCAATGTCCAGTTCACGTCCTCGACTCATCCAATGGTATCGGAACTAATCCGACTACCAACACGTTCACCAACGTATCACTGGTATATCCAGAATACCGCTACCAGACACCATAAGCCTATCCAGTATCGTACCTCGAACAACGTACAAGATACATAAAACTACCCATCAATCAGCCTACAACCACCTAGGTTGTAGCCAATCATTTTTCTATAATCGAGTCCATCTGTCCAATCCAGTACCAGACAGATCAAAACTCCGACCCATTATCAACTTCCAAATCCGGATCCGAATCCGCAATTTCGTAAGAAATCCCGAATTCAAACCTAGAAATCATATCCAATACCATGTTCAAATCCGAATCTGAAATCATCATTTCGTAAGCTAGCATTTGGAATAACCATTCCGAACCTAAATCCATAAAAGGAAATCCATTGTTAAGCTCTAGAATAAAATCCTGAATCGTCACCCAGAATCCGATTCCAAAACCCAAATCCAGAAATCCTCTTTCAAGTTCCAAAATCAAATCCTGAATCGTCATCCAGAAATCTGATTCCAAAACCCGAAATCTCGTTCACGTCTACCAAGACGCACCATATCCGAACCTATCGGATACCTGTTCAAACGATTACCTCAATACGTTCGATTGACTTCATAGGGAAGCTAATCCCAATATCAACACATCTAGGCTGACTAAAATCCGACCACGTCGGAAAACTACTCACCTGAGTAATATAACATACGAGATTCACTTCGAAAAGAAGTTCAGTCCCATCATCCTCAACTCAACATCCAAGTAAGAGCGATAACTTTCCACCTATCTGGATCATCAAAATCACGATCCAGATCCATCACTACGTCACCCGACCATAGACGTCACGATCCTCGATCGTCACGACGTCCAATGTCCTCAACCATTTCCCACATCTAAATAGATTAGTCAACGACGAGACACGTCGAGACTGTGGGTTCTCCCCAATCACTTCGTATCGATCCTTGTCATTCCACCGAGGAAAAACCAAGGATGATCGAATACAATGACATCAAAAGTCATCCTACGTGAATACAACCAAAACTCGTTGCACTCACAACGCCACGTAATCCAACATCGTCTGCCACTAAGCAGAAAATGAGAAATCTCAGTCACCTAACTTCGATATACTCATCTCCTCCTGATGACCCAAGACACATCCAGAGTTCACCAACCAATACACGACCAATGTACTGATGACAACAATCATCATCTACCATCATCTGCAACATATGCATCACCTGCCATGGCAGAAGATGAGAAGTCACCCAAGATGACTTCGAAATACCCAATACCAATGCGGAAAACCCGCATTCCACTTGTCACCTCAATCGCAACCTCTCGCGATTCCGAAGTTCCAATAAGATTAAAAACAGCATACCCGGACATCAACCATGTGTACCCTAACTATCCGTGATCCACTCCCGAACCACAGATACCGAACATATGCTCATCTCGACGGAGTCACATCCCGACTCGTGACTCAGCGTCATCACCATCACCAGTACCAGCACCAGCGCTAGTACCAGCACCAACGCACTATCACCCGTATCAGTATCAGCATCGGCACACCGGGTGCAAATCTGACAACCCTGGATCTCCACTCATACCGAGCGACGATCCCGTACTTATGCTCGAATAGGAGAAACTCTGCCTCCCTCATACCCGACAACTCTGGGTACAGTCACCCTGACAACTCACACGAGAAAAAGAAACGTCACCTGAACGTCCCCGTCTCGTTCTACGATCGCACTCAGCCGTAACCGAGTCGAATCCAGAATCACTGCTTGTACACATGCGTTACTCTCGCACCACGTATCAACGTCACGACTGAAAATCCCATCGTCACAATCGTCACAGAAACCTGAGTCTACTCGACCTGATAAGACTCGACTACGTCCACCGATAGTAGTGTCTGCCACAACCTCATGCAGACCAAACTACCAGACATCACGATCTAAACTCCGCATCCAACGGAATTAACTGCTCGTAATAACCACTCCGTATCCCACTCAGGGATTCCATCGACAAGTACCAACCCTGATAACTTGTCCAACCAATCACTAACCAGTCGTAACTCGACTCAACCAATGTCGTCTACCAGGTCGCCCATGACCTTAGTTGCACCAACAATCCATCACAACTATGATAGCACGACAACCAACTCGGTCTAATCGATTACCATAACCTCGACTGCAGAGTGCAGTCCAACACAGCCGACATGACTAAACCCGACTAACGAACCCAAATCCAAATAGTCGTCAAAGTCACACCACTCGCCAACTCACCTTTCCGAACCATACACCCAAAAGTAGGGTTCCATGATTACACCTAGAGTTCCACCGAAGCCAACTGCATAAGGCAGTATAATCCATAATCTGACCGACTCTGCTGTCTTGACATCGTAAAGACGTCAATCCAATCCTACCGTATGTCCAACCAGGATTCCTCGAATCCGGCTGCCAACTGCCATAAGTTCAACTAGAGTTCCACGAACTCGACTGCTAACCGCCGACTGCAGTAAATCCATTTAACTCAATCAAATCCGACCACACCGAATGGGCATAAAACCGAACCAGTCGTCGGAACCGATCCTACGACATCGTGAAAGACGATCCCAACTAACCGTCACACGATCCAAAACTCTAACGTAATACTACGTTCACCATTCGTAGGGTTCCACACTGTCAACCCTGACAGAACTATGGTAACCCCGGCATCTAGTGCCGAACCACGCCATTCCAGGATTCAATCCTGCTAACTATCGTATCGGCACCCCAACTGTCAGGTTGACCACGAACTGTAGCCACTTGAGATATCACATCCTCGACCTGTGTACTACTCCAAGAGCTTCGCGGTTGCTCGAATAGAGACAACCCCGCTCTGATAAGCATCTTACGAGCAATCCTATGCTCTGATACCACGCTGACAGTATCAGAGCATCCTGGGTATCCGATGAGCTATCCGAGCTCTGATACCACGTTGACAGGACCCATCCCAAACCCTCCGGGATTAACGCGGGATGACCCTGCTCCCGTCTGACACGGAGTGTCAGACAAGGGATACTTCCGACCTTTGCCCTCCCGGGCTATCAGAGTACGCCAGGATCCGGAGGAGGTATGTGATATCTCGGTCTCTGCTACAGTCCACATCCGCTGTCAACCTGAAGGGTATTAAAAACAGAAAGACTGTGAGTGGGACAAAAATAAAGAGTTTATAAAAACATTTCCATAAGAAGACCTTTATACCCTCCACTAAAAAGCATGCATGCATAGTAAAACAATTTATCCAAACACATAAGTTTAAACAACCATAATTAGGGTCACAACCCCAAGTTCCGTAAATATAAATCACAAAGGCTCCTGCCCAAAACCATTTACAGAAAACCAGAACATAGTAAACATACGTGGGATCTCAGCCCAAATCCGTTTATCATTATAAACACAATTTCCAAAACCAATTGAAATCATGTTTATCCATTATATTCATATCCAGAACCTGTCACGGTAAAATATAGCTACACGTGTGCTAACCGGGGTCTCAAACCCAAGTCTCTCCAGGGTCCACCCAGGTCAATGTCCGTAGATCAATGACCCTCCCTGGAGTAACGAACCATTCCCATCCTGAGAGTAAGGAACCCAACTGGGGGGCGACTCCACTCAGTCAGTGCTCCGTGACTACTCCGGTTCCACCCAGGCCAACGACCCTCCCCGGAGGAGACAATCATATATAAATGATGGAATATGAAAATCCTTTTGAAATCATTCTTGAAACCTTTCAAGGATTCATGCCCGGCCCCCATAAGCCGTCATGAACCATAAAATCCTTTCATGGGTTCATGCCGGTTCCCATAAACCGTCATGACTTGTAAATCCATTTCAAGGGTTCATGTCGGTTCCCATAAACCGCCATGAACCATAAAAACCATTTGTAATACATAACTGGGGGGCTAGGCCCGAATCCACATAGAAACTGGACCTCAAGTCCGAATCGTAAACCAACTGGGATTCCGGCCCGATTCCGTAAATCAAATGGACCTCAAGTCCGAGAATTACCTTTTCAAATCCAAAATTATTTCATGAAATCATATCCAAAACTACAAGAATGGAAAATCAGTGTAAAATCGAAAAACCTTGATTTACGTGCAAGCACGTAAATCGCCTCGAAATACGTGAAACCATATAAATCACAAGCATCCAAATCAACATCATAAAATCATATTCATAATCCATTTGTAAATCCAAAACCATTTCATTTAGACCAGTAAAGACATACAGCCCCGTATAGGCACCGTATAGGGCCGAAACCTCGAAATACGTGCATATACGTAACCACACATCCAAATGCACTCATGGCATCACAAACAAGTATTTAAAACAAATAATAAACATTTATACATGCACCAATTTAGAAAACAAGGTCCACTCACAGACCGTCCGAAGCCGCGCCTCGATACTCGTGTCATAATCGTCTCCTGGGTCAATCGTCATCACCGGGACTCCCAAACCTGTCCAAATTCATTTAGAGGGTTACTAATAGCCTCATTAACCTCTCATTGAAGTCCCATAATTTTCCCGATTTTCTAACTATTTTTAAACTCGAACCTAAACCTTATGATGCCCCGAAACATATCGAAACGGTGTCCGATCGACTAGAAACCAGTCCCAAAATGTTCATTACATCAAATAGATGATTTCACATGTTGTAACCATCCCCAAAATCTCCCCCACGTGCCGCATGCGCCACCTGAAGTGGCTGCGCGTGGGCTTAGCGCCTGCTACAGTACCCGTCTTCTTCCTCGCGCAGCTGGTCCGGGCCTGCCGGTCCGGTCCAACCCTGCAACTGGACCGGCGTAACCGGTCCAGGCCTCCTTCTCCCTCAATTTTGGTTTGTTTGCCTCCATTTCAATTCCTAAATTCCTATTTCTTCATTTCCTATCTAACCCAATCAATTAAACAACCTAAAACCCTCAAAAATCCACGGTTCAATTTTGAACCTCACGGTTCAATTTTCCAAAACCTCCCCAGAGGTCTCTCATCGTCCAATCTCCCTCAAAACCGTCCTACTAGCTTCCTAACAACCTATTTACTTCATTAGAATCATTAAAAACGGTCCATAATAACTAGAATTCAAAAATGGGGAAAATCGGTTAAAACCGATTACCTTGCACGGTCCTTTCCTCCGCCGTCCACGGCGGCGTTCCCTTGGCCGGCCATCAGGCTCCACAGATCCTCCTCTCACTCCCTGGTCTCTCACTAATGGTTTACAGGGTCAAGGGTTTGGATTGGATTTGAAAATGGGATCGGGTAATGGTTTTGGAAAAAATGGGAAATGATCGATGATGAAGGAATGGGAGATGCATGTATGTGGAATGGTAGCCAGTGGATGGGTGAAACTTGTCACTCATCCATTGGTTGCTGAAAAGTAACTGGGCCCACTAAAGACAAACTGTCCTCGTAAAACGTGTCATTATGAATAGTAACTTGGAACTTCCGTGAACCGTAACTTCGCCGTCGAACGTCCGAATTCGACGTGCCTCCTGTCTAAGGATTCGTATCGTCCTTATCTACGTAACGGTCTTCGACCCTCGGCCATCGGACCTTCTGGTCAATATTTTGACCCTTTTAACAAAAATTACCAAAATACCCCTAAACTTCCAACGTCATAACTTCCTCCTCGAATGTCGGAATTGAACGTACCACCTGTCTATGAACTCGTGACGTCACGAACTACGTCACGGTCATCGGTCAAAGTCCATTTGACCGCCCGAATAAAAAGTCAACATTTTGCCCACGCTTAGTGGCAAAACGGTCATTTTGCATCGTTCGTCCGATTTAGCCTAACTAATCACCGATTAACCTCACTAATCGTGATTAGTCACTAATCTAATCATGGAAGTTGGGACGGGTCATTACAGATAGGTTAGGAACTATCAAGAGTCGTTACTGGGTTAGAGTACGAGGTGCGGAATTTCGGGGATGAAATTCTTTTAAGGAGGGTAGATTGTAAGGACCCGTCCCGGGCGTCAGGATTAAGGAAGTTTTTAGTGAGGGCTTAACTGAGTTAATCGGTGTTTAGTTGGTTACGTTTGAACTTTGGGCGTAGAATGACGATTTTGCCCCTGGTTTGGGCCAATTGTTGACTTTTAGTTCAGACGATGAATTGGGCATTGACCGATGACTGTGACGTAGTTCGGGACGTCACGAGTTCGTAGACAGGTGGCACGCCCGATTCCGACATCCGACGAGGAAGTTATGATGTTCGGAAGGTTGAGGGCATTACCGTAATTTGGGTAAAAGAAAGGGGAAAAGTTGACTTTTCACTCGACAGAGTTTTTACACGTAGACTGAGGACCGTTAGGTAGATATCGTCGTCTTGAGTACAACGACAGGTGGCATGCTTCCATCGGACGTAGGACGAGTGAGTTACGGGTCTAGAACGGCGAAGGGCAAAATGGTAATTTTAACTCACAAGGGCATTTTGGTCTTTTGGTGCCTTGGGATTTGTGAAAATCAGATTGGGACAAGTGTATAGGAGGGATTGGATATTTTGAGTTTGGGCCATGGAATGGTGGACACGTGGGGTGTGTGTAGTGGGTTCTAGCATGTGCACGGTGCAATTATATAGGTTTGGGTTGAGTCGTGTTTGTTCGAAGAGGGAGAAGAACAGAGCCTTGGCAGAGAGGAAAATTGATCAGGTTGCAGTGTGTGTTTGTGTGTTCTGGTGATCGAGTGAGTGAGGAGAGATTGAGTGGGAGTTAGTAAGTGGTTTTGGGTGGAACTCGAGTGAGGAAAACATGTGTGTGTGTGTGTGTGTGTGTGTGTGTGTGTGTGTGTGTGTGTGTGTGTGTGTGTGTGTGTGTGTGTGTGTGTGTGTGTGTGTGTGTGTGTGTGTGTGTGTGTGTGTGTGTGTGTGTGTGTGTGTGTGTGTGTGAGTGTGAGTTCTGTGGAAAACAGAGAAAAATCGAGGTGGTGGTGTTGCTGTGTTCAAGCAAACCGTTCAAATTCAGAGTGTGGGAGAGATCAGACGACAGAGACGAGGTGTTGGACGAACTGGGACACGGCGGCGTTCACGGCAGTGCACAGACAGGTGAGGTTCCTCTGTTTCCCCTGTTTTTCCATTTTGATTCAAACGGTAAGTAGTGGAGTTTGAGTACGAGTCGAGGGTTTTGGTGAGTTCTAGTGAGTTCAGTAGGTTCCTAGGGAGCTGTAGAGGTCGACACCGTGACGGGGGATTACACGGTGGGCCGGGAGCAAGAACAGGGGATTTGGACGGGTTCTGTTTCGAGCTTAGGGAGACAAGTTAGGGGCCGTGTTGTTGTGTTTGGAATAGGGGAATCAATTACTAGGAAGGGGACGAAGCTACTGGTGGAAAAAGGAGCAGAAACGGCTGAGGGGCGGCGGAGAACCGGTCACGCCGGTTCAGACCGGTCTGACCATTGAGGAAGAAGATGAACAGTGATTGTGTGCAGGTGCGTGAGGCCCACGCGCAGCCACTTTGGGCGGCGCGTGGGGGCGCGTGCGGCGGTTTCTGGGGAAGTGTTCAACTAGGTTTTTGGTCTAATCGTTGTAACGAGTCTTTTGGGATAGGTTTCTGGACGATCGGACGTTGTTTCGGGTTAGTTCTACTAGGTCGAAGGTTTAGGGTTTCGTTTCGTTACGTTTAGGTTTTGGGAAATTTGTGGGGAATTAGGAGAACCTTCGTTGACTTGTTATTGACGAGTTTTGGTGACTTTGGACAGGTCGGGATTTTCCTGAGACGGCCGAGGATCGCACGGGACGCGATTGACGCACACGGAAGTTGTGAGTGGACTGTTTTTTTTCTAACTGAGCATGCATAACTGTTTTTACTTCTTACATTATTATGCTTTTATGTTCGATATATGATTTTATGCTTATGATTTCCATCTTATTGCTTTACTTGTTTGCACGCTTTTCTACACAAGTTATCGAATTTGCACGTACTTCGAAAATATGATTTCTGTGATGCTTGTGAATATGGTTTCGGATAAATGATTATGTTATTACGCATTATGTTTTATGGAAGATTTGTGGATCTGATTGAGGATTTGGAAGGACAAATCCGGGCAGGAGACCTTTTCAAGAAACGTGATTTCGGTTTTTCGAAGATTTTCAGTTTAGTTTTGGCTTTCGGTTTTCGATGGATTTTTCTTATGTTTGTAAAATGGTTTTTGGGTTTAAAGACCCGGAAAAAGAGAAACCCACTGGATCTAGGTTTGAGTTTAAAGACTCGGATTGATTTAAGGGGGGAGGGCCCTAGACTGATGTTTTGAGTTTAAAGACTCGATATATGTTTTGAGTTTAAAGACTCGGATATGATACCCCCCGAGGCCTGTGATTGTGTTTTGAGTTTAAAGACTCGTTGATATCCCGGGAAGGCCTGGCTATTGTGCATTGTGTTTTGAGTTTAAAGACTCGGGTGCACTTGAGATCCAGTAAATGTGTATGATTGATGTTTTTCACTGGTTTTCGAATGTTTTGGGTTGTGACCCGAATAACTTGGTTTCTATGGCTTTAAGGCCGAGTGCCTAAACTTTGGTTTTGATTTCTAATAATTTTTGCACGTTGTTTCATTTCATGCTACTGTTGTTTTAAGGTACTTGGTTATGCATGCATGTTTTCAAAACGGAGGGTGTAACTCTGTTTTCTTTATGGAACTGTTTTATAACTCTTACTTATTTTTAGTCCACTCACATTTTTAATGTTTTTTACACCCTCCAGGTCGTGGTGCTAGCGTTGGGGCTACCGTTGAGGCAGAAGTCGAGCCATAAAGTTATCCGTTGCGCGCTTAGCTTACAGTAGGGCTTGTTTCGTTTTTGTACTGTTACTATGCTCTGTTAAATATAACTTTTCTCCTTCGTCTGACAATGTAATTGTGGGTTATCGTGAGGTTGTTTTGGTCTTTGGTGTTGGGTTGTCAGACGGGAGCAGGATTCACCTCGGTTATCGGGGTGATAATCGGGGTGGGCCCTGTTAGTCTCAGTCTCTCTGTTCTCTCATTTTCACGATTTAAACCAACACATTTTAAAACTGGTTGAACCGTGAGAAGGCTGGAAGCCTCTAGGGTGAAGCCAGGTGTCCTTCAACCTGTGGTCCACTCTCCAAAATATCCAATAATCTCTGCCCAAATGGCCTTATCCGGTTGCACAAAGCCCAAGGTGTAAAAAGACTGAATTGCCCCTAATTGTCAAAATTACCATTTTTCCCTTCACTTCCTAGACCCACAACTTATCCGTCCGATGTCCGATGAAGGCGTGCCGCCTGTCGTAGTACTCAGGACGTCAAAACCTACCTAACGGTCCTTGGTTTGGGCGAAGAAACCTTGTCCTTCAAAAAGTAAACAAATTCCTCATTTTTAACCAAATTACGAAAATGCCCTCAATCTTCCGAATATCATAACTTCCTCATCGGATGTCAGAATCGGGCGTGCCACCTGTCTACGGACTCGTGACGTCCTGAACTACGTCATGGTCATCGGTCAATGTTCATTTGACCGCCTGAACTAAAAGTAAACATTTTGCCCATTACAAGAGCAAAATCTTCATTCTGCACCGTCCGTCCAAAAGTATCCAACTAATCACCGATTATCTTTGATAATCCGTCATTAACCACTAATCGAATCCCGACGTCTGGGACGGGTCGTTACATTTTGTGCCATCACCCCAAGTCACAAATCCATGGACTTCTTGAAACGTATCAAAATATTCTCTTCTAAAGTAAAGGTAATGAGAACAACTGCTATCTAGTATCCATTCATCTTGTGAAAAATTATAATTACCTTTGGAGATTATGGAAAGTTCTCAAAATTCTCTAGAAATCTCCACTGCACCAGCCAAGGAGCAATTTGAGCCCTTATTATCCTTCTCTTTCATCAATGGAAAATCCTACTTTATGTGTTCCCACTCCTTACACTTGTAGCATTGCTTGCCCTTTCCCTACCTCTAGACTTAGATCTGCTATGCTCACTAAATCCCCTAACAGTTGACCTTCCATTATTATTCTATTCATGAGCAGTAAAGACGGAACCTTGAGAATCATCGGCTTTTCTTTTCTTCTCATGTGATAAGAGAGTCAATTCTACCTCTTTCATCTTCAGTGTATCCTTAGTTCCTTACCGTACACAATTGTAGTAACAGTATTCTCATATGAATCGATAATTTAGGTAAGAAGTAAAAGGGCTTGATCTTCTTCCTCAATTTTAGTCTCAACTCTTGATAGTTGATTTACCAATCTCTTGAACACGTTCATGTGCTCCATGAAATTCACACCTTCTCCCCTCTTGAGCTTGTAGAGATCCTGTTTTAAATTCAGCTTCGTCAGCAAGTCTTTCTCAAGATAAAACTTCTCCATTTTCTCCCAAAGCTCATACGCGGAATCCACGTTATTAACATTATTTATAATATTGTCAGCACTATAAAGCCTAATAGTGCTAACATACCTAAACTCCAACTCGTCTCAATCTTCATTTAACATCTTCTCCGGCTTCGGATCATTTCCCTTCAACGGTCTTATAAGGCCTTGTTGAACTAGAATGCCCTTCACCCTCCATTGCCATAGAGTGAAATTTCCTTTTTCCATCAAACTGTTCCACCTTGAAATGTGAGACATTAGAACTTTCCATGACAAACTGCCCATGATCGATAAGCTGGAGCTCTGATACCACTTGTTAGGAAATTAATCATCTGTCACGCAATTACGAGAAATAAAGATGGAAGAAAAGAAAATAAAGAAGTTAAGACACAATAGATTGAACGAGGTTCAGCCAAATAACTTGTCTACGTCCTCATAGAGTTTTCACCTTCACTATGAGATAATACAAAGTATAAGATTATACCACTCAAATTTATACTCAACCCGAGCCCTTGTACACCCACTTTCAACCTGAAAGATCACTCTACTCCAAGAGCTATGCACACTCTTGAAACATTCACAACTCACCTTGCTTCTATAATCGAATACCTTTAGAGTTTTTCTCAATCACTCACTTGTGACGTGTTCTCCTTGATTGCCAAATGTAGCCAAAATTTTCTCCTTATATAGGCAAAAGAGAAACTATTTAGATGTCAAGACTCGTCCCAAATCCCAAATCCCACCACCCCCCCCCCCCCCCTCCCCCCCTCCCCCCCCGGGATTAACGCGGGACGCGCCTGATCCCGTCTGACACAGAGTGTTAGACAAGGTAAAATTCTGACTTTAGCCCACTCGGGGCTTCAGAGAGTGCGAGGATCCGGAGGAGGAGTGTGATGTCTCGGTCTCTGCTACAGCCCACATTCGCGATCAACCTGAAGGGCATTCAAAACATTAAAAGCTGTGAGTGGACAAAACAAAGTATTTATAAGAACATTTTCACAAAAAGACATTTATTTATACCCTTAACTAAAAACGTATGCATACATTCGAAAACCAGTTATCAAACCATTAGGGCCTTGGCCCAAAATCGTAAATGAAACCAATCATACGGGCCACTGCCTAAATCCATGTGGGACTCAGCCCAAAACCAGTATATATTGTATAACATATAACCAATCTTGTCACGGTTTCCAAAGCTACGCGCGTGCTACCCGGGGTCTCAAATCCCAAGTCTCCCCAGGGTCCACCCATGTCAATGTCCGCAAATCAATGACCCCCTCTGGGGTTTATAATCCATAAGCCTTCCTAAAAGTAAGGTACCCAACGGGGGCGACTTCACTCAGTTAGTGCACCGTGACTAATCCAGAGTCCACCCAGACCAACGACCCTCCCCGGAGGAGACAATCCATAAATAAGGATGGTATATGAAAATCCGTTTCGAAATCGTTCTTAAAACTTTTCAAAGGATTCATGCATGGTCCCCATAAATCGTCATGAACCCAGAAATCCATTTAAGGTCTCCGACCCGAAATCACAAACGTAAATCAACTGGGCCTCCAGCCCGAACTCATGATTCAACTGTGCATCAAGCCCAATATCTCAGGGCCAGTCACGATTCCAATCGTAGTGATACGTGCAACCATCCATCCAGGACCGCTTTCAATCTTGGTATGTCGCCGTGAACATATCAACTGACGCGACCACCTCTAAATCATGGTGCACACATCACCGATCGATCTCCTAAACCGTCAGCACTCCGAAGTCGAGCCTCATGTGGCTGCTCAACAACGAGACGTGCATCGTGACCTCTCCGGAAGGAACACATCCCCAGTCCGGAGGCGAGCGTCGTATCATCCATCGTCGTGCACACAGTACTCGTCGCGACCACGACTCAGACACGTAGGTCATCAACAAGGCCATATGCCAGAGACAAAACCAAATGGGTCTCATGCCCGAGTTTACCTTTTCAAATCCAAATCCATTTCATAAACCATTTAAATTAAATCATAATTCAAATCCCAAAATCATAGTATCGAAACCATTATCAAATCACGACATAGAAGCATATCTCGTAAAACGTACAATTACATAAAATTCCTCGAAATATGTGCAAAACGGTAAATCATAGATATCATAATCATAATTATATAAATCACATGTAAAAAACATAGAAAACATTTATGCATGCATCATAATTTAGAAAGCAAAGTCCACTCACAGACCGTCCGAGCTGCCGCCTCGATACGCGCGCCATACGCCTTTCCCTGGCCAATCACCGTCTCCGGGATTCTCAAACCTGTCCAAATCACTTTAGAGGGTTACTAACTACTTAAATAACCCCTCAATAAAGCCCCCTAATTTTTCAAAAATTTTAATTATTTTTAAACCCGATCCTAAACCTTCCGACATCCCAAACTATATCGAAACGACGTCCAATCAACACTAAACCAGTCCCAAAATATTCATTACATCGAAAGGATGATTTCGTATGTTGAACAAATCCCCAAAAGGTGGGCCACGCGCCCACACGAGCCGACAACAGTCCCTGCGCGTGGGAGCTACGCGCCCAGCTATAGGGTCGTGTAACGCCCCAGAAATTCAAAGGATGTAAATTTGTAAAATGATAAATGAAATGATGTTTTTACCCCTGAAAATAGTAAGGTCAAAAGTTGACTTCTTATGTTACACGTGTTTTTCACGAACTTCAAGGATCATTAGGTAGGTCTCAATGCCCTGAGTCCGTAGACAGGCGGCACGCTGAAAACGGACCTCGTACGGATAAGTTATGATTCTAGAATGAGGAAGGGCATTTTGGTAATTTTGTGAAGGAAGGGTAAAATGGTCATTTGGATGGTGGAGTTTGAAATCAACCGTGGTGGTTTTTTGAGTGAATTGTTTAATTTGTTAAGTGAATTGTTTAACAAATCAATTGACAATTGTCACTAAGGAAGGCTGGATAAGGGGTAGTGTGGGCTGAGTGGAGTTTAGGCGTGCTATGTGTGCTGTGGAAGAACAGAGCACGAACACTTTGGTTATTGTTTTGGGTCAGTTGCAGGAAACACAAACACAGAGGGACTGAGAGATTCCCGTGGGTTGCTGTGATGGATGGATTGAAAACAGAGAGGTTATAAGTCATTTGAGAAGTCATTTTGAGAGGAAAAATCGAGATATCAGAGAGGAAACCAAAATCGGGATAAATTGAAAAATGGAGGGAAAAATTCGAGTTTCATTTTTGAGTTGAGAGGAGCTAAACATAGGTTAGAAACAGTCTTCTGGACTCATTTTGACTTCAACCACACCAAAATCGAAGGAAGTTGAGCGTGGTTCGGCCAAGAACAGAAGTTCCAGATTCTGGAAAAATTCGAGGTTGAGTACGACTATCTACAGGTAAGGAGTTGTGAAATTGGTTATTGTAAAACGTTCATTTACGTCTTAAGATGCTTCAGTATCATTTAATTAGAAAACTAAGTCGATTTGAGTGAGTTTCGAAAGTTAAAACCGTGTGTTTGATCTTGAGAAAAATGATGGATTAAAAGCTTGATGTGTGTAATTAGTAATGAAGAACTTAAATTAGGATAGAATGGAAGGATTTCAGTGAAAGAATTGAATGAATTACGTTGGAATTGAAAGAGTTTGAACTGGGTCGTGTCGCGGGTCTGTAACCCGTTTAACAGGAAAACGGGTAAGGACGACGACACTGTAGCTTACTGTGCAGGGCGCGTGGCTTTCACGTGCAGCCACTTTGGGCGGCGCGTGAGGCCATATCTTTGGTCACGGTCAACATGTGATTTGATCCTTTCAATGTAATGAACATTTTGAGATAAATTTCGAGTCGAACGGACGTCGTTCGGGATAGTTTTGAGTGTTCGAGAGTTTAAGATTTTAATTATTTACGTTGAAAAATCCCGAAAAATTGGGGAAATTAATATAAGCTTAATGAACGTGTTTGTGATCCAAATTGTGATCTTTGACAGGCCAGAGCATTCCCGAGACAGCTAAGGAGCGTACGGGACGCGATTGACGCGTTCGAACTTCGTGAGTGGACTTTTGATTTCTAACCGAGCATGCATAACTGTTTTTACTCACTTGTTTTATGTTTCTATATATGATTTTATGTTTATAATTATGATATTTCTGCTTTACAGGATTTCACGTTTTCGATGTGATTTATCGCATTTTACGTATTTCGAGACTATGGTTTCTCCGATGCTTTGATGATGGCTTGATAAGTGATTTTATATTATTTGTGCGTATCACGTTTTACTGATGATTTGGTTATGATTTGTGAGTAAGATTTCGGGACTTGAACGTGAAATTCGGACATAAGTCCTATTTTGATAAAATGTGATTTCGAATTGGTTTTGGAATTTGGATCACGATGGATCATGGATTTGTTATGATTTACAAATGATTTTGGGTTTAAAGACCCGGTACGATTGCTGGATCTGGTTTTGGGTTTAAAGACCCGGTTAATTGATTACGGGGAAGGGCCCTTGATTGAGACATGTTGAGTTTAAAGACTCGGTTACTATGATGTCCCCCGAGGCCTATTGATTGTGTTTTGAGTTTAAAGACTCGTTGGTATCCCGGGAAGGCCTGATATGTGAGTTTAAAGACTCAGGTGGATCCAGCACATTTGATCCGTTGATGTTACAGTCGGTTTTACATGGTTTTATAGTTATCTACTGTAACAGTTTCCATACGGTTTATAAAAGTGTTTTTCGGATACTTAATTATGCATGCGTGTTTTGAAACTGGAGGGTGAACCCCGATTTCATTAAGACTGTTTTCCAGAACCATTTGTTTTAGTCCACTCACAGTTTTCTGTTTTAATACTCTCCGGGTCGTGGTACAAGTTTTGGGGGCTAACGCAGAGGTAGAGCAAGAGGCAGAGGCATAAAGTTTTCCCGTTGCGGTGTAATTAGTTCACAGAGTAGCGTTTTATCCTTATCTTGTTTTGTAACCATGCTCGGTGATACGGTTGACTAGTTGTACCGTTGGTTGTATCGTACTTTCTCCCTGGTCTGGCAGTACGTGTAATGTATTATTGTGTGGTTATTTTTATTGTTTGTGTTCAATTGACAGACGGGAGCAGGATTCTTCCCGGTTATCGAGGCGATAATCAGGGTGGGTCATGTCAATTGGTATCAGAGCTAGGTTTTACGATTTATGTCTGGCGCTTGGCTGTGCCTAGGTTGTTGTACTAACTTATGCCTCTTTTAGAGAACGACCGGCCATGCCTCCGCAACGTGAACCCCCTCCACGACCTGCAGAAGGCCTTGTTAGTGATGCTGAGAGTGCCACGATCGAGCAAGCCCAGCGCCTTGGGGCTACGGTATTTAACGGTGGGGCAGATCCCGAGGAAGCCCACCGATGGATTTCTCGGTTTGAGCGGATTTTTGCTGTGATGCGATGTCTTCCTGAGGAGGGAGTTGTGTTGGCCACCTTGTTGCTGGATGGGGCCGCTTATGAGTGGTGGTATACTCTGGAGTTATCAAGTTGGGATGCTCACGCAGTGACTTGGGAGACCTTTCGCGAGCGGTTCCTTGATCAATACTATCCCCGTTCATTTCGTGATGCTAAGGAGACAGAATTTCTGCAGCTTCGATAGGGGAGCATATCTGTAACAGAGTACGAGCAAAAGTTTTTGATGCTAGCCTGTTTTGCTCCTACCTTTGTGTCTACTGAATCTGAGAAATATCGTAGGTTTGAGCTTGGCCTGCGAGGTGAAATACGTGCCATTGTGACAGCTGGAGCTTTTACTACCCTCAGAGAGTTATTTGATGTTGCAGTACGTGTAACACCCCGGAAATTCGAAGATTCCCATATTGTAATTTAATGTGTGATTTGACGATTTTACCCCTGTGAATGGTATGGTCAAATTGTTGACTTTTTGATTGATGAACTAAATGAACTTTGACCTATGACCGTGACGTAGTTCGGGACGTCACGAGTTCATAGACAGGTGGCACGTCCAATTCGGACGATCAGGGGAAAAGTTATGACTATCGGAAGTTCAGGGGCATTACCGTAATTTGGACTCTCGGGGGAAAATGTTGACTTTTCTTTGGACAACTAATTTTCTGTTGACTCAAGGACCGTTGGGTAGGCCTCGACGTCCTGAGTCCGTAGACAGGCGGCACGCCGAAATCGGACTTCGTACGAGGAAGTTATGGTCAGAAACGTGAATTCGGGAAGTTCGTGTCTCAGTTTTCGTGTCGAATATTAAATTCAGGAAATCTGATTGGAGGACATCTGGTGAGTGACAAGTGTCACTCACCCATTGGCTAGATTGGATCAGATCCACTATAGGATTAAATAGCATTTAAATCAGCTTTAAATTACAGCCCTTGGATCTGAAATCCCTTGATCTGATCTCAGCCTTTGATCTCATTCTGAGATTCAATCCTGGCCCTTGATCCTTGTTCCTGTTCTGTATTAAACTGCATGGAATCATGCAACCATGTGTTCATTCTCACCAACCGTTTGCACGATTTCCACTTGGAACCAAACCAGCAGCCCTCACCACTCAACCTCACACTCCCAGGCAGCCAACAGCCACCCCCGGACGCCGGCCACCGCTTCACGGCCGCCCTGCACGGCGGCATCCTCTCAAACCCGTGAAGAAAACCCGAGCAGCCCAAGTCACCAAACCATCCAACCTTCAATCTAGGACTTGAACCAACGTACGGTTGGGATCACCGTGACGACTGGACGGCAAGGAACTGACCCTGACTGTGTACGGCGGCGACACGGCGGCGATTGGACAATAAACCCGTAGGTAACCATTTTCCTTCCCGGCTTCGAAACGCCTGTTTGTGACGTTGACATCATCTGGTTTTTGTTAGGACTCGTCTACCAGACCTTGACGACCAATTTGGACCCAGGACCGGGACTGAACAACCGTCGACTCGCTGGAGAGGATTACCAGAACCGGCCACCAGACTTCCCGTCGATTTTCAGGTAACCTCTTAGACCTAAAACCTAACTCTAGTTACACAGAACCATTCTAGGGATTAAGACGAGTAAATAGGGATCAAAATGGACGAAATTGAACGAGAAGTGAAGAAATGGCAACCGGGTCATGATCGCGGGTCTGATCGACCCGAGTTGCAGGTATTCGGGTCAACCCGTCTGATGACAGTGGTGCTGACGTGGCACCCTGTCAGTCTGTCAGATGACGTGGACCAACCGTGAGCCGAAACGTGTCACATGTCAGTGCACAGTCAGCACTGACATGTCAGTGACGTGGACCAGTCAGGGACTGCCACGTGTCACTGACATGTCAGTGACGTGGACCAGTGCCGTGCTGACACGTGGCACATGTCAGATCTGACACGTGGTCTGACAGATCAGTGTGGTGGACCAATCAGATGTTGACACGTGGCACCTGTCAGAGTCTGACATGTCAGACCTGACAGCTGTCAGATGACGTCAGCAGTGACGTCAGCGATGACGTCAGCAGGAACTGTTCCTGCGTTGACCGCCGCGTGGGGGCGCGTGTGAACAGTGTTTCTGGTGGGACCACCACCATTCTTTAGGTTTCGATGATCCGGATCCAATGGCGGTGGTTTCGGGTCGATCGGAGATCTTTAAGTTGGTCAAAATAAGGTTTATTGCCTTGGAAAGTGCGTTCGGGCGGCTTTCCCGGGCCGGTTTCGGCCTAGGCTTCCATGGTTGAATGTTGGGGGTTTAATTTGACCTTTACGAATACTTGGACTTGACAGGGATTGTACATTTGTACCAGGACGAGGGTATACGTTCGGTTTCTAGCAGGATTGTACTGTGAGTGGGCCATTTTCTTAAACCCTTGTGTGCATAAATGTTTTCTGGTTTTATTATACTTATTCACATGCTAAAACAATAATGGTTTGATGATATGGAAAATATGGTTATGGCACGTTTCACGGTATTTGGGCTTGAGACCCGTCCGATGAAACTGAATGATTGGTTCGGATTCTATCTATGTATATATATGTTTGCATGTGGATATCAATAAAATGCATTTGTTACTGCACTGTATAGATCCTTCCATATTATATTGTCTCCTCCGGATGAGGTACCCCGGAGAGGTCACGGACGTCTAGAACGTCCAGCGTCTATGACGCTAAGCATCGGGGATGCTGTACCCGAACGGGGTTCGGGGATTGAACTCGGAATTGAGACCCGAGTGGCACGCGTAGCCTTGTGATTGTGACCTTATTGGACGTCAGGGACGTCAGACATCAGGGATGTCGGGTTTGGAGTGTATAGTGCAGCAACTAAAATTATACTTATGGTTCATATTATATGGTTTATGATTTTGAATTATGATGCACGCATGTTTGGAAAACGGAGGGGTAAATTATATGTTTTACTTATCAAACGATTTCATAAACTTGAGTTTCGGTCCACTCACCCTTTAATGTTTTTGATAACCCCTCCAGGTCGGGAAACTGAGGTAGAGGAGGAACCAGAGGCTGAGGCATAGATCTACTTCTGCGTACCTGAACCCCTGCTGGGCGGTGTACCCGCAGGTTTACTGTAGAGTCGTGCTCGCAAATTTGTAATTTTGGATTATATCCCTTGTCTGACATTCGTTTAATTCGGATTTGATGTATGACTTTAATTTGGTTATTTATGCTTTTAAATGTTTTGAGGTTAAAATTGGTATGAATTATTGGGTGTCAGACGGGAGCAGGGCACGTCCCCTTGTGGTCCCTGTGGGATCGGGGCGGGTCCTGTCAGTACGGGTGGAGGCTAGTTTACCGACACGTCCACAGTTCTCAGGTGGTGGACAACGTCGAGAGCGTTCATTTTCTGGAGCGTCGAGTCAGAGAGCTCTAAAAAGGGGCTGTTACAGTGGAGCTTCGTCCGCGGGAAGTGACCGTTTTGGTAGGCCTGGCAGTTTTCAGAGTTCCGGATTCAGAGGACCCAGAGCACAGCCGGCTCCACAGGCGAGTGCGACCTCAGTTACTTCCACAAGAAGGTAGAGTGACGGATTTACTCGAGATGTTCCTAGTGTTATGTGTTTCTTCTGTGGAGAGCGGGGCCACTAACGAAGAGAGTGTCCATCGTTGTTACAGGGTGGTGGCGCAAGTCGGGGTGCAGTGGAGCAGGGGCGGAGTACCGCGTCAATTTCTGGGACAGCGAGTACTAGAGGAGGTGCTGGAGCTACTAGTGGACAGAGGGGTCGTGGGCGAGCATCAGGACCACATGCCCGAGTTTTTGCGGTTACACAGCAGGAGGCCCGGGTAGCACCTGGTGTTGTGATAGGTACACTTACAATCCTTGGTCATGATGTATGTGCTTTGATAGATCCCCAAGCTACTCATTCTTTTATATCACGGAGTTGTGGTTTGTTAGCGGATAGAGAGGTGTCCACACTGGATTGTGATATGGGTGTGAGCACACCCACGAGGGAGGTGTTCGTGGTAAACCAAGTGTTGAGAGAGTGTCCTGTATTGGTAGGTGACGTTGGGTTGGTAGCTGACCTGATACTCCTGGGCTTGCATGACTTTGATATTATTTTGGGGATGGATTGGTTGACATTACATCATGCTTCTATCGAATGTGTCGATAAGAAGGTAACTTTTCGGAGTCCAGGGTTACCCAAAACTACCTTCCAGGGAGTACAGCGAGCAACTCCTGTTGGGGTGATTTCAGCTCTAAAAACAAGTAAGTTGTTAAGGAAGGGGTGTCAGGGATACTTGGCTCACGAGGTGGACACACGTTCTGCACCATTGAAGGTGGAGGATATACCGATAGTGCGGGAGTTCCCAGACGTCTTTCCGGAGGATTTTCCGGGATTGCCACCCTACCGAGACATTCAGTTCACCATTGATCTTGTTCCAGGTACGCAACCTATTTCTCAGACTCCGTGTCGTATGGCGCCAGCTAAGTTGAAGGAATTGAAGGCGCAGTTGCAAGAATTGGTCGATATGGGGTTTATTCGACCGAGTGTATCTCCTTGGGGAGCTCCAGTTTTGTTTGTGCGGAAAAATGATGGAAGCTTGAGGCTCTGCATCGTGGTACAAGTTGTGGGGGCTAACACAGAGGCAGAGGCATAGGCATAAAGTTTTCCCGTTGCGGTGTAGTTAGTTCACAGAGTAGTGTTTTATCCTTATCTTGTTTTGTAACCATGCTCTGTGATACAGTTGACTGGTTGTACCGTTGGTTGTACCGTACTTTCTCCCTGATCTGACAGTACGTGTAATGTATTATTGTGTGGTTATTTTTTATTTTTTGTGTTCAATTGTCAGACGGGAGCAGGATTCTTCCCGGTTATCGAGGTGATAATCAGGGTAGGTCCTGTCAGGTCGTCTTCCTCCTCACGACGGTCGGTCCGGCTAGTTCAACGGTTCGGTCGACCTGCATGATCGGTCCGACCCCATATCTCCTTCATTTTCCTCATTTTTCTTCTATTTCAATTCCTACACCATCCTAACATCATTTCTTATCATCCTGTGTCATTAAATCCCAGAAACCAAGTCTTAAACCCATTGGTTCTGAAAACCATTTTGAACCTAAACTTCCTATCCAGTCTGGGCACTTCTAGAGGTCCAACCTTCATCCTAAGGGTTCCAATAGATTCCTAGGATCCTTAAAAACAAGCTGGGAGGATCAATTTGGGTTACCTTGGCTGGAATTCAATTTCGGTGGACATCCACCGAATTTCTCCTAGCCGCCGTTCCGCGCTACACAACCACTTTCCACCAACCAAAACCACCTCCTAATCATCCTACCAACCCCCCTAAACATCCCCCCTATCATCATCTAACATCCTAAATGTCCCAATCCAAAAATCCAAATTCGAAAAATAAAGGGCGGTTCGGGTTTTTACCTTTTTCCCTAGGATCGCCGCCGTCCACGACGGTCCTGTCCTCGCCCAACCACCATCACGTCCTCAGCCTCACTCTCTTGGCCTCAACTGAATCAAATGGGGAAGGGTTTGGATTTGGGTTCACTAGGTTTGGATGGTCGATCGAATGAAACAGAGGGGGAGTGGTTGCATGTATCTGTGTAAGGGAAGCAATGGATGGGTGACACTTGTCACTCATCCATT
Organism: Prinsepia uniflora; assembly: GCA_032719365.1. NCBI lineage: Eukaryota > Viridiplantae > Streptophyta > Magnoliopsida > Rosales > Rosaceae > Prinsepia > Prinsepia uniflora. The sequence continues at coordinate 18,675,445 of CM064861.1, read as the reverse complement.
GGGCCTGGGAAAAAGATATGGGCCCCACTCAGGACAAAAGTTCACTTTTTCCTCGTAAAACGTACCATCATGAATAGTACCTCAAAACTTCCTTAAACCGTAACTTTTTCGTCGTATGTCCGATTTCGACGTGCCACCTGTCTACGGACTCGTATCGACCCGATCTACGTAACGATTTTTGGCCCTCGTCCGTCGAACCTCACGAGTCAAAAGTCAACTTTTTGCCCTCGTTTAGGGGCAAAATCGTAATTTCGCCATGAATGTCTGTTAATCCTCAGCTAATCCGTAATTACTTATTAATTAATCCTAAAATTAAGGACAAGTCATTACTCTAGATGTTTTCATTAATGCTTCATTCATATACTTACTTCATTTATTGAATTTTCCACCTACTTCGTTTATTAACCTTCTACACATATATTGCTAGATAAATCCAATAATATGAAAGCTCAAATACCTTTGTGATTATACTTTAGTATTGAACCTGAATATTTTACACACTAGTCGTTAGTTAAGACATAGGTTTAAAAGGGACATGAGACCAATTCCTACTCTGTAACCTAATTAATCTTCTGAAGTGTCCATTTGATATTATCTATTTATAAGCGATTTCTATATATAAAACAAAGAAATAAAATAAATCTTATAGATATTTAGAGGTAGACATCAATCTGTTAAAACTGGAAACCAATTAGATTCAAAGTGTTATTTACTCTCAACTTTAAATTTGATCGGATAAAAGTTAAATGATCCATTAGTAATAGCTAGTTTGGTTTTGGATTTTTATTTTGAAAACCATTGAAATTCAAACTGTACCGTTAAGATTTCTATATATATATATATACACACACACACACACACACACATATATATATATATATATATATATTAATTATTAGTTGATATTTTTCACTCTTTAATTTGTTAATGTAAATGTTTACCATGGACCTTGCCTCTCCAAAGCCTCACTCATTTTGTGATATTTTCGAATTTAAATTATATATAAACATAACTCTTAATATTTAAAGTTGAAAATGTTGGAATTTTTTATTTCTTGATGTGAATTGGAATGTTTGAATTAGTGATGTTTAAGAGGAGTCTTTTTTTTTTGGTGAAAATATACATAAATTTTTTATACATAAGCTAATCCAAACAAAACCGTTAGTAACAATTAATAATGGTTTGAATTGAAACTATTACAAGTTTTTTTTTTTCAAATCCAAAATAGCTTGATCTGTTAAAATTTTAATTATAATTTCATTTTAGGTGTATCTGTTTCGATTCAAATTGTTCTCATCTCACCCATGATGAATAATTTTTATCAATCAAAACAATAATCTGAGTAATTTATTATGTTTAATTTCTAATTATACGTAAATTATTTGCAAATTAATCTCTAAAATCTGAGCTTTTTATTCTCATTACTATCGTTTTCCCAACACAACGAGGGCAATATCTATTGATTTCTATCTCCTTTTTTACGAATATCTAACTCAAAATTATTCACTGCTTAATACTTAATAATAGCATACAACCTTTGCGTTCATTTTGTGGGCCCAAATTTCGGCCCAACGTGGAATTCCATCGCCGCCTTGGCCCATAGGTCCCATGCCACCGAACTCACAACTCTCAACTAAAACAATCCGAACGCTTTTCATTCTTTTCATTTGAACTCATCAACCAACCTCAACAGTTAATAATAATAATAATACCGATCACCACTCCGATTCAGTTTGCTGCTATCGTAGGCCCCCAATGGCTATCATTCGCGCCAGCCGCTTAACCACAGCGGCCCCACCTCCCTCTCCGATCCCAACCGGCAGAGGCTCGCGCTCCGCTTCCAATGACAACTTCACAAAATTCCTCGACAACTCTTTGAAGATCCCAGACCTCACCTCAGTGCCACCTTCTCACTTCTCCACCTCAGGTACACGTCGTCAATTCCCCGACGACATCGATTTCCGATCGCTCTCCTCTGACGCCGTCGCCCGGCTTCTCCTCTCGGCCAAGCAATTTGGTGCGTGTCGGATCAGCCGTCACGGGATTTCGGCGGAGGAGTTGGGATCGGTGGTTCGGGAAGCCGAATCCACTTTCGGATATGCAGGAGCACTTGCGAAACAGTTCTTCGATCGCAATGGCAACCGTGAAGAGATTAAATGCGGCCCAGAACTTTTAAAGGAGAAAAAATATCGTGACTTCTGGTAATTAAGGCTGGATATCACTCTTATCTTAATTTTTTTAATCAAGTCAATTTATAAGTTTAAATAAGTCTAATAAGAATGACTTGCATGTGATTATATTGAGTATTAACGTAATTGATTATCTAGCGAAAATAAGGAACATTGTCACCTTCTATCGGAGGGTTTAGGGTAAGAAACATACTAGAGAAACCAGAATTATAAACCATATATTAATATAAGATGAACTGTACTTGCATTGTTAGGTTCTAGCATTGTCTGGTGATAATTTTTTTTTTAAAAAAAAAAAAAAGCCCAAGTTTAGAATATTGGATTCGTATATACTTGTTTCTTGATTGCCAATTTGCAATTGGCCCAAGTTAATTTATTGGAGTATTAATATTACATAATCTTTTGATTAATTTGCAGCAAATCTATGGAGAAGGTTGCAAGTAAAGTTGAGGCCATTGCTGAACAGCTGATGCCATATTTTGGAAATGCAGAGAGGAAATTTGAGAAGAGTAGTAGGGGATTCGGAGAAGTTAGATTATTCAGAAATCATCATCAAGATCATTCCATGAACCGATACCGAATCATTCAAAATTTGCATACTGACGAGATACTTTCAAGTGGCAATAATAATAACGACTTTCACATGCGAGATTGTGATGATCATGCTTTGTGCCTTCACCTTCCTCTTGCGCACTCTCAGTTCAACATCCAACCGGAGGGAGGCCCTGCACTGTTGTTCGATGCAGGGCCCGAAACGCTTGTGGTCACCGTTGGAAAGCAGTTAGAGGTAATTCGCTAGGTTTTGCTTTATCTTAATTATCCTTCTCAGTAGTGATAAAGGTATCAAGTTTTAATTGACAACGAATAAAACATAGCTACTTTAACTTGTTATCCAAACTTGCTACTCACCAAACCAATCATTTTTCAATCGTTCCTACTTATATATTAAGTTTGGAAAATTTAGTTGGGTATTTGTTTTGATTTGGAGCTTGCAGGGATTTAAATGCGTGTCAGGAGAAATGATCTTTGTACCTGACATCGGTAGCAGCCACGCCTCATTTTCCATACAGCTCAAAGTTCCATTGCTTTCGAATTCAAGAAAAAAGTCTAACACAGTTTCGATTGCTGATCAAATCCTTTTTGCAGTGGTCCTCCTTTTACTATACAATATTTCTGTGTTTATATATACGCACATAAGAACAACAACAACAACAACAACATAGAAATTTGTGTTCTTAGTTTTTCAGGCGAGATATTATTGGATTGGTTTTGAGTATTTTTTTTGTTTTTCATTGTTTTTGTGAAGAATGTAACGTTGTTATAGGAGCATACAGTGATGGTGTACAGCGCGGAATATTCAGGCCTTGAAGGGTTTTGATTTGTTCATACTATTTTTATAAATTGTATTTTGTATGTGCAGATTTATTATTTGTTGCTGAATGTAGAATTCAGTACTATTTGTACTGAATTGTGTTATGAAACTTGTGATTGTATACATATGTATGGATTATGGAGTTTGCTTGATTTCAATTTCTACATGAAGGATTTTAGTTCCTCAATAAGTAAGAACGGTATACGATTTCAATTACCAACTAAACGATCACGGATTGATCAAAATGGTAATTGACATCACTTGTTTTTCTGGTAGTTGTGATTAATTGCCCAAGAGCTAACTGCGTTTTCTTAATTACTAATATGATTACTTATATTCTCAACTCTTTTTATTTCATCCTGTTTTATTGGTGATTTAAAATGTTTTGTACGACAACAGTTAGACAAGTACATGGTAATTGGTACTGGTAAGTAAGCCCCAAATTTCAACTTATAAAAAAAGAAAAAAAGATTCAAGTTTGTGAAATTTTTTCCAGAAGCCATGTCCTGGTTAAACTGACGGGTCCGTATAGAAATGTCCACGACAATTGTCAATTGACAAATAGATCTTTTGCAGTCCAATCTCGGGCCAAGAAAAAGCAAGCCCCTGCATAGTTGAAAACTTCTTTGATCCGATCTTCATGATAATTTCATTTTGGAATCTGGGAAAACAACATTTTTTTCAATAATTTGGATACATTTATTTTCACCATAGATCTTGATTTGATTGCAATATTTTGTTTTTCTCCAATGTTACTCAGTGGAAATAAGGTATAAAACCACCATTTTACTTGATAAAAAAAATAGTAATATTTGCTTCCCACTATTGTGAAAATTCATTCTAACATCATTTCGATTTATTAAATAATCATAATACATATATTGTATTATGATCCGTTCAATTCTTAAATTATTATTTTATCAACATCATCAATATAAAATGTCAACTAAATTGGAGATTATTTAGTCATTCATATATATAACTAAATAGAAGGTTTATCATAAATTTTTTAATTTTTACCAATATCGTTTAGTTATTTGATACGTATCAATTACTAAATGAACTCCAATGTTACTGATTTTTTTTTTCAACAACTTTAATTAAAGTCAAATACAAACATTTACATCCCCATCAAGGAATCAAACAACCACTATGGCTGAAGGCCTTCCCATCAATTGATACGTATGGAATGTGCCAATGCGCCTACAATAAGAGGCCATTAAATGTGCCACCTTTTACAATATCTTGTAATAAACTTGAAAACTATGGAATCAAAACAACTCCGCCAAGCTTGAGTAATCAAGGTGAATACTCTCAAAATAAATGTTACCTACACCACTAAGCTATGGGAACTTGATAAAAATATGAGAATTAGACTCCACCTCGTTGCTACGATGGCCGATTGCCAGACACGACTCCAACGTAGCCCTCACTACTAATGCCTCCACTTGAAGGCTTAGTTGACTCACGAATCCCCCTTCACCTCTTCCAAGCTCAAAGCTACCCAAGAAAGAACGAATGTAACGACCCAAAAATTTAAGAAACGTAAATTGGAAAAATTAAAAAGGAAATGACAATTTTGCCTTTATAAGGTCAAAAATTTGACTTTTTGACCTGAGCATTTTTGAGCATTCCGTGAGAACTGTTACAAAGACCTCGGACTCCTGAGTCTATAGACAAGAAGTATGAAGAAATCGGAAATCGAATGGGTTCATTACGGGTCAAAGTTGCCTAGGGGCATTATGGTAATTTTGGATATAAGGGTATTTTTGTAATTTTACAAGGGGGATCTAGGGAAGTCTAGAATATCCTTCCCTCCTTTATTTCTTAGATCCCCCTTGTGTGTGTGTGTATTTGCTGTACGGAGGGTGGTGGCCAAGTAGAAGAAAAACAAGCCAACCCATGAAGGAGAGAACCAGGAGAAAGAATGGAAGAAAAAAAGAGGAAAAGGAAGGAAGAAAATGAGGAAAAGATTGGAGAACAGGAGACCTGAGAGACCAAGCTTGGCCCATGAAGTATTAGACTATGTTGAGGACGTTTAGCTCGAAACCAGGGATTCTAATAAGCTATGTGAGTCCCTATGACCATTTAAGCTAAGAAGATGGAAGTTTGGACGCAGAGAAGGCTGTTGGGCTGTTCTTGGAACCAGGGCTGAGAGTTGGAGTCTTAGATAAGGATTTCGAGGTAAGTTTTCTTCAATTTAAACCCGTAGATCCTCTCATGCGGTCCATTAAATGAATATGGATGTTTAAATCATAAGAAATGATTGAGAAATGGTCCTAATCTAGCCCAAGTTCATGTGATTCTCTTAATGTTCAAGTTAGCAGCTTGTTACTTTAGTAAATTAAAGGTTAGACCTGCAAATTTCCTTAAGTCGAGATGATATTATTGGACTAAGACATAAATAGTTGCACAACTTAGGTAGCCATGAAACACACTAGTTGGTATATCCCCAGTAATTATCTCTCCTTAAGAATATCTGATTATATTGTGATGAAAGTGAAGTAAAAATACTGAAAAGTAAATGTGTTAGCATTGAAATGTGAGTAGTAAAATTATAAGTGCGGAAAGTAAAGTATTTCCTTCGCAAGCTAGTCTTGAACAGACAGGACATTCTAGAAATCATCAATCGAATGGACATCAATCAAAATCAGCCCATAGAATGGCAGAGCATTCAAAACAACGTTGATATGTCAAGGGTGAGGTGTTTGGTTACCTAAAAGACTAGTTTGGATGGTAGTCGGGATGTGGTTGATGTTTGAAAGCAAGTCATGATAAAGATGAATGCAACAAGATGGAAGTCGGGATGAAGGAAAACTTGTTGTTCTTAGTAAAAGAAATTAAGAGAGGGTGAGAAGAGAACTTAATTTTGTTCCTATATCGAAAGAAACGGGTTGTTCCTAAATAACGAGCATTTGAAACACAAAAACTTTAGAGGGTTTGCAAGTAATTTTAAATTGATATTGAGTTTGATCATTTTGATTGTTTGGCTGATTGATTGATTAAACCTTGAGGGAAAAAAAAGGTTCTTCTCCATTTTTAAGCGGTGGGAAAGTTGAATCGGACTGCCATGCAGATTTTGGCAGACTCGTGTTGTAGTGAACCTGTTGAGAGCAACCCATTTGCCTTGTTATCCCTTTGTGCGCTTCAGAGCCATTCCTTCTTCTTCCTCTTCTTCACATTTCCACGTCTGCACATTCCAAGTAGGCATTTTTGGGAAAGAATTTTGTGAGTTGGGCCTTTAATTCCTCTAGGCAATCGTTTTGGCCCTAGGAAGGATTCTTTTGGTTGTTAATAATTCCCCTTGAATTTGAAATCTTTTGTCTTAAAATAATTTAAATTCACACGCTCACAACTTTACCTATTTCAATTTTTTTGGACCTCTTCCAGAAATCTTGACATAGTCTTAGATCGGTCAAACTAGTATTTGACATAAATATTTTCTTTGACCACGCATAGGAAACATTTTAATGTTAGTTAAACGAACGAGCAGATTTTCGTGGTCCTACTACTAGGGTAAACTTGCATTATGTGCTAGCACGGACTATTGGTTGCAGGCTTACAACTGAACGTTAACCTAGGACAAGGTTGCTTTGTTGAGAACTATGAGTGAAAGTTCGATTAACCGACCGGAACTTACACCTCAACTGATAAGGGCCCTAGTATGGGCAATTTTAGTCACTACTCATGATTTTCGCTTGATCTTTTAGTAGCACACCTTCACTAGTTTATTAATGTTGAGTTTTATCCCCTGATTAAGTTGTTAATCTTTACTCGAAAGCGTTTGACCTACACTTTGACCCTGAATTGTAGGGTATCATTTCATCGCTCCACTCCTCCTTCAGAAATTGCTTAAGCTCTCTTTTAGATAACCTCATCTCTGTATTTTTGTGACGCCACTCAAGTAGTGGAGTGACGTTCCTATTCCTTCGAGTATCCCCTTTACTATTCAGACTTATAGAGATCAAATCTTGGGCGTTCTTGAACCTTATCGAACGAAGAGTTAGGCATATTTGTGATAAAAGTCATCACCTATTGCGAGGTAAGGATTTTGGCATCATTGCCCCTACTCAATCCCTTACAAGAGTTTAAAATGTTTCAAGTAGGGGTTGTTAAGATTTTTACACCAATTTGAACTTATGGATTATTAGGGACTTTCACGGTATTCAATACCTCTTTGTTGAGGGGACAATCCAGACTTGTTAACTATTAGGAGAAACATGAGGAATCGTTAGTCACAAATTTTTTACTTGAGGTGTGTTACATTACCTCTCATTTTCCTAAAGATCAACTCGAATCAGACTTTGTACTTGGTATTTTATGTATCCATGTGTTGGACTATTGGACTGGAAGGATCCCTTATTTGAGTTAGTTACTTGAAGAACCCGAAAAACTAACATTTGGGCTACGATTCGTTATTCTTATAGCTAGCAATTGATCGAACTTACTTGTTCCTAATCCCAACCTAGACCACTAATTTAGTGAAGAGATGTACTGGGTCACCATTCGAACCTTGAGGCCTGTCCGGATTTGACTATCATATTACCCACGATGCGCCTTAAACTGTTGTCTGGGAGAAATGTTTCATAGATCGTATTAGTTGGTGAGTTACTATGAACCCTATTTAACTTTTTGTGTTGAGGTTCGCCACTGCCCTCAGGAAGTATTAGAGGGATTGTTGACATCTTACCTGATGGAATGTTGATGTCATTGAATTTTAATACTTTGGGGCGAGTTATATTGCATGGTTGTTGGGACATCAAGGTTCTCTAAGTGCTTCACCTACTGGGAGTTGTTAGTGAAGGAAAAATCAACCTATTTTTAAGGGTTCGGTATCTTTTAGGAAAGAGAATAGTTGTTGACAAAGGAATCCATACGGGACATTCAGAAAACATCTAGTTTGTTGTATCATTGAGAGGCAACATTTATTGGATTGCATGTTGTAATCGAAGAGACACACTGTTATCTTAATGATGGAGAAATGACGAATCTCCTAGGCGGTGCACAATCTGTTGGACCTTATGAGGGAGCTAAACATTTAGTTGTGGTAGCACACACAAATTTCGGATAACTGTTGGGAGTTATACCTTTGACTGATATTAACCAAGTTTCGGGGATGAAATTTCCCTAATGAGGTATACTAATACGTCCCGTACAAGAATTTACAAATTAAAAATAGTGAAATTACAAAATTACACCTAAGAATTTTCGAGTTAGGCTACACCTAGTCTATGGTTTGTTGGGTTAGACTTTAACCCATTTGTAGCCAAGCCCTAATATTGCTTTGCTAAGCCGGTATTGTTGCAAAATCCTCAATTTAAGCTAAGGCCCAAGATTGGGGACCCAAACCTTAAAACCCCTAAGCTTTTCTTAAGGCCATTAAGTGTGACCTAGGCCCAAGTCAAGGCGCAAAACCCTTTTAGGCACTATCCTTTTGTTTTAGCTGGTCCTATCAGATGAAAACACACACACACACACACACACACACACACACACTGAACCAACAATGTGAAGCATGCTAAACCACTTCATCTTCTTGCTTTAGCGGTGAGGCCACGACCCTTTTCACCACTTCTCATACTCAACACTTACTCTCTATAAGTGATCAATCAACCTTCTCGTAACCCCCAAAGCCGTAGAGGATCGCGGTAACCAGCATGAGGTGGAGGTGAACACAAGGGTAAGGGAGAAGGTGATGACCATTTCCCTTGTCACCAGCGAACCTCGAACTAGGACCCTTCTTACTCACTTTGTCCTTTTTGCCTCGACCCTGCAAACACCGTGGCAGGGTTGTAACCCTTGTGAATGGACCATATCGTGACGTTTCCCTGTGACCCATAAATGACCCGAAGAGGACTCCCTTGGGTAAGATCTTGAACGAGATAAGATCGTGACCCATAGATGAATAAGATAAGTTCCTTAGTAACCACCACTAACCATTTACATTTTGATTTCGACGTAAGCAACCATGACGGCGACTGTAAACTCGATGACCCGATTTTGACCCGACGACAACCCGAGTTGGTCTTAAGAGAATCTAGGTAGTGTTTCAATCTATGACTTTAAGCATTGGAATAGTCTATCCTTGGGCTGTATTTTAACCTATTTGCATGTCGTGTTCGAGCAACAGCGGACAGCGAAGTTGACAACGGTCCAAGTTATAGAATCGAGAGCCTTCCCTTCGATTTTAAGGTCGTAGCAGTAGATTCTAGAATTAGCACTAAGATTTTTCAGATTCCTAGTGTCGTGTAGTGTAGGATTGGTGCCTTGCATGTCATTTTTGAGTCAAAATTGAGGAAGTTAGACCTCGTTCGGCCACCATGCACGGTGGCACTGTCGGCAGTCTAGTCGTCGTCTCCGCCGAAACTCCAACGGTGGTCAACGGTAAACCGTTAGTCTTAACGGTCAACTAATGGTCTGTGAATAGAATATTCAAGGAAAATTCTCCCACGTGTGGCGCGTGGGGCATTGTAGCATGACATGCGCAGAGCGTGTGACGCACACATGCAAGCGCATGGCCAGCGCGTGAGGTCTCCTACTAACGCATGGAGGCGGGTGGGAGGGACTTCCGACCTTCCACTCGTGCGTGGACCTCTTTTCCAGCCCACGACCATGCGTGGGCACAATTTTAGAGCATTTTCTGCAATTTTGAGTGCATTTCCAGCTCATTCAAGTGTTTTAAGCAACGTTTCGAGCTACCCTAAGGGGGGTTTCTCTACCGTTTTGAGTTGGATTTTTTTGGTAAAATGTATAATTATTCTTGATATGGTTAAATGGACTTGGAGCTTGTGCTAGTTTGGTACGTCGTGTCAGGACCTGACCCTACTCAGTCAAGACCCAACTCTAGCACGATATTATTCGCTTTAGGCCTCCTCGCACTCACGATTTTGTTTTTGGGAGCTCACGGTGCAACTTCCCAGGGGATCACGCATCATGAAATTGCACAAACCTCAACTCGCTTAACTTTGAAATTCCAACCGAACCCAAAACCATTGAGCTCCCAAAAGGCCTCGTGCTAGATAGGTGTGTGCTTACACCATTAAGGCACACCATTATTCCTCTCCCAGACCATTCCCCCCTCGCATGAATGTGGGATCGTTCATCGTTCCCTACAGGACACGGGTTTTACAATCCACCCCTCTAAGGGCTTAGCGTCCTCGCGAGCACGCTTCCCGATTGAGATTTGGCTGACACGACCTACCCCCAATCCCCCGGGATTAAGGGCTAAGTCATGCTCCCATCTAACTTACGTGTGACTCGAAGGCTAAACTGACGTCCAACCTCCATGTAACACGTAAGCCGGATAAGGGATTTCCAAAATGAACCGTCCACAAGTACTGGACTTCCCAGAGCGTGCAAAATCTAATGTGGATTGCGTGTGTGATGTCTCCATCTCTCTCTATGAACTCGTGACGTCCCTAACTACGTCACAGTCCTCAGTCAAATTTCGATTGACCGCTCGAATTAAAAGTCAACCGTTCGCCCAATTCCAGGGGCAAAATAGTCATGTCGTACCGTCTGTCCGAAAGCATCTAACTAATTACCGATTAACTTTACTAATATGTCATTAACTACTAATCTAATCCCAATTTTTAGGACGGATCGTTACAATCTTCCCCCCTTAAAGAATTTCGTCCCCGAAATTCCGCATCTCGTACTTCCGTAAGTACTAGGGGAAATCTAACTGAGCTCACACCTGGGTCTCCTACCTGGTGTCTGTCACCTGCTAATTCAACTTATCCTGACAGTTCCCAAACTATCACCCCAACTCGATCAAGCGAACCAACTCAACCAATTTTCGGTCCATCTGATGATCATCTCATTCTCACTGAGGTTGACACTTTTCAACTCGTAACTGCGATATTTCTAACGTCGCACCAGTCGATACTCACGGCTCCACTAATAGTAGGTGCACCACAACACCACTGCTACCAAGTTCAACACTTCCGACTCCTTTCCGAGTTGAGCGTACCTCGTACTAATGTCCCAGTACATGTCAGGACCCACCCCGGTTTCACCCCGAAACCCGAGGTAAATCCCGCTCCCGTCTGACTCCCCGACACAACACCCAAGTAACACTCACGCAACCCAGTCAGACGCAGGAGTAATTAAACAAAATATTCCGACGTTAACGTTTACAGAGCATAGTACGAAAATACAGGGAACTAAAAGTCGATAAATACATGCACACGGAAGACTTTAAACTACTCCGGGACCCCTCGCGTGACTTCTATGCCTCCGTCACTGCCTCGACGTCAAGACCCCGCGCTAGCTCCACAACCTGGAGGGCAATTTAAAACAGAAGATGTGAGTGGACCATAAGAACAAAAAGGTTTCTAAAACCATTTATCAAAAAGTCGAGTTTAACCCTCCGTTTTGAAACCAAATGCATAACCAACAGTTATGAACACAGTTATAAAATAATCATTATAAAACATCATAAGAAACAGAAACACTATAAAATATCATAAGAAACCATAGCATGAGTATCAGAAACCGTATCAACTCCTCATTTCCCGATCGAACCTGCTGGACCTATCCGAGTCTTTAAACTCCCGAGTCTTTAAACTCAATCCAGGCCTTTATCATATCCGAGTCTTTAAACTCCCGAGTCTTTAAACTCAAGGCCTACGGGGGAAAATCAATATATCCGAGTCTTTAAACTCAATCCGGGTCTTTAAACCCAATCCGGCCGGTCCCCCGTCACATATATCCGGGTCTTTAAACCCAATAACCAGATCCAGCAAATCCAATCCCAAAACTATTTTAAAACCATTTTCCAAATCCTCATCCAAACCCGAATCCGAAATCACTGGTCCGAAGCCCTTCCGGCGTTCAGAACCGTCATTCCGAACCCAAATCCGGAAAAATATCCATTTTCATACCAAAACCACATGTAATCACAAATCATATTTCATAACCCATTTATCATCATCAGAAAACCTTTATAGGTGAAAATCCCCAAATGTGTCATCAAAATCCGAAAACCAGCATTTTCTCAAAAACGTGCAAAATCCCGAAAATGTCTCGAAAAACGTGCAAACATCTCAACCACGTATAATCACGTAAAACCATCATAACATATGCAATAAACACAGTGTCTTAAGTAAAACCATCAAAAACGTATATAAAAACAGTTATGCATGATCGAGTTTAAGGAAAGGGTCCACTCACAGTACTGAGCCCTACTCGCGTCCCGAACGTCCAGCCCGTTCCTCGGCTTCCTCGGGAAATCCCGATCCTGTCAATCACCGTCAAATTACGTCACTAATACATCTACGAAGCAACTACCTAATTTTCCTTAAAATTCCCCGAACTAAAGACTTAAAACCCGGGACCCTAACCATTCACCCTCGCGGAACTAAACTCAAACGACTTCCGATTGACCCGAAACCAACTCCATTGAACTCACCACAACTCCTAGACCAAAAGTCATGTTGATCGCTTCTCCATACGCCGCCGTACGCGCCCCCACGCGCCGCCCAAAGTGGCTGCGCGTGGCCCTCACGCGCCAGCTACAGTGTCACCCCCAACCTCGAGTGCACTGTGCTGAACCAGCCGCTGCAACTGGACCGGCGAGAGGCATTCTCTGCCGTCCGGCCACCAATTCACTCCCTCTCTTCTCCTACGGCTTCGTCCAGACACCACGAATCCATCCCTCAACTCCTCTAACCTCAACACAGTCCCGTCATCGTCGATTCAAGCTCGAACCAGACGGCCATCACACCCCTGTTTCACGATCCATCTGCTCCGGTCACCTCCCGTCACGGTGGCGACATCAGACGATTCCTAAGGCTTTACTGAACCGAGACCTAACCTCCGTTACCCTCGACTCACCCCCAAACTCGTCGACTCACCATTTGAATTTTGCGGCCAAACAGAGCATCAAAGTGCTCATCATCGCCCGAGCTCCGCCGTGGACACCCCCGTCACGGCGACCATCCTAGTCGACACCTAGGACCTCCCGGAACACTATCCCGACCTCCAATCCTCTCGACTCTCAGCCCAGACCCACGACTTTCCAAATGAAAATCACGGGAAGAACAGAGCAGGAAGACTTACCCTTCGGTTGCAGCTCCGCCGTGCGCACCGCCGCCTACCACTGTGATCGTTGGACTCCTTGCAACCTCCTCAGCCTCCCCTTGCTTTGGTTTGCCTCACCTCACGGCGTAGCCACCACTTCGAACTCTCAGGCTCCCTGTTTCCCCCAAACTCCTCCGCACCTCCACCGTGCCGCCGTGCACGATCACAGCTCCAATTCACCACCACCAGCTCACACTGACCTCCCTGTCTCTCCCTCACTCACCCACGCTCAACACCAGCCAAGATCCTTCCTCAATTCTCCCTCACAAGCTCACTCTGTTTCTCTGTGCTTGTCGAAGAACCACACACGCACACACGGGTTCACCCAAGTAATTAGGACCGTGAACACACAGGATTGCACCAGAAGCCTCTACACACATGCCACATGTCACCATCCACTCAATCCTGATCCCACTTGGTTAAACCCCAGCCGTCCATCTCCTTTCTCTTTGCACAAATCCCCAGAAACCAAAAGACCAAAATACCCTCCTGTTTTACTCATTTTTACGGTTTTACCAAAACTTCCTAGACCCGTAACTCTCGTCTCGTAAGTCCGATGAATACGTGCCGCCTGTCATCGAACTCAGGACGACGAAATCCATATAACCACCCTAGGTCAACCTACCAAAACTCGATTATTCAAAAAGTCAACTATTCCCCCTACTTTACCAAAATTACGATAATGCCCTCGACCTTCCGAACATCACAACTTCCTCCACGGATGTCGGAATCAGGCGTGCCACCTGCCTATGGCTTCGTGACGTCCTAAACTACGTCCTGGTCACTGGTCAAAGTCCATCGGACCTCCCAAACTAAAAGTCAACGTTTTTGCCCGAATTAGGGGCAGAATCGTCATTCTACACTTACGGACCTATCGGGACCACCTAACCGCCGATTAACCTCACTAATCACACCTTAACCATTCTACTTATCCCGGCTCTCGGGACGGGTTGTTACAATCTACCCACCTAAATAGAATTTCGTCCCCGAAATTCCACAGCTAGTTCCCAACACCTAGGGTCTCCTACCCGGTAAATAACAACCTCTCCTGGGTTTCCTGTCTATCATCTCCACCTTGGGTATTTCACTCCATCCCCAACTACGGTTACTACGGCCAACCCTAGCTATGTAACAGCTACATGGTGTACGCAAGGGAAACTCTATGAATAGAAAACAAAGGTATTATAAAATACCTTATTTCAGAGTACCCGACAGAAGTCATAGAGTACATCCTCGTATACAACCACCCTACCTTCCCTCGAATGCTCGGCTACTATCGGAAGAAATCTACAAAGTCCTAAAGGCAAACTTTATCTTGTGGGTTCTCTCCTTCAATAACCTCATATCGATCAGTTATAGTCACTCCTTTCCTATACTTCCCGTCAACCTGCTACGGAACTTACTGTACCACTCCAAGTCCTCTAGGAAAACTCCTAGACTCTACCCTGAGATCCAACAACCAAACCTAAGTACAGCACAACCAAAGTAAAAGAGGTACCTGTCCCCACATCTGGTGTCGACTGATCCTCCTGCTGAGTTATCGAGAACACCCGGGCCTGAGATCCCGACGCTCTACCATGTCCCCTCGAACTACTCGTGGCTGTGCCACCACCTCCTCTCGTACCTGCTGTCCCTGACGATGTACTCTGCCCAGGCTCCGCTGCTCCTCTGCCTACACCACCTTCATGTGGCAACTGTGGACACTCACGTCGAAAATGACCTCGCTCCCCACAGTAGAAACACACATTCCAGCCTGGTCCACTGCTCGGTCTCCCTGTAGATGCTACCGACGTCGCACTCGCTTGCGGAGTCAGCGGTGCTCGGTAACCCCAAAATCCTGAACTCTGGGCACGGTCAGGCCTACCAAAATGATCATCGCCCGACGAGGACGATCCACCGAAGTTACCTCTTTTCGGTGTCTGCTGGCTCGACGCTCCAGGAATCGATGGTTCCCGGCGTCGCACCGGCAAACTAGCCTCAACTCGCACCGCAGCATCCGACAAGTCTCGGAGGGTAGCAAAAGATCCAGCCGTCACTACGGCTCGAATCTCGCCTCGCAGACCCAACTCGAACCTTCGGCACTTCTCGGCTTCAGTGGCCACAAAAGCAGGAGCAAACCGAGACAACATCTGGAACTTCCGTTCATACTCTGCCACTGTCATATTCCCCTGCTGGAGCTGCAGAAACTCCGCCTCCTTGGCATCCCGGAAAGAACGAGGATAATACTGCTCCAGAAACCGTTCCCTGAACGTCTCCCAGGTCACACTATGGACATCCCAACCGGACAACTCAAGAGTATACCACCACTCGTACGCTGCACCATCCAGTAGAAAGGTAGCCAACAACACTCGCTCCCCTGGCGGACAATGCATCACCGCAAAAATCCGCTCCAGTCTGGTAATCCACCTCTGGGCTTCCTCAGGATCAGCCCCACCACTAAACGTCGTCGCCCCGAGTCGCTGGGCTCGCTCAATCGTGGCACTCTCCGTCTCTCTTGCTACTTCTTCAGGTTGTGGAGAGGGTCTACGTCTCGGAGGCATCGTCAACCGCACACTGAAAGTATCATAGAAGTAGTTAAGCAACTGGAACACAACCTCACAAACCAACAAACCCCACAAACCCGACAAACCTATGCTCTGATACCAATTGTCAGGACCCACCCCGGTTTCACCCCGAAACCCGAGGTAAATCCCGCTCCCGTCTGACTCCCCGACACAACACCCAAGTAACACTCACGCAACCCAGTCAGACGCAGGAGTAATTAAACAAAATATTCCGACGTTAACGTTTACAGAGCATAGTACGAAAATACAGGGAACTAAAAGTCGATAAATACATGCACACGGAAGACTTTAAACTACTCCGGGACCCCTCGCGTGACTTCTATGCCTCCGTCACTGCCTCGACGTCAAGACCCCGCGCTAGCTCCACAACCTGGAGGGCAATTTAAAACAGAAGATGTGAGTGGACCATAAGAACAAAAAGGTTTCTAAAACCATTTATCAAAAAGTCGAGTTTAACCCTCCGTTTTGAAACCAAATGCATAACCAACAGTTATGAACACAGTTATAAAATAATCATTATAAAACATCATAAGAAACAGAAACACTATAAAATATCATAAGAAACCATAGCATGAGTATCAGAAACCGTATCAACTCCTCATTTCCCGATCGAACCTGCTGGACCTATCCGAGTCTTTAAACTCCCGAGTCTTTAAACTCAATCCAGGCCTTTATCATATCCGAGTCTTTAAACTCCCGAGTCTTTAAACTCAAGGCCTACGGGGGAAAATCAATATATCCGAGTCTTTAAACTCAATCCGGGTCTTTAAACCCAATCCGGCCGGTCCCCCGTCACATATATCCGGGTCTTTAAACCCAATAACCAGATCCAGCAAATCCAATCCCAAAACTATTTTAAAACCATTTTCCAAATCCTCATCCAAACCCGAATCCGAAATCACTGGTCCGAAGCCCTTCCGGCGTTCAGAACCGTCATTCCGAACCCAAATCCGGAAAAATATCCATTTTCATACCAAAACCACATGTAATCACAAATCATATTTCATAACCCATTTATCATCATCAGAAAACCTTTATAGGTGAAAATCCCCAAATGTGTCATCAAAATCCGAAAACCAGCATTTTCTCAAAAACGTGCAAAATCCCGAAAATGTCTCGAAAAACGTGCAAACATTTCAACCACGTATAATCACGTAAAACCATCATAACATATGCAATAAACACAGTGTCTTAAGTAAAACCATCAAAAACGTATATAAAAACAGTTATGCATGATCGAGTTTAAGGAAAGGGTCCACTCACAGTACTGAGCCCTACTCGCGTCCCGAACGTCCAGCCCGTTCCTCGGCTTCCTCGGGAAATCCCGATCCTGTCAATCACCGTCAAATTACGTCACTAATACATCTACGAAGCAACTACCTAATTTTCCTTAAAATTCCCCGAACTAAAGACTTAAAACCCGGGACCCTAACCATTCACCCTCGCGGAACTAAACTCAAACGACTTCCGATTGACCCGAAACCAACTCCATTGAACTCACCACAACTCCTAGACCAAAAGTCATGTTGATCGCTTCTCCATACGCCGCCGTACGCGCCCCCACGCGCCGCCCAAAGTGGCTGCGCGTGGCCCTCACGCGCCAGCTACAGTGTCACCCCCAACCTCGAGTGCACTGTGCTGAACCAGCCGCTGCAACTGGACCGGCGAGAGGCATTCTCTGCCGTCCGGCCACCAATTCACTCCCTCTCTTCTCCTACGGCTTCGTCCAGACACCACGAATCCATCCCTCAACTCCTCTAACCTCAACACAGTCCCGTCATCGTCGATTCAAGCTCGAACCAGACGGCCATCACACCCCTGTTTCACGATCCATCTGCTCCGGTCACCTCCCGTCACGGTGGCGACATCAGACGATTCCTAAGGCTTTACTGAACCGAGACCTAACCTCCGTTACCCTCGACTCACCCCCAAACTCGTCGACTCACCATTTGAATTTTGCGGCCAAACAGAGCATCAAAGTGCTCATCATCGCCCGAGCTCCGCCGTGGACACCCCCGTCACGGCGACCATCCTAGTCGACACCTAGGACCTCCCGGAACACTATCCCGACCTCCAATCCTCTCGACTCTCAGCCCAGACCCACGACTTTCCAAATGAAAATCACGGGAAGAACAGAGCAGGAAGACTTACCCTTCGGTTGCAGCTCCGCCGTGCGCACCGCCGCCTACCACTGTGATCGTTGGACTCCTTGCAACCTCCTCAGCCTCCCCTTGCCTTGGTTTGCCTCACCTCACGGCGTAGCCACCACTTCGAACTCTCAGGCTCCCTGTTTCCCCCAAACTCCTCCGCACCTCCACCGTGCCGCCGTGCACGATCACAGCTCCAATTCACCACCACCAGCTCACACTGACCTCCCTGTCTCTCCCTCACTCACCCACGCTCAACACCAGCCAAGATCCTTCCTCAATTCTCCCTCACAAGCTCACTCTGTTTCTCTGTGCTTGTCGAAGAACCACACACGCACACACGGGTTCACCCAAGTAATTAGGACCGTGAACACACAGGATTGCACCAGAAGCCTCTACACACATGCCACATGTCACCATCCACTCAATCCTGATCCCACTTGGTTAAACCCCAGCCGTCCATCTCCTTTCTCTTTGCACAAATCCCCAGAAACCAAAAGACCAAAATACCCTCCTGTTTTACTCATTTTTACGGTTTTACCAAAACTTCCTAGACCCGTAACTCTCGTCTCGTAAGTCCGATGAATACGTGCCGCCTGTCATCGAACTCAGGACGACGAAATCCATATAACCACCCTAGGTCAACCTACCAAAACTCGATTATTCAAAAAGTCAACTATTCCCCCTACTTTACCAAAATTACGATAATGCCCTCGACCTTCCGAACATCACAACTTCCTCCACGGATGTCGGAATCAGGCGTGCCACCTGCCTATGGCTTCGTGACGTCCTAAACTACGTCCTGGTCACTGGTCAAAGTCCATCGGACCTCCCAAACTAAAAGTCAACGTTTTTGCCCGAATTAGGGGCAGAATCGTCATTCTACACTTACGGACCTATCGGGACCACCTAACCGCCGATTAACCTCACTAATCACACCTTAACCATTCTACTTATCCCGGCTCTCGGGACGGGTTGTTACAGTACATCATGCGAGTTCTCCGTCAACAAACACTAATCTCAAGTACACCCATTCACAAAAATAGCATCTAGTGGTCTCGGTACTCCTGTGCATCAAGATTCGTGCAACGTTCTATACTACCTCCGTCAGCGATCCGCGCCGACCTCACCGGAGTCACAACGTACTCGTCTATACCCCCAATTCAGCTAATCATCTCACTAGTGGCTCCACTAACCACTGACACAGTCAACCTGTGGAAACATCATCCACATCCCATACTATCTCTTTATAATTGGACTCTTTCATAAACCGGTTTAACCGTGATCAAACATCTAAATGTCAGGGTCTCACCAGCCACTCATGGCTCTGAGCCTCTAGCTCACATCAACACTGTAGCCTGCCATAACCAATCAAATCACTCAGGATCCAGTCCTTACCTCAACCAATCAATCATATCGATACTGCTATGATCAGCAAGATAACCAACAACATACCTCGGCACCAAGCCAGTTACCAACACCTCTATCAGAACATCACGATACACCTCCAATCACATAGGAACATATCCCAAGTACATGCACCACTCACCACCAACCAGAACCACGGTGCATAACACGAGACACACGCAAAGACAACCCTACGAACTTTAAATAACACAACGATATTTTAGAATACCTCAAACACAGCTCGTAGAGTATATCCTCACGTACTTCCAACAACCTCTGACGGTAAGTCCACCAATTAACCATATCAGCATCAGTCGAGCTCTATTATTCCCAACATCCATCCAACAACACCATAGTGTACCCGTCACCTTCACAGCGATTCTCCAGGGTATATAAGCATCCTCATAACCATACCGCTTACTTCCTGACGACGAGCCAATCATGCTTCATTTTTGTAGTCCGCCAGTCCGATCCTACTACTAGGCTGAACTACAAGCCTTCTGGTCTCCTTGGTCTCCCGACCAAGATGAAATCCAAACACATCACAACCATGTACACAGGGCAGACCTAGCACTAGATCCAAGCCAAAACCCATACATATGCGAGATGGACCACACACGTCCTGTACAACTCCAAGGTGGTCAAAATATCCAACCTATGTCTCACATACGATCCTCCAGATCCACCATAACTCAATCTTAAGCCAGAAACGATCCAATCCTGATCCACTCATTCGTATGTGTACCCCGCTTACTGTGTATCAGACCACTGCATCGAATCACATCCATCCAAAATACCACACGTCTAGATTGTGGGTTCTCTTCAATAACATCATATCAATCAGTTAAAGTCACTCCTTCTCAGCTTCCTTCCATCATCTTACAACGGAACTCACAATGGTCCACAACTATGACATCACAAGTCATCCTACCTTAATCCAACTTAGTACAATCCTACGATACTCGCCACACATGCCAAACAGGGCATCACCAAGTCCTCTTCCTTCTCTCGAACACCTCTACTCGTGACCACGACTAGGGGGGTCACAATTCCTGAAGTGCCATCACTGAGTCACCCAAATCGACTCTAGTGCATTCAACTCTCATACTCGACATCTAATCACCAACTCAGGATCAACAGACATCTCGTCGTCTAAACTACAATAACTCCTGATTCTGAGAGTCCAATCATCTTTTCCAACTAGGGGACTTCATCCTCGAGTATACCACCTCTGGACTAACTATCCAAATGTCAACTCCTCTATGGGACTTAGAAAAGTCCACACCTCCTACGAATCACCACCACGTGTCCGTAACCAAACCAATTCACCGACCAACTCGCCTGTCGATTCTCACTGTTTATGCACATCCAACAGGATGTCAATCATCACTCCTTCTGATGATTGTATCCTAACCTTCCAGAGGTTCAACTCTGAGCATCACTATCATACGAGTAACCAACTCTCGGGATCACAATCAAAAATCGCTCACCTCGAACTCCTCAGTCACTATTCCCGAAGTCGTTCATCACGAAGGTCGGGGAATCACTAAGTGATGGCCTCGATATCACCTAAATGCTAACCTCGGCATGTGCCGACATAGTCCAACATACTCGACATCTCCAACATAACAGGATGAGTCCACGAAAACCAACCTCACTCATGGTCAACCAGACCATACCAACCTAGCCTGATCCAACACGAACCATAGGTCCACCGCGCTTTCGCTGCGCTACTCTGATTAACTAATGACATCCTATTCGTTCGTCTTGAAACATAACCTACCAATGGTTATCACATATTCCAACTCGGTTAGTGGTTCCTGCCAGACATCGGCATCTCACGACTGGTCACAACTGTAACTCACGATGTGCCCATTGTACTATCACAAGCCTCCCAGCTCGTGGCACATCATCTTCTAGCTCGTGCTCATAGCACATCAGTCCCGAACCTCTGTTCTTACCGAGCCGAAACCCTCAATCTACGCTCAAGTCGGGGGAATTAAAATCCCTCGTAATCCACAACTTTAAGCAACTCAATGCTCAACCCACGCCGCAGTCTTACTAGACTCGTCCAGAGTCGTCCACCAACCATCCACTACCTGGGCTGCACCTAGCAGCACCATCTCCAATCTGGCCATAAATCGGCCCAATCACAACCACTATTTAACCACAAAACCCAAACTCACGGTTTCTAGACCAGTCATCCCACGGGGTTCCTCAAATCAACCTCGTCATATGGGTTATCTAAACCCGCGACAGCCACTAGTTCACCACAACCTTACCACTCGAGTCGTCACACCCGACTAAGACCATCCCTTCAGAAAGTCTGCATAAGCATCAACCGGTAACCCTCCCTAGGGGGAATCCCTTAAATCCTCAAAGTAGGTTCCTATACCCCATCACTCGAGACATCCGGCTACTCGTAGCCGCACAACTCCAAGCTCGAATAATCTAATCAAATGATCACAAGTCCATACTATCGTCATCCAATCACCATCTGGCCCAACATGCCACAGTCAACCGGCCTCCTCGGTCCACGTGTACCACCAGCTCAACAGGCTACTTTCAGGCCCCACAGGATGACCAGCCTACTCATAATCGTCCCTCACTGCCTACCATCCAAGTTAACCACGCAGGCATACATCCGACCCTATGGTTCAACCATCGAGCACATCCAGCGCCAAACACGCTAACTATTCCAACCCTAAGCCGACATACGTCATACCTCGTACCGCGTATCGAGCGACTATCACCCTGGCACTAACAATCGAGGCTAACTAACCACTAACGAACGTACTGTCACTATCGCGTCCAGGTTGATAACGGGTTGTTCCGCGTCGAGACATCACATCCACAGTAGCATCACAACACCCAAGTCGACGAACCAACGACTCTGAGAACCAAACCTCGTGCAGAGCGCACAAAACCTGCTCTAATCCCTGTTTCCGGGACGAGTCGTTACATTAGCTCTGATACCATTCTGTTATGACCCAACCCCCATCGGTCAGGACCCGACTTCAGCACGATATTGTTCGCTTTGGGCATCCTCGCCCTTCCAATTTTGTTTTCAGGAGCTCACAGTGCAACTTCTCAAGGGGTAACCAATCATGGAATTGCACCAACTTCAACTCGCTTAACTCTGGAATTCCAACCAAACCCAAAGCCATTGAGCTCCCAAAAGGCCTCGCGCTAGATAGGTGTATGCCTACACCTTTAAGGCACACAACCATTCCCCTCCTAGAACATTCCCCCCTCGCAGGAATATGGGATCGTTCACCTTCCCTCCAGGACACGGGTCTTACACGTCGGGTGATTTCGACTCCTTGACTAGTATGTGAGTGGACCCCTTTCCCTAAACTTGTTCTAACATTCTATTTACTTGCACTTTTTATGATGTTATCTGTAATGACTCGTCCCGAATATTGGGATTAAATACTAATTAATTATGGATTTAGTATGATTAATCAGGGATTAATCGAGAGGAATCAGACAGACGGTGTAAAATGACCATTTTGCCCCTGGATTTGGACAAAATTTTGACTTTTGACTCGGGGAGTCAAACTTACGATGACCGATGACCATGGCGTAGATTGAGACGTCATGAGTCCGTAGACAGGCGGCACGTCGAAATCGGACGTTCGACGAAAAAGTTATGGTCACGAAATAGAGAACGGTTAAACTTATGTTCCGGAAATTAGATTAAAATAATAGTTAAATAATGAGGGACTAATGAGTGACAAGTGGACCCTTGGATGAGTGACAAGTGTCACTCATCTCATGGCCCAAAATTCCACAAAAAGGGGATCATGTCCCATTGGTTAGTTTTTATATTTATATTTATGTATATATATATATGTAACGACCCGTTCTAGAAATCGGGATTAGTTTAGTGATTAATGATGGATTAGTAACTTAATCGGTGAATAGTTAGGTACTTTCGGAAGGACGGTGCGAAATGATGATTTTGCCCCTAGAATTGGGCAAAATGTTGACTTTTTGATCAGGCGGTCAAATGGACTTTGACCGAAGACTGTGACATAGTTCGGGACCTCACGAGTTTATAGACAGGTGGCAAGTCCGATTCCAACATCCGAGGACAAAGTTATGATGTTTGGAAGTTCGAGGGTACTTTGGTAATTTTGATGGAATAGAGGTAAATGGTTGACTTTTTAGACGATAAGTCACTTTCAAGCATTTCAAGGACCGTTAGGTAGGTCTCGATCCCATGAGTACAACGACATGCGGCACACTGTCATCGGAGTTCGGATGGCTCGGGGTTCGATCACAAGATGCTAGGGGCATTTTGGTAATTTTGCCTCAAAAGGGCATTTTGGTCATTTTTGCATGGGGATCTGTGCCCACTGAGTAGTGAACACTTGGCTGTTATTGGAAATGGTGCCACAGAGATTTTGACGCGTGGCTGGGTCTGGATGGCTGTAGAAGCCTCCTCATCGTTGCCTTCTTTGTTTTTAAATCGTGGAGGCACGATCAAGGAGAAAAAACAGAGAGTGGCAGTGTGTATGTGATTAAACCGTGAGGACCTATCCCATCTTTCTCTGTTGTGTGGAAGCAGGTGGAAAACTAGAAGGTGAGGGTGGTGCCACCGTGTTAAGCTCCTGTAGACAGTGGCCCTAGAACCTTGAGGAAAAACAGAGAAACCCGATAGATCAACCCACCTTACCTCCTTCAATCTTCATTGTTTCTAATTCTTCTCTGAATGAAAAAGAAAGGCTAGAAGGTGGGGATTATGATGGTGCTGTCACGACAAACCGTCATGGACGGTGGTTGAGGACTGGGAAAACAGAGAGAATTAGGTGCCCTGTTTCCTTCAAACTGGCAACTCATCTTGTGAGGCTCGATGATCAGACTGGTGGCTAAGATGAGGTCCAGGAGGTTGCTAGGAGTAGATAGAGATTGGTTTCGAAACCCAACGTGGACGGTAAGTAAAAAACTCATGGAAGACTCTTTTAAATTCAAAAATGGCAAAGTGTGTTTTAGTGACAGTTTATTAAATTGTTGTTTTGGGTGAGGTTCTGGACGACAAAAGGAAGTTAATGGACGGGGAACTAGGGATAGATATGGCCGGAAGTACGGGAACAGAAAGGAGGAAGGTCGAAGGTTTTTACGCGATTAGGGAGGTACTTTCTCACTGTATTTCTCATGATTTTAGTAAGTAGATTCATTGATTAGTTTAGGACGAAGCTAAAGGACTAAACAGAATTGAAAAAGATGAAAAAACCAGAGAAAACAGGGAATGTCGGTTCGGGTTGGACCGGTCTGGACTGGTATAACAGAGGTTGAAGATGAACAGTGACTGAGGCGCGTGAGGCCCACGCGCAACCCCTTTAGGCGGCGTATGTGGGTGCGTGACAGGGTTTTTGAGGATGGTTCCAACATGACTTTTAAAGTATTCGATGTAACCAACATTTTGGGACTGGTTTCGAGTCGATTGGACATCGTCTCGATAGTTTTCGGGATGTTCGAAGGTTTTAGGGCTAGGTTAAAAATAGTTAAAAATTCGGGAAAAATACGGGGCTTAAGTAGAAGCTTAATGAAGTAGTTAGTGACCTTATTGTGGGATTTGGACACGTTCGGGAAAGCCGGTGATAGTGGATTAGCAGGGAACGACTTAAGTGCGCGCGTATCGAAGCAACGACAAAACGGTCTGTGAGTGGAATTTGCTTTCAAACTTATGATGCATGCATATATTTTTTTATATGTTTTCTATACGTGATTCTATGATTTCATTTATACTCTTTATGGTTTACGATTTTTGAACGGATTTCGAGATTATAACGTAATTGCACGTTTTACGAGATTTTGAATGATCTTGATTTGATCATGGTTTTAATGATTTAAATTTGGAATTTGAAATATGATTTTATTTCAAGGATTTGAAATGGATTTCGGAAAAGTGATTTCGGGCTTGGAGCCTTGTTTCTGAGATTTCGATAAACGAGATTTCGGTTTTGAAACTGAATTTCGGAAATGAGATTTCGGATTTAGTTTTGAGACTTGGAAAGGAAATCTGGATCTGGGTTCGGGATGATGGTTCCGGATGCTAGCTTACGAAATCATTGTTTCGAATTCGGAGATAGATTTTTTGTGGTTTTCATT